>CM038232.1:19680057-20035831 GCA_021442155.1 Cymbidium sinense | reverse complement strand
GAGTAATATGTCAATACCATATTCATAACTAGTACAAATATAAATTGTTTGAAGTTAAATGCCAATATACTTAGAACTATAGTAGCAACCTTGTCTTTAGTCAAAGTAATTGTTAGGTTCTTCTGATATGGAATGCACTGCTCCAAATTGGGAAGATACTGTACGCCATCAAAAGTTCCATTAGCGACAAAATTTGACACTGCAACAAAAAACATAGGCTTATTCCCAGCAAATGACTGAGTGATTGATTAACTGTGCTGATTATTTATGTGTCAGGTATTTTTTTCTTGCAAAGTAACTCTTTTTCTTTGCATCTTTGTAGTATATTAATGCATTTTACCAAGCCAAATGATAGACCTGAACAGAGAAAAAAAAAATAAAATACTGGAAGATGAATGTATAGCTTTCTTTTTATTTGGGGAAGGGTTGGATTAGTTTAATATCTAGAGATGCTACAGGGAATGTATACCAGGAGCATCTTTTAAAATCAAAATACTTGGTGCAAGTCTTATATTTTGCCATCTAATAGTAAGGATTTTGGGAGTGCAGACATCCTACAAATACAAGTATGCACACAAGCATATAGAGCGAGAAAAAAGAGAACTAATAAGGAGATATTGCACGGGAAAGAAAGAGATAAAGGGGAGATAGGCACAGAGAGAAACATTATGAACATGATGGCAAATATAAAAACTGCACAAATCTATATCTTCAGTCATATGCATGAAGTACCAAGTTGTCTTGGCATGTCAAATAATGGCAACCCGCAATAAATAAGATGCCCACATCAGGGGTGAGTCGGTACAACTAGACAAACTAACTAACAAATAAGATTTCTTAAAGAACTAGTATCACCGGCAAAGGTCAAATGCAACAACACTATGTGTTGATTATAGTATAGCTCTACCCTGACAATGGCTACAACACACTCCATCATAGAAATAAAAATATACAGATAATACATACTTTTACAGATTCAATATCAAAACACATACAATAAAAGAAGTATACACATATAGGCACTTTTTAGGAGGAGAAACCTTAAATCTTTTCGAAGGAAGCAAAAAATGGTGAATACAAGCACTAAACACTTTGGAAAGTAACATTCACTAAATAATCAGCAGATGAGCTTGTTTGTTTTTAAGGTGGATAAAATTACTGCATAAATATTTCTGCTTTGTATCCAAACAATGAATCTTACATAAAGAATCCAAATAAGTATCTGAAACATCTGGAAGAGGCAGACGGCCTTGATCGAAGCAAATCACTGGAAGCATGCTCTTCGGAACATTCCTAAGTTGTTCCTTATCCTGCCAAATCAAGTAATAATGGTCATGAAATTAAGTAAATGCAAAAGAAGTAAAAAAATTCACATAAAACAATGAGTACACGAACAGCATAGCTAGTTTAAAAAAATTTCAAACAAAGGAAAACCAGAAGATTAGGAATCATTAAAGCCTGTTAAATCCTATGCATATTTACAATTCAGGTCAAGAACAAAATATAACATTGAGTCACCTTTATAAAACACTTATTTATGAAACTAAACTAAAAAAAGCATAAGAATTAATATTGCATCATCCTTAAAAGAATATGCAAAGGTGATTAAAATAGAAATGATAGCTAACTGAACATGAAAAACTGGAATAGAGGAAGAACTGCGTGACTTATCAGATTAACAAGTTGGAAATGCATCCTCCTCTATAACTAAATAGTAACCATATAATAAAAGGAGAAAGGAAAAAAAAAGAGCAAGCTCTTTGAATAGTCTCCACGAGGTCACTTTTCAACTCTCAATCCATTCCTTCTACAGATTCTAAAATCAAAGAATCTGTTTTACAATAAAAAATCATTAGTTCAGTCAAATGCCAAACACCATTCAAAAGATAGAATGTTTTAACTTAAAAAAACCGGGTACAATAATTGAATCTACTGGTTACAATATCCACATGAACTACCAAAAAGAAAGGAGATGGAAATTTCTAATTAAAATAAGGTTGTTTCTGCCTATTAAGAAAGAATTTGAGAATAAGCAAATTCCAGCCATAGACAGCAATGTAAGAAAATAAATCAGGACATGACAAACACCTATGTACAAATATAATCAGCTGAGAATATCTCAGCATACTTACAATGCCAACACTTGATGTGAAGATCATCGTTACAGAAGTGAACCACGGCGGCACATCAACTGCATCAAGACAGGCATTAAATCCAAAGAAATCCAGGTAGAAGGCAGACAAGAAAAAAGAAACTGCTGGCAAAAAATTCTGAGGCTAGCAAAAGGGATTAATGCATAATATGTTTGTAAAATAATCCTAGTACAGATGTCAGAATTATTCTGCAAGCTATGTTTTGTTCCGTTTTCTTTCCTTTGTCGATACAAACTTATAAATTCATTGTTAATAGAGTTTGGAGACAAAAAAACTGCACAGTGGAATACAAAAAAAACAAAAGTGAATCAACCACCATAAAAAAATAAAGCAATTTAAGAGAGACGAATGGTACAAATTTAAATTCAGGTCAAGTGGGGTATAAAACAAAACACACAGAACAATCAAAATAGATCATAGAAGGCTGAACAAAACTGAAGAAAGGTAAGGGATGTCAAATACTCTTAACAAAAGTCCCATCAACAAAGAATTCCAATTTGACCAAGTGGAATACAAGGGTTATAGGGCCCTAAACCTAAACTTTTAAAAGGTTATTTGGGAGATTCTTAGGTATTTAAAAGATTTTTTATCTATAAATTAACATTATAAATTTAAGTATAAATTGCCACCTTGAAGCATTAAGAAACTCATTCAATTTTTAGTGTTAATCCGATAATAGCTGCATATTGCAGAAATAAACTAATGCATTGGAAAGATATCCTAAAAGTTCCATTTCACAAAGCATTGAACTTATGATTAATGCATTAGAAATGCTGAGTGCAATAGCCTGTACTAATGTACTCTTCACACACTGTTCTATAAAGCTGAAACCAAAATTTAGATTGTCAAAATCTTGGATAGGTAAATCATGAGATCCTTGGAATTTCTTTTCAAACAATTACCTCTCTTTATTGCTTACTCTTTACGAAAAAATCAAATTTTCCACAAGATACGTTAGGAGGTGAGATATACTAAGAGAGAAAGGAAGTATTTCATTTCAGAAATGCCTCAACTTCTCTGGCAGAAGCAACCACTACTACCAAATCATAAGCTTTAGTTCCAAAAGGAGTACAGAAAACAGGGGATGATAATGACAAAAGACTGAAGAAGCTAAATTCTTACAAGTGCAGATTCTTAATGAAAATTGCCTGAGGCCACTAAATTTAGCTGCAGTTCAACCAATATACCTTTTCAGTTTAATCCCGAACTAACAAATTATAACTACGACAAAAAAAAAAAAAAAACCCCTCAATCAGTACAACGTCCTCAAAAGGTCAATCTCATTTAATGATTTCTAACAATAGGATTAGAACCAAAATGCATTTTTTTTCTCTCAAATAAAATCGTATAAAAGTTCAAATAATCAAAGTTGAAACTTATTAAGGGGTTGTTTGGAAAGCAAGTATGATCGGGTTTTAACCAAGATTTAAGTAAAATATTGCCTAAAAGATTTATAGGCATTTATATCATACTAAATCCGTTTTTGTCCAGTTTTGGGTTTTAGCGGGATTGGTAAGAATCCTGAGGGAGCGGAGCTACCTATTCTTCTCTCGCGAGCACCACTTTACAGGCCGCCTATATATATGTTGATCTAAAGTCTAAACTGTTAACTGCAGACTTTCTCCTGGAAATAAAAATACCAAATAACAAAAAATTCCAATTTGAACTACATATCTCTCCAGGTTCCTATCCATCAACAATTCGTTCCAGCAAGGAGCACCCAAAGAACCTGTAAACCTCGAGAGAGGAGAAGAAACTTTAACGAAAGATCAAAACTTTCTCGCAGAAAAATACAAAACTGAGCAGAGGATGGATGGAGAGGTATAAAACAACGACGATGATTGACAAAAAGAAGAAGGTACCGGCACTTACCTCTCAAGTAAGTCCAATCATAAGGCCTCAGCCATATGTTCGGGCGGCTAAAACTCCAAATTGTGGAAGACTCCAGCTGCCCCAGCACTTTCCCCGCCGCCATCGTCCACAAGAAAAGCCACAGAAGCCAAAAAAGGCGGAGTGGATAGGAAGCACCCATGAACCAGATTAAAGGAGGATATCCCTCGCTGGAATCTCTAAGCCCTATAAGGAATCCCTTTTCCTTTACCTTGAGTTGCTTTGGTTATTTGGAAAGAAGAGGATGGTCAGAGAGTACTTCATAGAGAGGGATTGAGAGAGAGAGAGAGAGAGAGAGACTTTGCGACTGCCGCGTAAGAAATGGAAGTCGGGCGGCGATAGGGGGCCACAGGGCCCGACCGACGGTTGATGCTTGAATATATATATACTATGGCTAAAAAATTATTTGCATTTCTTCCAATAAAAAATTTTGATCATTCATTTTTGATATTAATGATATGAATTGATAATTTCATAATCAATTATAGTCAAAAAGATAATTTATATTATTTATATACAAATTATATATTTCTTATATATTTACATATATATTCTTTAAACTTTTATTTTTTTACTTAAATAACACTCAAATTTCTATTATTACATTAAAGTTTATATCATCATTAATTTTAAAATCAAATACATATTTTTATGCATAGAAAAAGTCATTTTTCTAACTATTAAACTTCATGAGTTAGGATGTAAATGCATAAGAATTGTGTGTTATGTATGCAAAACAAGATTTGACTTATTTTCATATAAAACATATACTTCTTATATATTTGCATATTTCATTTAAATGACTCAAATCTTTATTATTACATAAAATAACACTATCATTACTTTTTAAAGTCAAATGCATTTTTTATGCATAAAAAAATAGTAGTTCTTGTAAATCTCAAAATTTATGAGTTAGATATATAAATGCATAAGAATTGCGTGCTATGTATGCAAAAAATCTCTATTTTGGCTATGAAATGTTGCTCTTGTTCAACCAACAACTGAATTTTTAAAGGCTATTTCTATCTCTTTAGTTCCATGAGTCCATATTTTCAAGTTATTTTAGATTCTTATCTGACCTCTACATCTTACAATTATTTCCTTTCTTTTGAATTTATTTTATTGTGATCTCCAATAGGGATAAATCTCTCATGCACTTGAGTTTTAAACATAGGTAATTCATATCTACACTTTTTATTTCTTTTTACTCTATTTTTACTTATCACTCTAATACTAGATAATGAAATCTTTATGTATGTGTGATAATTTGATAAATATTTTGTTGTCATTAAAAAAAATTCATAGATCACATATCTTTTTGTTGTCTCTCAAATGTATTTATTTCTATTTTCTTACAGATAAATTTTATTTTTGTCACACTACCGATTTTACAATAATCAGGTACCTGCTTTATAAATTATTTATTTTTTTATTTTTATTACATACATTATAGATTTATGAATTTTTACTTTTATATATGTATGATTAAATTAACTCACACGCATATTTTTGATATTCTTATTTATAATTTGTAATAACATTCTTTTATAAATATGCATTTTGAAATTCTTACATATTTGTTGATACTTTTTTATATTTAGTTTTTTTAAATTTGAGAAAAAATATAAATATAATTAAGGTTAAGTTAGACTTTAAAAACACTTTAATCGATCACCTTAATATGATATAATGGATGCAATATTCTTCAATGCTAAGTTACAAACTTTTAAGAGATATAAAATTCATATAAACTTTGCAATAATTTATTAGCACTTTGATCACACAACATAATTACATAATTTTATTTAATAATCTCTAGATAATTTGATATAACCAAATTATTTTTTAGTCTTACACAAAATAGTGTGGATGATTTTTTAATAATCATCTTTACATCTTTTAACTTAAATAAGAATCTTAATTTAACCTATTCACTTATTAGTCTCATATAAATTTTGTTATATAATTAACTATAAAAATTACCAATCTTTTTATGAACTTCTCCTTCTTGCTCACCAATCTTGCCAAGAAATTATTCATCATTTCCTTCTTAATTTTTCTTTAATTATGATAACATTTAGATTGCAATCAAATTTTCTCTCCAAAAGTAAATTATTTCCTTCTATAAATATATTTTTATAAATATTTTTTTAACAAAATTATGAAAGTGATACTATTATATCTTATTGATCTACTTTCATTTTATTATATAACATTTTAATTTTATTAATTTATTTTTGTGATTTCAATCATAAAACTACATTGTATAACAACCATCTAAATTTTGTAAATGCTTAAAAATAAAATAAAATACTAATTAATGAAATATATATAATTAATGTGAAATTAATTTATTTTCTAATTTCAATTATAAACATACCATATGCAACAACCATTTTGATTTTATAATTGCTTGATAAATATTAATATTGAAATATATAGAATTAATATAAAATTAAATCAAATACAAAATATCATTATAAAACACACACACACAATACACACAATAACACACACAATACACACATATATATATATATATATATATATATATATATATATATATATATATATATATATATATATATATATATATATATATATATTTTATTTTGCATAAATCAAACATTAAAGCATTAATTTATGAAAAATTATATACAGAAGAAAAATATTTTATATATCTTTTTAATAATCTCAAAATAATTAATACAAATGCTCAACAATAAATTTATGAGAATATAGACTAACGTTATAAACTCTTATTTTATAATTATTTAATATTTTGTATATTATGAAGTGTATATTGTAGTGTAATGTAGTAGCATATACTACATTATACTATATGTTCTGTGTAGTTATATATAGTCATGTATACACATACCAGATAAGTAAGATATTATAAGTATCATGTACATATATAATATATATAAATCGACTCACATACCATAAGTAGTGTATATTGACAATAACTATTCTATAAGTAAGATATTACACCATAATTATACATATATACATAGACAAGATGCAAAAATTACTAACACTTTAATTATAATATGTAGTATATTATATGTGTATATACTATATACACTACTACTATATACTATATATATGCTACTACACTATATAGTATTGTGTAGTATAGTATACTATACACTAAAATATACAATATACTATAACACATTATATAAATCTTATATATATTAACCTTGTATCAATCGCATTATAAGATATAACAAGATTGTATATAATGTAGTGTATTGCTGTATATTTTATATGTATTGTGATCAGATAATATAATTATAAATATACAATAATTTCACAATTTCATAACCACACTTAATATTCATATTATATATTATGATAAGATACCATTATTACATAAAGGTTCTATTATTATATATTACATAATTATACACAATAATATGATACATAAGAGGTAGAATAGATATACATACTATCTATACCATACCATAAACTATATACCACATATTATATTTAATTACATATACCAATATACATCTAATATATATATACATAAATATTATTATGTAAGATAAGATAGATATATGCGGTAATAACATCTAGCAAGAATAAAGTATAATGTATATTATAAGATATATTGTTACCACAATAATGTATATAATGGTGTACACCATAATGGTATAGATATGTGATATGTATATAAGATAAAGATAAAAGATATGAAATATGAAGAAAGTGTATTACAAAATAAGACAATATATAAGACATGTAAGAAAGCACAACATATAATATATGAAGATAACATAATAATTAATATAATAAATTATAATTATAATAAACCATATCAGATAAGGCCACACCATAATACCAAGATAAACCATAATGATTCAATCTCACATATAATATATTACACCATAAAATACATTTACCACATATGTATATAAGCAAAAGCATACACCATACGTAATAAATATGTATGATAATATACCATAAGATCTGCTGATATAATACAAGGTGCAAGATATGTAAATAACACACCAAACTAATATTAGCATATATTTATCAAGATACGCATTATATATACTATTTATATAAACTGAACTATACCATAACATACCATTGTAGATATATCACACCACACCACACATATTTATACATACCACACCTTTATTACCATGAAGCATGTGATGTAAGATAATCATAATATACATAAGATGTATATCCCATATTACACAATCATACGAAGATGCAGTAATACATAAAGATTGGTACATATATACATATACCAACATAATCTATATAATATCAGTAAGATATTGATATAATATAAATAGATATACAAGATGATAGTTAACAAGCTATATATGTAGATAAAAGATATCCATACACCATAAATTCCACACCATATATATATGTAAGATGTAGTGTATACCAATAATATACCATTATGTGCAGAAGATGGCATAAAGTACACATAAAGATAAGATATGCATATGTAACGCAAGATAAAGATAAGATAAAGATAGCCATTTATGATGTAATAGATAACGTAGGTATACTATATATTAAATGATAATATAGATAATATAAAGATTTTTGTATATGTAAAAGACATATAAATAATTGTCATACCATATAGTAAAGTATAACGCCAGTTCATAACATACAAGAATAAGATAATATTAATATGTGTACTGTATATTGCACCATTTTAATATATTATTGTCCACACCATATCTTAAAATATTGACCATTAACACAATAATATTGTGGTAGTGTATGTAATGCACACATATCATGTATATAGTACGGCAGGTAAGATGAGCATACAAGATAGTATAAGATAAGATATTAAGTGGGTAATAACTTTACACCATACTATATAAAATAATGAGAATCATAATATCATGGTGTTGTATAAGATATATCCACAAGATGTATTGAAGACGGCGGTCAGATGAGTGTACAAGATAGCATAAGATAAGATACATAAATTACATAATAACTATACATGTGTAGATATTATGATGTATAAGTATTTTAGTGGTACAAGATACACCATAACATTACATACCAAGACATATCTAATATAACTCACCATTATCATAATAAAGTCACGTATATCAGATAATAAATCCAATTACTAACCATATTTACATCATTACTCCCATGTTAACATACATAATAAATTCACAATAAATTAATTCTTTATCAAGATTCAGTATACTCAATTATTTTGGTGTATAATACATATATGTATAAAGATAAGATATCAGCATATGTATTATTAATTCATACCTCCATACCACATAGTAATAAATGTAGCATATATATATTTGGTAGTGGTGTAGTATTACCACAATAATATGCATATAATATGTAAAGTTATTGATTTATATAAGATGTAAAGTTACAGTAATAATAATATATGTTTTGTAGATAAAGACAACGTATTTATAGTGTGTAGCATATAAACATAGATAGATAATATATGGTAATCAATAAAAATTGCTTAAGATAATACATTATATGAGGTTATATGTACCATAATACTATATTGTATTGTATATTGTACTACATATATATATATTGTACCACACCACATATATATATAGTAATTATACCATATACCACATAAATATACTAACTTTATATACCAAACACCATATACTAACTACACTATACCACATACATTAATTATACCACACAACACTGATGAAGTGTAGTGGATAATAATATAAATATAATATATATGTAGTATATAGTATATATGTGTATAATATGTTATATTATACTACACATAATACTAAACATAGTATGTATTATAGTGTATTATGTATTACATACAATATATATTTTACATACTCATTATGAGTTATCATTCAATGTATATATATTATAATCATACAATAACATTACACATATACTAATTATATTATAATGTACATAATATAGATAAGTATCAGATGTTATGATAAGATAAGTAGTATAAGAGAAATATATAGTATAGTATAATATATAGTATTATACTATATAATACACTACTCATACTACATACTCTATACACAATATTGTATGTTATAGTATAATCTTAAGACATCAATATAATCAAATAAAAAACTTCTAATAATCATTTGTAAGAGAATTAAAACTTTATTTAATAAACTTATGATCAAAATATACTTTTTGATGAGACAAATTGAATGATACCAACAATGTTTTGGCTCAAGCCTAAATGGACCTAAAGTAAACACTTAAAAATATAATTAAAAACTTCACAAAAATATTTTAAGAACCAAATAATCTCTGACTTAGTTTTACATGCCTATAATAAAAATAAGCATATCGACATGACACAATCAATAAGCAGAATAATATCCCCTAATATTAAATCATTAAGAAAAATAAGATATTTAAAATAAATCAAATGCATAAGGGGATCAATTTAAACTATTTGATAGAGTGTTTTAATTATTGATAGAAATGACTTAAATGACCTCACTGAAAAAAAAAATATAAATAAACCCTAATTTTATATATTACATGGGATTCTAAAGAGAATTATGGTGAAGAAAATTTAAAGTTATGTGTCAGCACTGAATGCTAGCTTTTAACTAACATTAATGCTTGCCGTCACCATTATTAAACACAAATCATTGATCAACATTCAATGCCCAACATCAACTAACATTCAATGCTTACCTAATATGATGTTCCTATCTATTGTCTGCTAATGACATATATTCGATGGCTACTTCTTTGTCACAATTCCTCTCTCATAAAGTGAATGACTTACATATTACATTAAAGTTTATATCATCATTAATTTTTAAAATCAAATACATATTTTTATGCATAGAAAAAAAAGTCATTTTTCTAACTATTAAACTTCATGAGTTAGGATGTAAATGCATAAGAATTGTGTGTTATGGCAAAACAAGATTTGACTTATTTTCATATAAAACATTTACTTCTTATATATTTGCATATTTCATTTAAATGGCACTCAAATCTTTATTATTACATAAAATAACACTATCATTACTTTTAAAGTCAAATGCATTTTTATGCATAAAAAAATAGTAGTTCTTGTAAATCTCAAAATTTATGAGTTATATATAAATGCATAAGGTTGTGTGCTGTATGCAAAAAAATCTCTATTTTGGCTATGAAATGTTTCTTGTTCAACCAACAATTGATTTTTAAAAGGGTGTTTCTATCTATTTAGTTCTCTGAGTTCATATTTTCAAGTTTTTTTATATTCTTATCTAATGTCTACATCTTACAATTCTTTCATTTCTTTTGAATTTATTTTATTGTGTGATCTCCAATAGGGATAAATCTCTCATGCACTTGAGTTTTAAACATAGGTAATTCATATCTACACTTTTTATTTCTTTTTACTCTATTTTC
This sequence comes from Cymbidium sinense, assembly GCA_021442155.1. Classification (NCBI taxonomy): domain Eukaryota; kingdom Viridiplantae; phylum Streptophyta; class Magnoliopsida; order Asparagales; family Orchidaceae; genus Cymbidium; species Cymbidium sinense. Next base: position 20,024,393 of record CM038232.1, on the reverse strand, counting down.
ACTTATCACTCTAATACTAGATAATGAAATCTTGTGTATGTGTCCGTGTGATAATTTGATAAATATTTTATTATCATTAAAAAAAATTCATAGATCACATATCTTTTTGTTGTCTCTCAAATGTATTTATTTCTATTTTCTTACAGATAAATTTTATTTTTTGTCACACTACCGATTTTACACTAATCAGGTACTTGCTTTATAAATTATTTATTTTTTATTTTTATAACATACATTGTAGATTTATGAATTTTTACTTTTATATATGTATGATTAAATTAACTCACACACATATTTTTGATATTCTTATTTATAATTTGTAATAACATTCTTTTATAAATATGCATTTTGAAATTCTTACATATTTGTTGATAATTTTTTATATTTAATTTTTCTAAATTTGAGAAACAATATAAATATAATTAAGGTTAAGTTAGACTTTGAAAACACTTCAATCGATCAACTTAATATGATATAATGGATGCAATATTCTTCAATCCTAAGTTACAAACTTTTAAGAGATATAAATTTCATATAAACTTTGCAATAACTTATTAGCACTTAGATCACACAACATAGTTACATAATTTTTATTTAATAATCTCTATTTAATTTGATAATATGATATAACCAAATTATTTTTTAGTCTTACACATCAAATAGTGTGGATGATTTTTTTTAATAATCATCTTTACATCTTATTTAACTTAAATAAGAATCTTAATTTAACCTATTCACTTAGTAGTCTCATATAAATTATGTTATATAATTAACTATAAAAATTACCAATCTTTTTATGAACTTCTCCTTCTTGCTCACCAATCTTGCCAAGAAATTATTCATCATTTCCTTCTTATTTTTTCTTTAATTATGATAACATTTAAATTGCAATCAAATTTTCTCTCCAAACGTTAAATTATTTCCTTCTATAAATATATTTTTATAAATATTTTTTAATTATTATGAAAGTGATACTATTATATCTTATTGATCTACTTTCATTTTATTATATAACATTTTAATTTTATTAATTTATTTTTGTGATTTCAATCATAAAACTACATTGTATAACAACCATTTAAATTCTGTAAATGCTTAAAAAAAATACTAATTAATGAAATATATATAATTAATGTGAAATTAATTTAATTTTTTAATTTCAATTATAAACATAGCATATGCAACAACCATTTTGATTTTATAATTGCTTGATAAATATTAATACTGAAATATATAGAATTAATATAAAATTAAATCAAATACAAAATATCATTATAAAACACACATCACACACACACACACACACACACACACACACACACACACACACACACACATATATATATATATATATATATATATATATTTGCATAAATCAAACATTAAAGCATTAATTCATGAAAGAATTATATACGCAAGAAAAATATTTTATATACCTTTCTTAATAATCTCTGCAAAATAATTATGCATATACCGAATGCTTCTGAATAATAAATTTATGAGAATATAAACTAATGTTATAAACTCTTATTTTATAATTATTTAATATTTTTTTAATGAAGTGTTCAAAATAATAAGCTCAAATTTCTCTTTGTATAAAATTTGTATATTGGTAAATATTATATTGAATTATAACTTTGAATATTATTATGAATTTAAAAGATATTTTCTTATCATCCCAATATCAATTATATCAATCCTCCTAAGAAGATTAATAATTTCGATCACATTTAAATTACAAAAAAGTGTGCTTATAATTTTCTCTATTCTCCAAACATTAAACTATTATTTGTGCAAATCGAAAAGTGGACCATCTCCTAAATAATCAACTATAAATTATATTAAATTAATTTGGTATTGAATATAATAAAAATAATAATAATTCTATTTAATTTCATAATTTCTACATTATTTATTTTGCATGTTAATACCAAGTTTTAAAGTATATGAAATTATTCTTATAGTTTAACACTTAAACAATGTATTGTATATCTTTCTTTATATCTCTTTAATGCACTTATCTTTATATCTTTTTTCAATCAAGTTTATGTTCTCGTCAAATTGTTGATTTTACATCAATTAGTTTTGCAGTTAGCAAATTAATTTTTAATTTTATTATAATATAGTTACTTTTTTTTATTCTTTTATATATCTATATGCATGATTAAATTGAGTCACATAATTTCATGATATTATTTTTTCACAATTCATAAAATCCTATTTTGATTCATATGAATGTTGAATATCTTAAATATTTTTGGATAGTTTATATATTTTATTTTAAAATTTTTAGGAATAAACTCTATAGTTAAAATAAACTTAGATTATAAAAAAAGTAAAAATTCATCAATACCTTAACATGATTAACAATAAAGGTAGTTATTCAATCAAAATTTAGAAATTGAAAGACAACTAGAATTCTAACTTTAAATGTAATCATTAATTTAAACTATACAAAATTATGAGATAACAAAATGAGATCCTAATATTTGTGATTATATAATTTGTATATTAATTAATTCAACCCTGTGACATATTTAAAGTATTTTTTTTATCTTACAAATTGAGAATACCATAAATGATTATTAATTTAATATTCTGATTTAATAATCAATAACTTAATATGATCAATTAAATGAATAATTATTCATAATAACTCATTAGCATTTAGACTGCATAATATTATTAACTTAATAAATAATTCTTTCATCATAAATTTAGAAGTTGAAAGATATATAGGATTCAAACTTTATATATACTCATTAATATTTAAACAACACAAAATCATGAGATAACAAAATGATATCCTAATATTTATGAGATATATAAAAATATTTATTTATGAAATCCTAAGAAAACAAATTAAATTTATTTCATTTATAAATTTAGACAATATAAATGATTATTAATTTAATATATGCTTAACTCATTATCTTAAAAGATCATATATTTTACCAATTTTCATCTTATCATAAAAATATATTTTTTAACTAAGCATTCAAAATAATAAGCTCAAATTTCTCTTTATATAAAATCTATATATAGTTAAATATTCAATTGAATTATAACTTTAGATATTATTATAAAATTGAAAGATATTTACTTATCATCCTAATATAAAAATATTTCAAAATATTTTGTTATCCAAACTAATCATATAATATGATATATACCTTTGCAATTATCTTTAAAAAAATCGATTTTATCATTGAAAATAAAATTTTATTTTAAAGAAATTTTTTTTAGAGAAATAAATTCTTAAACTATTTTTTATTTTTAAAATATTATTCATGTGCACAAAAGTGCATGTGTAATATTACTAGTATATATATAGTTTTTTTTTTCTCTGAGCTAATTCCTTAGATCCAAACACTCACCCAATTAAAAATTATATATTTTAAATCATAAAAAATCTTTAAAATATATAATTTAGCACAATATTGTATAAATAATATTATCTAATTATTGAGTTTTTTTTTAATGAGCCATAGCAAGTCTCAATGGGTTAGCTAGATCAACCACATAAATCCTAACTTAATTATATAATTTGAAATTCTATTTAAGCCTCTTAGATAATATGCATATCCAAGTCAAATCCAATCTAATTAAGAACTTGCTTAATTCAAGTGAGGGGGTAATAAAGTCATAAGGTCGACTAACTCACCCTCTAAAGTGACAAGAATTTTATTCAATTTTAATTTGATTCATAAGGACTCTATTATGGATTTTTCAAGTGATATGGAGGTGAATTAAACACAATTTAGAAAGGAAAAGAATTATTATTATTATATTAATATTATAATACAAGATATTTATTTATTTATTTCCTCTTTGATTCCTTATTTCAAACTCCTCTAGATATTTTAATTTTAGTATGACTTAACTCAAATTTACTTAATAAATTTTATAAATTTTGATTTAATACATTTTAAAAGATTAAAATTTAAAAAATGTTTGGAATGATAATGTAAAATTTTGCTAAATTATAATAAATTATTTAACAATTTGATTTAATATTTAAAAGTGAGAAAAATTCTAATTTCGTTAAAACTTATATATAGTAGAATTTAACAAATCCTAAATTTGATCAATAACAAAACCAAAACTAAAATAAGATTTAATAAAAAAATAGCATTCGAAGTCACTAAATTATATTTAATTAGATTTAAAGTAAATCTCATTTAATTTCTATTTAAAATAATATATAAAATGGTCTCTAAGAAGCTTATGAAATGTTTTAAGTGAATTATATTAGATAAACCAACTAGAAGATCAACATAATAAGATTGATGGTATGATGAAGATGACTTATGTTCAGAGTATCAAATTGGTTTAAATCATTAGAACATCTTAAATTAAAATATGTTGGCCTTAAGTGGGTAAAATGGAGCTCAATAAATGGACCATATAGGTTTGGAGTTCTATTAGGGAATATTACGTGTGATGGGTTTAACAACCGTAAGTACAAGCAGATGTTTTATGCTAAAAAATGGCATATTTAATATATAATGTATATTAGATTAGATGGTGAGCCTAATATGTTAAGTCTTTTCAGACCATGAAGGCACTTTATGTTGAATAAGCAAAAAAAGAGTTGCAACTATCAAACTTAGAATGTATGTATGCTCGATAAGGATTGGGTAAGTCAAGTTTAAAATGTGCAGTAGACTAAACAAAGAGTTTGAGATGATAGATCTAACATATATGTTAGGTCAAAAAAGGCATACACATCAAGCTTAGATATTCATAAGCAAGAAAAGAGCTAAAAAGATGTTAGATATTATAGGTTATCTAAAATATGAAAGAATTATATATTAAGACTAAATATTCAAAGGAAAAATAAGAGCTAAAGTTAATGAACCAAGACTATGCATTACACTTAATAAAGATTAGATATGTTAATTCTAAAATGTGCATTCAACTAAACATAGAGCTATATTGGGAAAGAACAACATATCAAGATTAAATGTTTATTATTAAGATAACAATGGCAAGATATCAAGTCTAAAACATGCATAGGCTCAATGAGGGCTAGGTATGTCAATTCTAGAATATGGATTATACTAGACATAATGCTAAAAGATGTTGAGTCTAGTAGATGTGCTAACTAGAAAAGAATTGATGTCAAAAGAAATGAAGTAAATAGTTATTGGAGGCTTAAAAACTAAATAAGCATGGAGCAAAACACTAATTTCTAAGTAAAATAATGGTCAAAGAGAAGCTCTAAGAGTCAAATGGATGGGGTCCAAAGTACTAGTGTTTACATAAGCAGGGTGAGGACTTCTTCATTATCGCTTGACCAAGTAATAATAATATAATGGAGAAAAGAGACTCAAAATGTTCATGATTGTATCAAAATGACAAATGAAGAATAAAAATAGACTTTAAAAGCTCGATGAATAAGACACAAAGTATTAATATTTGTTACAACAATACAAATGATATATTAACGCCCTTCTAATTAGGACATAGTGATAGAATAGAGGGAAGAGACTTGAATGAATAGATTTGAAAGGATCAATGTCTATTAAAACATAATAAAGGGCATCTTGACACTCACTTGATTGTGTCATAATGACTAAGTAAAGGGAAGAGATATATGATGCATCTTTTGGAACTAGACTTCCTTAAGGTGATACAAGCTTATAAAGCTATATTTTTAGAGTAAATAATGCCATAATATTGAATTTATTTAATTTAATTTAATTTTTTTTAGTCATCTAAAGTTTTAATCTTTACCAAAAAGTAATATGAATGATTTATATGAATAATCTATGAACATATCATGTAGATAAGATTTGAATCTTCACATCATAAGTTAAATCATTCTTTTATTTATTTAATAGATGACTATTTCCTTTAAAAAAAATTTATTTCATGTGAACATTTTTTAATGTAATATTATCATTCATATTCCAAAACCAATTTACTTGTGCAAGAAACTTATACTCATATTTGGGTCAATAAAATATAAACATCCAAGAGTATGATAGTTCTTTGATTAATGAACTTGCTTGCAAATGATTTCTCACTTGATCCATTGAAAGGATAATGTGGGATTACTTGAAATTGATGAAATTATAAGCAATCTAGTCGCACTTAATTCTATGTATGTAACAAAAGTAATGACATCAAAAAAGAAAGATGCATACATTTAACAATAAAATTTATGGTCATGAAGAATCTTAGTTATTCAAAGAGTGTGTATAACTCAAGAAGAGGCGCTATGTAAAATTTAATATTTTTACTAAAGTATTTCTCTTTCAAAGTTTAAAATATTTTATGAACTTGCTGTTTTTGATCTAGTGATAAATATAAAATGTTATTCTCTCCATCTAACAAAGGCATAAAATGTAATGTGCTATTTCATATAATGAAAACCACCATATAAGGTTGCATGAAGATGCCTAGCTCCTAAAAATATGGCCTTAAAAATAGATGCAACAAAGTTAACTTCTCAAATAATTCTCTTGATCAAGGCGTTTTCAATGTTGGTGAGAATAAGCAAAAGATAACAAAAAAAAAAAAAAACAAAACAAAAAGGGTAAAATGTATCATAGCTAAATATGATTCAAAATATATATGGAACACAATGAATTATTAGTCAATGCACATGAAAGTATTAATCAAGTTTTATTTACATGATCAAAAGCTGCCTTTTTGTGATGGTAGATAAAATAAATAAATTTATTATATTATTTCAAAATGTAAAGGAAATTGTTCTAGCTTTGAAGAATATTTTGTCCATAATAGATTAATAGTTAATATATGTTTACTTTTAATTCAAAAGGTGCTTTTGATTAAATTTTGACCTTCTCTATGTTTACTTGTAACTTTAATTATAATTTATTTTAAAGAACACATTCACATGTCTCACAAAATTCTTCAAGATCCATTCTAATGTTTGCATGATTTGATAAATTCACATACTTGATATATTTTAATATTTGTGATTTACTTCAATAGAGTGAGTTTTAAATAATAGATTTTTGTAATAACAATATGTCCTCATAAATCTTCAAATTGCATACACATCAATACATATATTTTTTAAATAGATCTTTTAAAGAAATATTCATTAGTTGTTTTCTCAAGAGAAATAATATAGTCATTTATCAAAATTCTATTTTATTTAAATATATAAAAAAAATAATTCATAAATCAAAATTTTTTAATTGAGAATCTTGAAGATCTAAGAAAATAATCATATTTTAAATTGTAATCCATATAAAAAAATAACAATGAGAATTATAAGTCATTTCAAAATCATTTTTTATTCTAAATATTATTAAAATATGTTAGTTATGCATAATATTGCATCTGTAATCAAAGTATAACTTACTTAACTATTAAATTGATTTTGAAAAATATTTTTATAATATAATAGGACTTGTCATACAAATTGTATCGATTATAAGATAAAAACTAAAAATATATACACAAATTTGACTTTATTTATCATGATGCCTATTATTAGATAATATGTAGACTATATTTTTATTTCAGACTAAATTATCCCTGCAATAGCAATTCAAGACATAGTCTTTAGTGATAGTGTGACTGCTTGAATGAGATAGTTTCTAAAACACCTGTTTTTCAATTGTCATTGCCATCTTCTAAGCAATCTCTCTCTTCTTCCTTGACCAATCAGTCTATCATGATACTTCACTATGAGGCCCTTCAAATATATAGAAGGTTCATACTCATATATTTTTATTGTATATGTCTAAATGAAATCATAACCCTTTTCAATGACAACAGCTTTGTATTATAATAAAGAGGAGATAAAGGATGAGATATAGGTTTGAAAATAAATAAGATTTAAACATCATATTCAAAGTTTGATCCTTGTTCCAATGAGATTTAAACTCTATTTTGAACTCAAGATTAAGTAGGTTTGAAGAAGAATCAAATGATATACGAAGTTGTAAAGGAACTTCAAATTCAAATGTTATTCAAATCTAATTTGCACATCGAACCCTAAAATAGAGCTTAAGCAACCCCATTTAGGTTCTAACCTTAATTACTTGTTTAAAAACTATTTAAATCATGTTTGGACTCTTTTTAAATCATATTCAAACCCTATTAACTATACCGAATAGTTTGAACCACGTTAGAACTAACTATTATTATTCTTTCAAGTTCTTTAATATTAAAATGTAATCATGTAGATAAGCTCAAGTAATAAAAGGTTGATACAAAGACAACAATAGACTTGCATGGGAAGAAAAAAAAATTAAAGAAAATATGTCTTAATTAATTCTTTAAATTGATTAAAAGCTCATTCAAATATAATTTGAACAATGAATATAAGGTTTCAAATCATGTTCATTTTTAAACCTAGGATTCTTATTTAATTTCCTTCTTATTATAACTTAGAATATTTTGCATTAGAATTACAAAGACAACAATACATTTATTTGGGAAGGAAAAAATTTAAAGAAAAATATGCTTCTATTAATTCATTAAATTTGATTAAAACCTCATTCAAATATATTTTGAATGATGAATATGAGTTTCAAATTATTATTCTTGAACTTAGAAATTTTCTTTAATTATCTTCTTATATGGATTTAGATTTCACTATTATCTCTTAAAGCCTCATTCACGGATCAATATTTTATTAAATTTTTAATGATTAATCTCAAATTGCATAAATATATGAATTTATTTTAATGAAACTTTTATAAATAGGCATATTTTTAATAATTTGCTATTATTTTTATGCTATATTTTACAAGTATTTAATTAATTATTAGAAAAATATAGTTTAAATATCTTTTTATTTAATTCCAAATTTGTTTATATATAAACTAGAGTCAGTTATCCTTAAATATATTGAATATATTGAATTTTGAAAACCTTTATATTTGAATGTTAAATGTTAGATTTATCTTATTAATAATGATAAGATCAAAAGTGTATCCACATGAAAAGGATAGATTTAATATTTAGTCCAATATCTTAAATGATGACACATAATATCTGATCATTAAAGAGAGATATACGCATATAAATATGTAAAAATCAAGGGAAAAATTTACTTTAAATTGCATGGATAATCATCTCTGAAGTTTGAGGGTATAGAAGGAATTATATGACTCTTACAATCGTTATTATCAAGTAAAATTTTAAATATATATATGTATATGATGTTAACGAAATTATCGAGAATAGTTCAAATAATTTTACACTTTTCATAATATCATTATTTTTCAATAAAAAAATCTTCATCTTAAACAAATTTGGAATTGAATAAAAAGTCATTTAAATTATATTTATCTACTAATTAATCAAATACTTGTAAAATATAATATAAAAATATATGCAAATCATTAAAAATATGCCTATTTAAAAAATTTTCATCAAAATAAAATAAATTAACAAATTCATATATTTATGCAATTTGAGATAAAATATTAAGATTCTAATAAAATATCGAAATAAAGAGGCTTTATATAAAGATCGAAAGACGTAGAAATTTACAATGACAAATAATAATAGAACTAAATCAACTAAGTTCAAAAATACTTAAAATAATGAGATGTAAGTCGATTTAATCGACTTCCATAACACTATAAGTCGCCTCGATACTAGATGATACTTAAACGCGACTAACGCCACGCCGATTTGACGCAGAAAAGTCGCCTTTAAATGCTACACTATATCTATATCTAAATTTTTATTTTAAGATACTTAAATTACTAATTATATTTTAAAGCATACTTATTTTAAAAAAATTGCCTAATATATTATGTCATATAATTGTATATCTATTACAAGGTAAAAGATTGAAATATGATCCACTGTCTCTTTTCTAGCTTGGTGGAAGGCGTGGAACCCCCCACTGTTTCGATTCCTCTCCGCCTGGATGTCTACGAAGTAAGATGCAAGACAAGATTTAATGCGATAGATCCTTTTAGATTAATCATAATGATATTCTTATTTATAAGATGGGTGGTATTAGATGAATATCCATTGAAAAAAAAATTTGAAATATATAGGTAAATTTGACTTTATATGCTTTGTCATAGCTTTATTCATTGTTTAATCGGAATAATGTTCAGCTGCTGCAATGAAATTGTGTATAAAATGGCATTTCCTCGCTGACTCCTAAGCCCTAATCGGTCACCGATGGCTCACCGGCGAATGCGAGCTCCGCCTCCCTATCTCTTCCGCTGCCGTGTACCAGTCCTTCTCCTTGCTCTCTTTTCAACTCTTTTTTTCTCGCTTCCCTTCACATCTGCGCAACCGTACTCCGTTGCGCTAACGAACTTGGCCGGAGATGCATGCCGAGCACATCAGCCTACTCCGACATCTCCTCATCGGCGACGACCCGGACTCCGAAAATTGCAATGGTGAGCTTGTCTCAGGAGGAAAGCGGTGATGGCGAGGGGCGACCGCCGCACCGGCGATCGTTTCGCGGCGTGATGACGGCGGTGGGTGGGAACAAGCGGGAGTATGCGGCGAGGATGGGATACGATTTCGTCGATGCACATGATCTTGTTGATCCTAGCCGTCCGCCAAGCTGGAGCAAGATCCTTGCCGTCCGCTCTCAGCTCCCGAGTCACGATTGGGTTTTCTGGAACGATGCAGTAAGCTACAAGTCTTCTTTGCTTCTCTTCTCTTCTCTCCATCGATTTTTTTTTAAATATATAAAATATTTTTCTTTATTTCTGATATTTTCTACTTTCCATAGGATACAGTGGTGACCAACCCGGACATTTCCCTGGTAAACTTAGCATCTTCTTTCTTTTTTTCTTAGAATTAATCTTTTTTCCTGATGAATTTTGATTCTTTGATTAGGAGAATATTCTGCTGGGTGTAACAGGGAAGGCGGACTTCGATACTCCTCCCGATTTGGTGGTGACGAAGGATGTTAACGGGATAAACGCAGGTATTCTGATGCGCTTATTTCTCCTTAATGGGAGAAAAAATATTTCAAATGCTTCTATTTTATTTGAGATATCGACTAAATTTAGCTAAAAATCTTTTCCTTTTTGGGCTTGTAGGTTGAGTTTTGTATCAATTGCATTAAATTTATAGGAAATCTACTGGTAATTACTATGGAGTATAACTATTATTAAAAAGACGTTTGATATTGTTAAATCATATCTATGAAGTTTAAAGTCTTAAACGGCGAAGAAATTATAATCATATATTTAATAAATGGAGTTCTTGAGTTTTTCTTATGATAAAGCAAATTTGTCTACATTTATTTTATCTTTTGAAATCATCTATTTATTTTGTTTGATAAATTTAACATTAATATATTTTTTACGTTGAAATAAAAGAATATATTTTATTTTCTAAATGTATGCTTAATTTTAATGATTTCAATTTTTGGTATCTTTAATTTATTATTTTTTTAAAAATCCCATAAAGTTTTACAAAGATATATAATTTAACCTGCACTCATTTTATTTCATAAAAGGTATATTTATGTTTTCTTTCATAGTTTTGAATTATTTATTAAGAAAATTTTTGAATTTGATAATTTTAATTTTAGTCCTCTTCAATCTACGAATTTTATATTTAAAGGCATGTTATAATTTTTATATTTGTCATATTACATATAATTGTAAATTTTTTATATAAATAATACATGGAAACCAAGGGTAGCTTATGAGATCAAAAACTACTACTCAATTTAGAGGGGTTGCATTTGCATGAGGGTTGAGAAGCCTACTACCAATTTGAAGTTTCAAGCCAAAAACTGGCCCCTCTTCTGAGGGTGCACAAATTTATTATTTAAATAAATAATTTTAATAAAATAAAATAATTGGCACATAATTTAATATAAGGTCTTATATTTCATTATTATCGATGGAGGAGAGAAGGTAGGGAATGTGAGCAGTGTGTGGCGTGAGGATCAGGTGAATTGGAGACGAGACCTTAGGGAGAGATTGTAGGAATTGTTTTTTAATAATGGACAAAAGATTAGTTCAAGAGGGAAAAGTTACAAAATTACCCACCTAATTAAATAAAATAAGTATTTTCATGGCAGACAATTGCCCACCTTACTTTGAACAATGCATTGGTCTGCCCATGCTGCAACCAAGCAAAGATTGAGAGTAGAAAATATCAAGAGTTGTGTTTTGATGTCACCTTAGTGCTAACATTTTTGCTTGACAATCGAATCTTTGCTTGACAATTGAATTACGCTGACTTAAGATCAACTTGAAATATAAATAATACATATATTTATTATATTATATATATATATATATATATATATATATATATATATATATATATATATATATATATATGCGTGCGAAGATTCTCAAGAGAGTAGAATTCAATGCCTTAGATTGCACAAAAAAATTCATACACGCTAAAGAGAGAGACCGAATTTTACGAAAATCTAATAAGGGAAAAATCACGGGGCCTAGCCCACTTAGAAATAATTTCACTATATCAGCTTTTGTTACAACTATTATCCTTTCTCCAAAGTTGGAGATTGATAGCTTACAAGAATAAATTTTGTGACAAGCTTCGCTGGATTAGCGGCGAAGGTTTTGCTTGAGGTGGTAGTTTGATGATCCGATGAAAACTACAAAGAGATGTCATTATCTGGCGATTGGCGGTGACTAGTGACGTACTACTGACATTGATCGCCGGCGGATTCGGATCGTCCGACTGGCTGATGATGGTGGTGGAATGGCCACCTACGGCGATGATCGATGGAGGTGGCTCGGCGTATGGTAGAGTGTCGGCGTGAGTGGCGTGATGACCTGGCGGTGGTCACGGCGATCGGCGGTCGGTGATGATCCGGATCGGCCACGGTTTGATTTTGCTTCAAGATTCTTCAGTCTCGAGCTTCTTCTCCTTAGAGTCCCTCATGTGAAGAATGAGGGGCTATTTATAGACATGAGTGACATCTCGAAAAGAATTTAAATCACTCCATCGGGCTCAAAATGATTCATTCGATCATCTAATGTATTTTAAGTATTTGAATGCTTAAATGAAGTCAGAATTATGAGATCTCAAGCTTGTTAGATCCGCTAAGACGCCGATTTGACTATAAATACCCATATTTAGGAGTTGTTTAGGATTTGATTGACATCACAAAGTTTTCAATGATATTTTAAGTATTTGATCGTTACCAGGATCGAGTTGCCGCTGTTCAAGGCTAATAGAGTTTTCAGTGACATATCTATATGTATACAATATGTTTAATATAAATATGTACATATTAAATAATTTTTAAAATTTTAAAAAAGAGAAAAGTAATTGTTTTTGAGTTGGCTCGATCCACAAACTGATTTCATGCTAGCTTATATACGTTAGAGCTGATTTAAGGCAAGATTGGATCCAAAAATAAATTGTTCTTACTCTTACATAACTTAGTCTTTTCATGCTTCTTATGTATCTGTTTTGGGTTAATTGACAAGACATGGAACCCCAAGTGCATGACATCATTCCTGCTATAAATCATGTAGGACTTCAACACCTATATTGCAATATAGCAATGCAAAGTGTTGCATCTCAATGTTTCACTTTAAAAGTGCATTTGAAAGTGTGCTTTGATAACTTAGAAATAATGTTACATGATAAATCCAATTTAAATCTAAAATGTAATCTTAGAACTTTAGACAAGTCTTAAAATTCTAGCATTTAATTCAAAATTAAGATAATCCTAACACAAAGTAAAATAAATAAATTTAATATGAAGTTTTAAAATAATTTAAGTTACCAAATATTCTAAAATAATTCTCAATTATTATATTGCATGTCTTATATTGCATTGGTTCCTGTAGGGCTTGTAGAACTCTTATTGGATGAGTTATGCAAAGTCTTTTCTTGAAAGTTTAGTTTCGTGGTGGGAGGCGTTGAAATTGGTTAACAAACATATATTGATCAATATGTATAGTTTGAATATTGAAAGTAGAATCTTGAAGCTTGGAATCTGTTATCATGCATCATCATACATCTTTTTCAAAATATTAAAGGATCATATAGTCACATGTTGGTGGCAAAAGCGATAAATGAACTCAATCTATGATTTTAGTAAGTAGGCAATACATTTTTAACATATAGTTCAATGTGCATATTTAAAAAAAATCTTGCAAGAATGTCAAAATCTAAGAAAAACTATGTTTAGTCATCTCAACATTAGCAAGGGATTTTTCAATCTCAACAGTAGCTCATATATGTCATCATATGTAGTTTCATGAATAGTTCAATTATAATCTTTGATTTAGGTTTTGCAAGAGACTCAATTATTGGTAATAGATCATCATTGTCAAGTTTAACTACATAACTTGAATCATCATAATTTTAATTCTTTTAAGTCAAACTTGAGGATTAAATTTTTGAAATTATTGAGGTGACAGAGGCATGAGCTTTTGAAATTAATGCATGTTATTGAACTTTGTAAACATTTATAATTTGAATAATTGGTGATAATTTGATTAATTATCAATATGGTTTAGAATTCGAATGGAAGTGATGATTATATATAAGTCTATTATAAAATTGATATTAACAATATACATATTCATTACGGCATTTAAATCATCACACAAATATTACTAGGGATCAATGCATCAACATTTGTATTCTTGAAGGTATTTTATATCTATGAGACTATTTATTAGACCGGCGTCACATCATATTTTGACTCAATAAAATATTAAGATCCATTGTAATGTGACTTAATATAGTTGCCATATTGATGAAGAGTAAGATATATGATCATTTGTGTAATATTGATAGTCATGTGCATAAAAAATTTATAATTTATTAATGGCTTCATCTGTTACTTTTGGGTAAATATTTGACCAATCATCATTGATATCACATAATGTAATTATAATGTATGCGGTTTATAATCATGTGGAACATATATAATTCACCAACATCTAAATTATATCCATTATAATGGTGCAACTTAGATGCTTTTGATTTTATTAATTATGTTAATAAATTTTGAATGTTGACTTTAAAGTGAATGAAGAGAATTTTAATACTCCACAAATCTGTTTTTGCGTTACCTTCGTCTTCCATGCATAATTCATACATACATCTCACAAAATTTTTTTTTTAGCTATATAGATATCATGATGGTATGATACGATTAATAGTAAGGGATATATATAGGTGACTAAGATTTTAAAGATAACTAACATACGAAAATTTGATTTTTGATATCACATTGATATAGAATGAGAATTGATTTGATACCAATTTGATGATGGTTGATGATGAATTTATTTATGATCATCTTTCTTTGTTCTCTTAAAATTAGTTTATTTCTCCTTGTTGCCGCTAGAGAAGTGAGAAGATGAATAAGGATCATTTAATATTGGACAACTAAACATCCCTTTGGTATTTTGGATTTTTTGCGAGTATGAGACACAAAATACCTCAAGATGTATGTGACCAAAGAAAAGTGAGGTAATGGGAAAATAAAAATGATGGGGATCCGTGTTCTCATGAGAAAATATGCACATACATAGAAGAGAGGGATAGAGAGGGTGTGTGTGTGTGGATCTTGTTACCAGCATGCTAGATGAGAGAGAATAATAGTGAGGGAATCATTCATTTTGCATTCATAATTTAGTAATGATCCAAATAATATTTATTCAACCCCTATTTATAAATGTAGATTTATAATGTAAATTTTAATTAAATTTATAACTTAAATCTAGATGTCTTAAAATTCTAATATCTAATTCAAAATAAAGATAATCTTAACATTAAGTAACATTAATTGAAATTAAACATTAATATAATTCAAAATACTAGAATATTATAGAAATAATCTAGAATTATTTTTGATGCATGTCTTGTATTGAGTAAAAAATTAGGAAGGATAAATTTAGGAATAATTAAATTAAATGAATGATAAGAATAACATCTATTAAAGATGAGTTAGTGGACAATAGTTTTGAGTGGTTTGAATGTGCTAAGATTAGAAAATATATCGATAAGATAGGTAGTTAAAGTTATAGTGTTAAAATTTTAGGAAGGAAAAATTGTTGATTAAAAGTAACATGGATAGATTTAACATCTTATGTAGCACTCACATAGTAATAAATGAAGAATGATAGTTCAAAATGCTAATCTCAAAATAGTTGGGATAAGGCTAATGGTGAAGCCAATGAAATTTTTAAGAACATTCGCTTGTTTTGTGAGCTAATGTTATTTCACCCAATCATACATACTAAGATTCCCTTCTATTTTACAGAGATATGTCAACCAAAGCATATGATGAATCATACAACAAAAAAAAATTAGAAAATTGTTCTACTTGCATTAAACTTTGTCACAATTCAATAGGTGTTTATTTTGATCCAATGTCTCTGAATTATTATCGATTGATTGATAGGTTTTTTTTTTGTGATCCTTAACAAATATATTCCTGTGAGACTTACTTTGAATCATCAATTTACCCAACATAAAAGATGGGTTAGGTACTTTTCCATTGGCTGGATGTTCATTCATGCATTACAAACTCTGTGCTATTCTTATCGCCTCTTCACTTTGCTTTTGTTGTTCAACTTTTATTATGTAACAATGGCATCACAAAACACAAGGATTATTTACAAACAAGCTTGCAAAATCGATGAATATACAAATCTTAAAGCATGTGCCCTATCTTATGATCAGGGGTGTCTACGGCTATTGATTTTGAATCCATTGCTATCTCTTCAGGTGTCTTCTTCGTACGACGTTCTAAATGGAGTGAAAACTTTCTGCAAACATGGTGGAACCAAACATCTTTCGTGCAGTTTGGATCAACCAAGAGCGGCGATAACGATGCCTTGAAGTATCTTATCAGAAACCTATCATCCGATGAACTGAGAGATCATGTTCGGATATCGCAGATGCAGTGTCTTTTCAACTCCTATCCGTGGCATCTCTCATGGAAATCTCTATATCAACTCATCTTCTCATCAGGAGCTGTATGGAAAGGTTTACTCCTCGCCCCTATAAATTAAGTGTTTGTTTGGGACAAATTTTTTCATTATTTCATTTTTCAAACCTCTATCAGACTTTCTTTTATTGCTGGTTTTTTGTTTTGTTTAAAAAAGTTATTTTTTTCTATAATATCTTTATTGTTATTTTTACACACAATCACAGCCATCTTTAATGGACCCTAAACTAACTTTATGCTCTTTTAAGAGATTTATTGGTGTAAATATATATAAAAGTTTCTTTTGTCAATGGATGCAGGAGCATATTCCAGGGGAGATTTCATGGTTCATTTAGCAGGTTTAGATGACAAGAAGGGATGGGCGGCTAGGATTATTCAAGAGCTTGAATCTGAGAGGAAGGATTATGTGTATTTAGCGAGGCAGAGGCTCATTTATACCCTTAGAGGTTTACATTTTTATACTATAGTGTTGTTTATATTTCTATACGCTTTGTGAGCATAATAGTCTTTGTAGGCAGTTTTCAGTTGCATATGTATATCTATATTAATACATGATTGTGGTTGGATTGTACATAAAAGAGATTAATGTAATGTATAGTTTGAGGTAGTTTACAAAATAATGTAATTTCTCAGAATATGAATTTTTTTTTCAATAATAAATAATTTAATTGTCTTGTGTGCATATTCTAGGATTATCCCCTGTTTTAACTTTTAAGCATTGTTTTCCCTTGAAGATTTATGGAGTATGGACTTTTTTTTGACTCGGTATTTAAAATGCCGTACTGATATATTTTGAGTTATATTATGTGATAAAATTATTACAAGGATAAATATAATAATTTTTCATTTAAATAATATCGTTTCCTATAATTTTCACTTGATCAAAATAAAGAAATTCATGAGGTCATCGTTGCATGAGAATGATTTTTTGAGCACACAATTTTTTTTTTCTATAATGATCTTGTGATTTTACTTTTTTTTTAGAGATATTTGAGTCATTTAATCATAAATTTATACATATAATATATATAAGTTTTGAATTTAAAATCTATTGATTGAAAGTTTAAATTTTTAACTACTAGATTAAGATTATTTGTATTGTGATTTCACTTTGGTTATCACCTTTGTTCTCTTTTGTAAACATTTTTTTTTTTGTCTTCAAGAGATTATTGAAATCTTCAATTTTATTCTAAAATCGAATAAAAATCACCATCGAAATAATTACTATTCAAAACCAAAAATCAAAATACTCTTCAATGAACTAAATATACTCTGTTCTAGTTAATTTTTTAATTTAAACTAATTAATACACATCTCTTCTTAATACAGTCATAAATATAAATTAATCTTATTGAATCATATATTATGTGCGTTACATTTATTATTTTTATTGCATTTTTTCTTTCATCTTTATTTGACTTTAACCCAAAATTTTATTATTATTAACACATATTGCAAGAGATTCCTAGGACTAATGCTGACTACTTGACTCATAACCCAACAAAAATCTTGATATACAGCAACATTTTAATTTATTAATTAAGCTGTCATCATATAAATAGAGACCATCTCTCATATTTACAACTTGCTTTTTTAGCTTAACACTCAATGTTAATGAATATGCAAATATATTAACAAAAGCTAACATAAGCAGCTGCCAGTATACTATTTTTTTGATGTATTAATTGGCAGGATAACTCAATTTTTAATGACAGATGAAGTGACTAGCCTCACTAATTTTCATCTTATAGAGAGAGAGAGAGAGAGAGAGAGAGAGAGAGAGAGAGATCATATGCAGATATTGTATTACCAATCACTTTTTTTTTAAAAGTTCGATACAAAATATTATTTAACAACACTTTTTATATATATCTTTAGTTCAACTGTTTTAGAAGCTTTATTATTTTTGTATAACTAAAACTATACCATCTATAGTCCAATATATCCATTTAGAGATAATTTTTGTTACATGTCAAAAAATCAATAGCGGTAGAATAAAACTTCACACCTTAACTTGTATGAAAATCCATCACACATAAATAATTGAAAAGAAAATAAAAGCTCCATAATTTTATGAAGAAAAACTCTAAAGAGAGAAAAAATCACAGTCAATAAAAAATGTTCCACTATATATCCGCTTTAGATATAAGTTTAAGTCTTCCTAATAACAAGATTACGATTGTATGTATGAAGTCACGATAATGAATTCGAATCGTTATAATATTTATAGGAAGTATAGAATCTTAATGGGCTCGGCGATAATAACAACGATCGCAATGGTGGTGATGATGAACTTGAACTTCTAGTTCACTTAGCTTTCTCCCAAGTTTTTCTTCTAGCCCACCCCCCTCGTGACAAAAATGGGGTCTTATTTATAGGATTCTAAGAGGGGCATTTTGGTCATTGTAGCCAAAATCTCAAAACACTCCATTGGACGGTGTATATCCATTCATTTGATCATAGATAATTTTTTGATGATTTAACCATTCAAACAATCTTCTATTTGAGTAATCTTAGGCTCGTTGGATTTGTGTCATCGAGCCGCTCAATTCGACTATAAGCACGTTAGATTTGGAAGTCATTTGATCATCCAATCAGTGTTTAGAAGTTTTTATATGTAACTTTTGGGCTTTATTTGAACTCATTTGCTCGAGCTTAATATCATGAACTCATCTCACTGAGTCGTTTAATTTGATTATGTACATGCTTTAACTTGAGATTCGTGCTTGATTTATAAATTTTAGAGATATATATCATTTGCTCTCCTATATTTGAATAATAAAACTTATCTCATTCAAAAATATATTAAATTTTAAAAATAAAATAGTTTTAGTTAAAAATTATTATGATTTGCAATTATATACGCTATGTGTATCAATTTATTTATTAATTGGTTATTAATATTTATTTATTTTATTATATTATATATAAATATATATAAAGTGATCATTTTAAAGATAAATAATATATATATATATATATATATATATATATATATATATATATATATATATATATATATATATGTATTTGCTTTGAAAGAGAGCTGAGGCTCCTCAATTTCTTCTTTTACCGTGAGAGAGAGAGAGAGAGAGAGAGAGAGAGAGAGAAGAAGAAGAAACAAAATTTTTTTCCTATTAAATGACTGGCGTTTTGCCAGCCATCATGGGGGAGATGGGGGGTAGCCGCCCCCTAATTATTATTTGTACTATTATTTATTATTTTTAAGAATTTAAAAAATCATTTTTTTTAGTATAAATACTCCCAAAGAGTAAGTAAAAATTCGTACCTTACTTTCCTCACTTTAGTACTCCACGACCTATATATAACTTGACCTCCTCGCAGCTCTAGTTCTCCCGAGGAGTTTCCAACCGACATGGTAAAGCGGCGCATCATGAATTCAGCTCTAGTGCTTCCAGACTGTATAACCGTGACTCCTCATGAGCTCTTCCCGATCTCAGGGTTCCCAACTGACCTAGTTAGGCGGCGTGCATCCCGAATTTAGGCTCCAGTGTGTTCCACTTTCTTCTCTTTGGCAGCCTCCACTTACCTGTATGACATTGTCGATCCACCAGGCTCCAGTTATTCCCGATCTTGGGGTTTCCAACTAACCTAGTGCACATCCAATTTAGGATCCAGGTGCTTACTTTCTTCTCTTTGGTAGCCTCCATTGACCAGTAACTGCAGTCAAGTTTTCTTCGATCTTGGGGTTTTCAACTAACCTGCAGATCAGCATCTCAATTCATGCTCCATGTGCTTCCAAGTTCTTCCAACTTTCTCAATCTGGAATCCTCCATCAATGTGTCGGCGTGATCCCCTCGGCTCCAGTTCTCCCCGGGTTTGAAATGACACGGTTAGACATCATATATTTCAAATTCGCTCTAGTGATGTGATCTTTCATTTTTTTGAGTAAAAGTTAAACGTTTCGATATACGTATAAATCACTTTTACAGCTTTAGTTTTATCTTTTATGCTAAGACATTTGCACCCCAATATAAAGGAATATATTTTTTATAAATTTTTTCTCCAATGACGACAATAATCAGATGTTCTATTTCAAAGTTTGACTTCAAAAAGATTATGATTTTTATATATCTCTAGAGATTTTAGTATACCTATATCTTGAGGCTTTTGCCTTCTGAGATTTTAATGTACATATACCTTTTGAGGTTTTTGCTTTCTAAAGTTTTTAATATACCTATACTTTATGAGATTTTATCTTCTCAGATTTTTGATGTACCTATAACTTCTGAGGCTTTTGCCTTCTAAGGGTTTTGATATATGTGTACCTTCTAAGACTTTTGCATTCTAAGATTTTTGATATACGTATACCTTCTGAGGCTTTTGTCTTTTGAGATTTTTGATGTGACTGTATTTTTTGAGGCTTTTGCTTTCTGAGATTTTTAATGTATCTATACCTTTTAAGGCTTTTGCCTTCTGAGATTTTTAATGTATCTATACCTATACTTTATGAGATTTTATCTTCTCAGATTTTTGATGTACCTATAACTTCTGAGGCTTTTGCCTTCTAAGGGTTTTGATATATGTGTACCTTCTAAGACTTTGCATTCTAAGATTTTGATATACATATATCTGAAGCTTTTGCCTTATGAGATTTTGATGTACTATAACTCGAGACTTTGCTTTTAAGGTTTTAATGTACTTGTATATTATAAGACTTTTATTTTCTAATATTTTGAAGTACTTGTATCTTATGAGACTTTTATCTTCTAAAATTTTTGATGTATCTCTATCTTCTGAGGCTTTTACCTTCTGAGATTTTTGATGTACATGTACCTTATGAGGCTTTTACCTTCTGAGATTTTTAATGTATGTGTACTCCTCGCATTTTTGATATACCAATAACTTTTGAGATTTTTAATGTACTTGTACCTTCTAAGGCTTTTGCCTTCTGAGATTTTGATGTACTTGTACCTTCTAAGGCTTTTGTCTTCTCAAGTTTTTGATGAGTGGAGACCCTGTCAATCACTTGCTCTCTTGGAGTCTTTCGAGTGAGGATCTTGTCCACTATTAGCTTTCCATTGAGGCTTCCTCAAGGCATGTAGGGAGGAATCCAGGATTCTTGACTTATCCGAGGTTTATCGAGTGTTCTATTGACATTTAACTTGTGTGGAAGAAGTCAATAGTTATAACTCTCATCCGAGATTAATTTGTCAAAGTGTTACTCGATGACATTAACTTATATGGAATAGGTTAAACATTTTGATTTTTTCAAGATTATTTATCAGAGTATTACTTGATGTTGTTAACTTATGTGGAAGAGGTCAAATCAAAATATCCATTTGAGGCTATAGCTAAAGTTGCTCTTTGACCTTTGCCTTATTTTCCATGAGCATGATAGAAAGATCATAATTTGTAAAACTATCTTTTTTTTTTTCAATGTTGAAATTATCCATTAATCTTGACTTGTTTCTCGAATTGATACTCAAATAAATATTGTATTACCAATCACTTTTTTTTAAAAGTTCAATACAAAATATTATTTAACAACACTTTTTATATATATCTTTAGTTCTCCTGTTTTAGAAGCGTTATTATTTTTGTATAACTAAAACTATACCATCTATAGTCCAATATATCCATTTAGAGATAATTTTTGTTACATGTCAAAAAATCAATAGCGGTAGAATAAAACTTCACACCTTAACTTGTATGAAAATCCATCACACATAAATAATTGAAAAGAAAATTAGAAGCTCCAGAATTTTTACGAAGAAAAACTCTAGAAAGAGAGAAAAAACCATAAAGTCTAGCCTCAATAAAAATGCTCCACTATATATCTGCTTTGGAGTATAAAGTTTAAGTCTTTCTGATAACGAGATTACGAGATTGTATTTATGAAGTCCTGATAATGTGAAATTCTAGAATCAGATTATAATAGCTATACAGCGGTAGTTAGGCTATAACGGTTGTTAGTGGCAGTCGACGATGATAATAGACAACGATCGGGGGCAATGGTGGTGATGATGAACTTCGAACTTCTAGCTTTCTCCCAAGTTTTTCTTTTAGCTCCTCCCACCCCTTGTGACAAAAATGGGGTCTTATTTATAAGATTTTGAGAGGGGCATTTTAGTCATTATTGCCAAAATCTCAAAACACTCCATTAGACGGTGTATATCCATTCATTTGATCATAGATAGTTTTTTGGTGATTTGACCATTCAAACAATCTTCGATTTGAGTGATCTTAGGCTCGTTGGATTCGTGTCATCGAGCCACTCGATTCGACTATAATCCTGTCAGATTTGGAAGTCATTTGATCATCCAATCAGTGTTTCAAATTTTTTATATGTAATTTTTGGGCTTTATTTGAACTCATTTAGGCTCGATTTGACCCGCTTCTAATATTGTTGAACTGCCTCACTAAGTCGTTTAATTTGATTGTATACATGCTTTAACTTGATATTCATGCTTGATTTATAAATTTTAGAGATATATATCATTTGCTCCCCTATTTTTGAATAATAAAATTTATCTCATTCAAAAAATATATTAAATTTTAAAAATAAAATAACTTTAGCTAAAAATTATTACGATTTGTAATTATATACGTTATGTCGTTATGTGTATCAATTTATTTATTAATTGATTATTAATATTTATTTATTTTATTTTATTATATATATAAATATATATAAAATGATAATTTTAAAGATAAATAATATATATATATATATATATATTGGTATTTGCTTTGAAAGAGAGGGGCTGAGGTCTCCTCAATTTCTTCTTTTTATCGTGAAAGAAAGAGAGAGAGAGAGAGAGAGAGAGAGAGAGAGAGAGAGAGAGAAGAAACAAAATTTTTTTCCTATTAAATGACAGGCGTTTTGCGAGCCATCATGGGGAGATGGGGGGTAGCCGCCCCCCTAATTATTATTTTTAAGAATTTAAAAAATCATTTTTCTAGTATAAATATCTCCAAAAGGTAAGTGAAAACTTACACTTTACTTTCCTCTCTTTAGTAGTCTCCACTGACCTATATAACGGTGCCGACCACCCTCGCAGGCTCTAGGTGTCCCTGATCTAGGAGTTTTCAATTGACATGGTAAAGCGACGCGCATCCCGAATTCAAGCTCCAATGTGCTTCCACTGACCTGTATAACGGTGCCGACCCCCCTCGCAGGCTCCAGTTCTCCCTGATCTCAGGGTTTCCAACTGACATGGTTAGGCGGTGTGCATCCCGAATTTAGGCTCCAGTGTGATTCTGTGATCCTTTATTTTTTTGAGTAAAAGTTAAAACTGTCATGGATATACGGTGTATAAATCACTTTTACAAGCTTTAGTTTTATCTTTTATGCCTGTTAAGACATTTGCACCCCAATATAAAAGGTATATATTTTTTTATAATTTTTTTTCTCCGATAATAATCATATGTTCTATTTCAAAGTTTAACTTCAAAAAGATTATGATTTATATATATCTCTAGAGATTTTTGGTATACCTGTATCTTGAGGCTTTTGCCTTCTGAGATTTTTAATATACATATGCCTTTTGAGGTTTTTGTCTTCTGGAATTTTTAATATACCTATACTTTATGAGGCTTTTATCTTCTGAAGTTTTTGATGTACCTATAACCAGGCTTTTTTTGCTCTAAGGGTTTTGATGTATGTGCCTTCTAAGACTTTTGCATTCTAAGATTTTGATATTCATCTTCAAGCTTTGTCTTTTGAGATTTTGATGTTATACCTTAGGGCTTTGCTTTTGATATTTTAATGTATATACCTTTTTTTACTTTATTGAGATTTTAATATATGAATTATCTTAGCTTTTTTCTTTATAATTTTGATGTCTATAACTTCCAGGCTTTGCTTTTAAGGTTTTTAATGTAATTGTATATTATAAGGCTTTTACCTTCTAATATTTTTGATGTACCTCTATCTTATGAAGCTTTTATCTTCTAAGATTTTTGATATATCTGTATCTTCTGAGGCTTTTACTTTCTGAGATTTTTGATGTACATGTACCTTCTGAGGCTTTTACCTTATGAGATTTTTAATGTATATGTACTCCTTCTCACATTTTTGATATACCGGTAACTTCTGAGGTTTTTAATGTACTTGCACCTTCTAAGCCTTTTTTGAGATTTTTTGTGCCTTGGGCTTTTGTCTTCTCAAGTTTTTGATGAGTGGAGATCATGTCAATCACTTGCTCTCTTGGAGTCTTTCGAGTGAGGATCTTGCCCACTACTAGCTTTCCATCGAGGCTTCCTCAGGGGTGTGCTTTCTATGGGAGGAATCCATAAAGGATTCTTGACTTATTTGAAGTTGTTTATCAGAGTGTTACTCGATGACATGTTTCTCGATGACATTAAGGGTTGCTTTGTCAAAGTGTTCTCGTTGACATTAACTTGTGTGGAATAGGTTAAACATTTTGATTCTTCTAAAATTATTTGTCAGAGTATTACTTGATGTCGTTAACTTGTGTGGAAGAGGTAAAATCAAAATGTTCATTTGAGGCTGTAGCCAAAGTTGCTCTTTGACCTTTGTCTTATTTTCCTTGAGCATGATAAAAAGATCATAATTTGTAAAACTATCTTTTTTTTTCAATGTTGAAATTGTCCCTTAATCTTGACTTGTTTCTCGAACTGATACTCGAATAAATATCCAAAATATTAATATGGACGATATTTTGAGATTAAGGGTTGCCCCTAGCTTATGATAAGAACTGAAAAATCAAAATTTGATGTTTCTTCATTTTTCATATATGTTACTATCAAGTAAGATTTTCTCTATCATATAAATAGTGTTACTTTTAACTTGAAGTCAGATTGTCAACTATTGTGAAAATGTAAAGAAAATATTTCTCAGGGCATCATCATTCATTGTAAAAGAAAACCGTAGCGATAAAATAAAACTTGGCGACATGAAAATCAAAATTACATGAATAGTTGAAAATAAAATAAAAGTTAGGAATTTTTTAAAGAAAGCCATGGAGAAAAAATCCTATAAAAATATTCTATTATATATCTGCAGTAAAAATCATAATTTTTTCTCTCTACAATAAAGAATAAATAAGTTGAGGATAGCATATATATATATATATATATATATATATATATATATATATATATATAGGCCCTATCAGTCATTGAAAACGACTTAGTTGCCTTGATCGAGGGCTTTGTGTTTGTATCGAGAGCATATATTTCATTTGATATATATAAACACTGCTGCAAAAAGACGACAGCTTGGCAACGAAACATCAATCATGAAGCAATTCCTTCTATAATAACTTTTCTCATTTGCGTTAATCCAACAACGGCGGCCTCGCAGGCTTTGCTCCGCACCTTCCGCCAGCCGGAAGCTCGCAGCCGGAGGTGTCTCACTCGAAACTGCCCTGGCTTTAACGTAACCATCTATTTGACGAATTAAAAAAATATATATATGAAAATCTCCCTGTAGATATTCTCGGCAATTTTTTTAAAATGGGTACCGTTAAAATACGAATTAGTAAATTGAGTATCAATAAAAAGAAATTTAAGAATAGGTATAGTGCGATTAAGCGGCACGCCGCGTCTCCGGCGTGGGCGTCGCGTGAAAGTGGTGTCCCACTAATTGGGCGGGCTCTCAGATATGCGAAGCCGGTCGCAATTGGTGGGCTTCGATATCTGGTCGCCCACTAATTGGGCTGACACTTTTAGTCGGTCGATCGACTAGCTCCTCGGTTTTCCTCGATTCCTCCCCGCGACACTCCGCTCTCCGCTCGTAGGAACGCCGACCGAAGTCCGACCACGGTCCTCCCCCCCTCTTGGAACTTCCGCCGTAGATCTGCAGCATTGCGGCGTCTTGTCTAGGTATTCGATAGAAACTTTTATTTTTTCCCGGCATTCGCTTTGACGACGTTTAACTACTTCCCTCTCTCATTTACCAGCCGTTGGAAGTCAACTTTAGCTTTCGGCGACGATTCTTGCAGCTCCATTTCAGTTGAGAAAATTCCCTTTTGGCGGATTCTACATTTTTTTAGTGCAAGATGAATAGAGAATTTGTTTGATACTTTTTTTTTACGAGTTCGATGAGCAATTCGGTCAAGTTATGTGGGAGGTCGAAATCGTCTTCGAAGCACCTTCGGCATTAGAATTATGAGAAGCTTGCACATCGATCCGCGCCACACTACTCTAACAGTCGTTATCCGATGGGTAGCGGTTATAGCGTCGTCATATCGGCGATGGCGTTTCGCGAAGTTACACTTGACGAAGCTTTCCGTCAGATGTTGGTGTTGTATGTCGAAGTGGAAGATGTTAATATTGCATCCATATCAGCAGGCCCACCTGATCTAGCGGATGAAGCGTGGCGACTCACCTGATGCACACGATCCCAGCCTCCATGAATCGTGCATGTAATGGCCTCCTTATAAGCAGTGTGATGCGGCCTCTGCGGTGCTCTTAAAAAAAAAAACTAAGTACGTCCGAAATAAAAGGTAAGCGGTAACACATTCGCAAAATAAATTCACTTACATTATCGGGTGAGCGGCGATCATGCCGTGAGGAACAATCTAGGATGAACCTCGAAGGTGCTGCTCAATGGTGGTGGCCTCCCTACACTCATGTCGTCTGGCGGTGCTCCTCCGCCATCGTCGAGAAAAGTACAAGATTATGGTTTACAACTAGCGTTACATACTACAAATTATGAGAAATAATAGATCAGCAGCTAAATAAAAGTGGGAAATAAATCTTAAGATAAACCTTACATTCTTATCACATTTAATGAGTGGGAAATCCACATAGACAAATACTTTTTTTGAAGAATAATTTGGCTACATGAGAAGCATCAACAATCTTATAAATTCTAAATAACTTATTAATAAAAATGAACTACTTATTTAAAAAAAGGATTACTACATATTTACTCTTAAAACTCACATGCACATAAACACAATCTCAATCCTCATCATGACAACATACAAGAAGAGTATTGAGATTGTGAAAATAGATGACCCTCACTGCACAATTTTGGTAGTGTTTCACTATCTCCTTGAGGGCTCTCCTTAATATTGACCCCACCTCACATACACATAGAGCATCAACATGATTCCCATCTTAGGATTATAGATTGGATTAACTGACCCGACCATATCATGATCCAACATCAAAATTATCAAACCTTAAGAGAGGTCAACATTCTACTGCATCTGATGGCAATGCAAAAACCTTCTTCAGTTTTCTTTTCTGGAAGCCATCGAAGAAAACCAAAAGAATGAGATAATATATGTACATCCTGCTGCACTTTCTTGCATAAAAAAAAACAAGTTCAATCACTGTCTCTATCCAACTAATTTGGAAGCAAGGTTTGGTAAACCAGAAAGGAGTGTAGATTTAGCAGTTCAATAATTTAACTCATGCTTCTGGTCTCTACTTTCTAACAACTTGTCCTACGCTACAAGTTGTTTCTTGACCTTTCTTAAAGAACTTAATTTGAAAGGAACTTGATATAATGCAAAGAAAAAACATGAAAGGAATTTTCTTACAAACATATAAGGAGTTTAAAGCAAGACCAAACAGAGTAAAATAACCAATTCAGCCATGAAAAAACTGTCTCGCCACTCCTATATGTATGTATTCCATAAAAAAACAATATAGACTTCATAGTCGGAGTGAACAGCTTTTAATTTGTATGATATATTAGGAAAGTCTCACTGCTACATTATTATCTAAAACTTTTAGAAGATCTTGAAAACTCACATGCACATAAATATAATTACAAGTATTAGCTAAATAAAATTACAAGTATTATCATTATACTTAATGTGCAACGAGATCAGTGATAGCAACAAAAAAAATACCTAGAAAGTCGTGCAACGGGACAAAAAAAAAACACAATCTGGTGATTCTTTACGCCGGCCGGCCAGATGTTTGCGCGGCGGACCCGTCTTCGTGCTCGGTGGTCGGACCGGTGGCGTTCCACGATCGGAGCGGAGTGTCGCGAGGAGAATCGAGGAAAACCGAGGCTGGGACGTCGGGCGATCGGCTCTAAAATGTGGAGCCCAATTAGTGGCGGCGGACTGTCCAGATTGCCCACTAATTGGGCGGGCTTCAATCTGGCCCGTCGCGATTAGTGGCGTGGATACTCTCATTAACGCGGCCACGCGTCGAACGGCGTGGCTCGTCACTAATTGGGCGTATATCTTCTTAATTTTTTTTTATCAATACTCAATTAGCTAATTACGGTTTTAACCGTACCCATTTTAAAAAAATTGCCGATATTCTCATAAGTTTTTTTATCGGAACTTACGTAGCTTTTTTCTTGAAGTTGTAGAACTACCTTCTCAAAGCAATTTGGTGACCACAGATCTTCGTTTTGTAGCTCGTGAGCTTCTTTCCGGCAAGGCAATAGCTGCACTGGAGGATAGAATTGTCTTCTTTCTCACTTTATCTTAGAAAAATTATTATATGAGAAATAGAGATATAACTCTACATCCAATTCTTAATAATATAATCTTAGCGGTTTAAATATGCTATATTTATATATACATATATTCATCACACATTATTGAAATTTGAACATAGAATTATGCTAAAACTCCTCATATAATAATTTCTTTTATCACAGTACTTTGACTTGAAAAAAAAAATTTATATAAATTTTATTTATTTTTATACGTTAAAATTGATTTAATTTAAAGTTAGTCTCACAAATATTAATTTATCTAAAATAAAATACATATTTTCGAGTACTTATTTTAATACTATTTATTATATATAATAATATATACAAAACTATAAAAAATTAGATATTAGAGATATAAATGTATAACAATTTAATGGTGCCATAAAATTATAAAGAAGAAAAGTGTTTCCTTGCTGCGTGGGATCACGACTTTAATGAGTTGTGAGTTATGGATTTGTGAAATAAAAAGTTCAATGTCTGATCAAAATTTCACTGAGATGAAGACAAAATTATTGATTTTTTTTTTTATAAAAAATATTTAGAATATAAAGAACATCAATTAAAATTTATTTTTTTCATCTTAAAATAAATTTAATAATTTTAAAATATTATTTTAATTACAATTTAATTTAAATATCTTTAATTTTTTTAAAAAAATTTTATATAAATAGTACACAATTCTTATGCATTTATATATCTAGCACCTAAAATTTGATATTTATAAATATCATTTTTATATTAAAAAGATATATTTTAATTAAAAAATTAATAATAATACTATTTTTATGTAATATTTAAAATTTGAGGGCTATTTATAAGAATGTACATTCAGTTAAATTTGTTGACATATTTGTTAAACCAAATAACTTATATAATCAATCTGTCCAAACAGAATATAAAATCGAATCAAATTATAATTTGATTTAATACAATATGATGATGATATTTTAAAAATAAAATAAAAATTTCTAGTTTTATTTATGAACTAATAAATTGAAATACAATCTAATAAATTAGATAAATTAAAATTTTTTTACACAATAAATGAAGATATTTGTTCATCCATATAAAAAAAAAAAATCAAAATACAATATGTTATTATCATTTTATTTTCTTTAATTTAATTTATTTTCTTAAACAGAGTTGAAAATTGAAAATCAAATAGCAAAATTGAATAGTTCCATCAGTTTGGTTTTATTTTTTTATTTAAATTAATTAATGAATACTCTTAATTATTCATATATATATATATATATATATATATATATATATATATATATATATATATATGCCTTTTACTTGAATAATGATGCTGCTTTCAACTAGCTGTGGGCCGCCATGTCATAGATATCATTTTTAGTATTAACGGCGGAGACAAATAGGAGGGTTATTATGTGTAGATGCTCTCTTCGTAAAAGAATTAGGAAAATATATTTTCTATAGAATAAAAAGTAAAAAAATTCATCGAAGATTCCAGCTTCTGAGTTGCGAATGCGTAGCTTCGTCGTTTCTTTTGGCTAGTGAAATATAAATCAAACTCAACTTTCAAGTAATTGAATTTTTTTATTTTTTTAGTTTGTATTTCACGTCATTTATAGTCTTCTCTAGGGGTGTAAATGAAATGAGAGCAGCGAAATGAGCTCTTGTTAATGTTGCGTTTGAAATTTGTTTTGTTAGGTGTTTCGTTTATATATCGAGAAATGTCTGTTAGTGTTAACGTTTAACTAAGCTAGCTCTGGTACTTGTGACAACAAACTTTTTTTTGGCGGAGGTGGATTTGAACCAATCTTTTGCATAACAAAAATTTTAACTACAATAAATCTGCGTTTGTAATATATAAATGTGTTATATAATATAATAATTATAATAATAATAATAATAATAATAATAATAATAATAATAATAATAATAATAATAATAATTAATAATTAATAATAATAGTAATAAATAATAATAATAATATAATATAATATAATATTATTTTTTATTTTAGTAAATCGGCGAACATGATCGAACAATGATTGTTCATGTTTTACGTTCATATCGAGCGAAATGGTTAGGTGTTCTCGTTACATAACGGTGAGCGGCGTTAACGACAATAAGCTTTTTTGGTCTAGTCTTCTCCTCTTTCTGATATGATACCAAATCAGATCAAATTACAGAAAAAGATATGTATCATTGGTGCTCTCGTTGATTCACACCTACAACAATGGCTGACAGCACAAAATACAATGTCAAAACACTTGAAGCATGTGTTACCAGATTGAACAACAATGAACAGCAAATGACCTCAATCACTATGGCATTGAATGAAATATCAAAGAGATTAGAAAGCAGTTAGAAAAACAACTCAAAGCCGGTATGTGATGCATCCCTTTATGAATCTATTCCAAACGAATACATACACATGTCAATGCCTATTAAAATAGATATGCAGATTTAATGGACAACCAAAAGGCTTTAAAAAATACTTTCAATATCACATTTATCGAAGACAGTTCTTAATTGCCTCGGTTACATGGATGGTCTTCATGGTATCAATATATGCATCTTAATAACAAACTCATGGATGAAATTTAAAGAACAAGTTATGCAAAGATTTGGCCCTTCTCTACACGATTTAAGAGGAGAACTAGCTAACGACAACAAGATTACAACTTTTTATCTGAGTTTGAAGACTAACCAAATTTCGACATCCACAGAATTGCTACAAGTTGCTTTGAATCGTGGGAAAACCGTAAATTAGAAGAGAAATAAGAGCCTACAACTTTCCTTTGCGAAGCATTTCAATTGGCCAAGCTAATGGAGGATAGGCTATCGATGACATTCACATGGCCAAAACTACAAGATCAACCAAGTTCCAAGAAAAGCAACATCAATCTACAAACACCCACTGCTAATCCACCAAAGGCCAATCAACACAGCAACAAACAACCCTTAGCAATTCAGGGGCTAACACCAACACAATTAGATGAAAGAAGGCAGAATGGATTATGTTTTAATTGTGAGGAAAAATATCACAAAGGGCATATATGTCAAGCCAAATTATGTGCCTTCATGAGTGTCAATGAAGAACAAGAATATCAACTACAGCATTATAGTTAACGAAATTCGGATACAAGATACAAAATGCCTTAGAGCTTCAAATATCGACCATTCAATCCAGTTAAGAGGAGACGAGATAATTGTCTAAGTAAAGAATAGTCTAAATAGTTCTCAATAATTCTGACCCTTGAATTAGCCTAGAAGTATAATCCAGATATGGCCCAATTATATAGAATAGGATAGTCCACAGTAATAAGTCACACAATAATAATGACAAATATGAGGGACAAACAGCAATGTCACATAATCCGACCACATACAAAGGAGCTTCTATTTTGAGAGGTTGGGATAGATCATCGTGAAGCTCAAAACCAACATGAAACAAATGGCGATAACATAGAGAGCTTCAATCCAAGACTACAACAATACAGGCAAGCTTTTACACTATAACCAGTGAGAAATCCTATCAAGTAAGATCAACAATTACAGAAACCTTAAAATGGGAAGGAAATGTTTAACCACAGATGTTCCTTGGATGACAAATACAGAAATACAGAAAGCATCCCCAGAAGTTGACCTTGAGGACAAGGTCAGTGTGAGGAGGGGAGTAATGATATGATACCAAATCAGATCAAATTACAGAAAAAGATATGTATCACTTTCTTTTTAAATCAATTTTCAAATAAAAAATTAGAATTTATTTGAGATAGTTATAATTATATAAAAATAATAATAATATAGATGCTACAAAGGAAATTATTGAAGAAACTGCAGTGAATATATAATTTTTTTTTATGAAAGTGAAATCATAATTTTTTGACTATCACAT
Organism: Cymbidium sinense; assembly: GCA_021442155.1. Lineage (NCBI taxonomy): Eukaryota > Viridiplantae > Streptophyta > Magnoliopsida > Asparagales > Orchidaceae > Cymbidium > Cymbidium sinense. The sequence goes on along the minus strand of CM038232.1, from coordinate 19,991,231 downwards.
CACCTAAGTTAGATCGACTAGCTGAGAAATGAACCGAAGCGGAGTGCTGTTCAAGTTCAAGCTCGTTGCCGGATTGAGCTCTCGGCTGCTCGATTCGGCTTCGGCTCAGCTCGATTCGAGCTTTTAGGATGGTGTTCGAGCTTGAGCTCGTTAAAAAAATTGTGTTCGCGAGCTCCTTAACGAAATCAAGCCTTAATCGAGCCATTATCGAGCCTTAATCGAGCCATTATCGAGCCTTAATCGAGCCTTATACAGTATTGTTTATGAACAAGCCTTAATCGAGCTTTAATCGAGCCATTATCTAGCCTTAATCGAGCCTTATACAGTATTATTTGTGAACAAGCTTTAATCGAGCCTTAATCGAGCCATTATTGAGCTCCTTAACGAGCTTGTTCGCGAGCTTTAAATGATACTGTTCACGAACATAATTGAACTGAACAATAACTTGTTCAAGTTTGTTCATTTAACAATCGAGTATTTACATCTCGTTCGATTAATTAAATGAACGAACATAAACGAGCTCTAATCGAGCCAAGTCACGAGTAGCTTGTTGAACGCTCGGTTAGTTTACACCCCTAGATCAGACTGAAAAATAAAAAAAATTTCACCATTGTGATATGACTTAATTTCTGTAATTGGATTTGATACAGCGAGGCTTGAGTGAATAATGTTGATCTGAGCTAATTCAGACTCTGATTAGGTCAGAATTTCCGGGTTGAGTCTGGTCGGGCTAGCTTTAGGTTTAGTGCAGTGAGTTAACTCATTGAGTGTTGGAACCCGTCACGGGTTATGCTAACCGGTCTATCGGTGTGATGACCGCGTTGGATGGCGTCTTTTGAACTCAGCCGTTGGATGCTAACACACGGATTGAGTGTTTCTTGCGCGATTTGTAAGCCGTTGGATCTGGGAAACTTAATCTCTGCCCTTGGATCCGTGTTTTCTTACGGCGCCTTGTCTTTAATTTGTGGCCGTCTGATTGTTTGAGTGGATTACAGCTGGTCCGTTCCCGTCGGCTTGATCTATCTTTTGGCTGATGAACGTTGGATGAGCTTTAGTCGATTACAAGTGTCGATGATCCGACGGTGTGGGATCGAATTGAGGGATTGAATCGGGAGAATTCTAACGCATTTGCCTCATTTCGTTTCAGGCGTCTGTTCGAGTCGTCTAGGGTTCCTGAGGGAGAACTGAGGGAGATGGAGAAGAAAATCGAGTGTTCTGGAGATTCTTACCGGCGATGGTAGATCCAGTGAAGATCCACCGTAGAAATGCTCTAAGGAGGTCGGAACAGGCTCGAGACAGAGAAAGAAGCTCTTTGATTTCCTCGCTCGATGGAGAAGGCTTCCACCGTGAGGAATGATCTGGAGAGGCAGGAGAAAGATCGGGACAGAGGTAGAAGAAGAGGAAGCTAGAGACAGAGGAGTTCTTGAGATAATTCTTCAACCCCTTCTTTGATTTCCTCATCTCTATTTATAGTATTTGGTTTGCTCTTCTAGAATATTCCTCCTATGTCTCCGTAACTAATTTGTTATTTTATTATAATCTTTCCTCGTGTATTGATTGGGTTTCTTGATTTCTTGCTATCGTCTTACATTTTAGATCTCTTTGATTATTCTGTTATACTTCTTGATTTTATTTTGTCTTGTAATGAGCTCTGTTGGACTAGATTTATATTCTGAAGACATTGTCATCTTTCTCTGTTTATTGGCTTGTGTATTGCTCATGTAATCTGGAGATCCTCTGTTGTAAAAGCTGATATCTTTATTATATTTTTTTGTTATTTACTTATTTCTTTATTCTCTGTTTATTGTAAATCTTCTTCTGGATATTTGTTTATTCTGTTGAGCTTGGGAATGTTAGTGAAGTCTTTTAGCCAGTTTGGCCTTCTTCTCTCCCTTGGACTTCTAATATTTCTCTGGATACTGATATTCATATCATTACTCCCCTCCCCCACCCTGACCTTGTCCTCAAGGTCAAAATCAGGAAAGTTCTCCTGCATTTCTTTCTCTGTTACCCAAGATGTATCTGTTTCTAATAGTCCTTCCCACTGGATTAGTACCTCTTTGATATGTTGATCTCCCCTTAGTCTAGTTCTGTGGTCCAGGACTTTGATAGGTCTAATAAGCATTTGTCCATCTTTGAATTGGGTTGATAGATGTGCTGGATGGATCGTAGAGTCTTGTCTGTATGGTTTTAATCTGGATATGTGAAATACATTATGTATTCTTGCTGTTGCAGGTAATTCAATTTTATAAGCCACCTTTCTTATTTTCTGTAGTATTTTAAAAGGCCCATAATACCTTCTTTGTAATTTGGTATATAGATTCCCTGTCACTGAAGTCTGTTTGTAGGGTTGTATCTTAACTAATACCAATTCATTGACTTCTAATTGAAGGTCTCTTACGTGCAAGTTGTTTCATCTGTTTGAGCCTCCTGTAAATTTGTTATAAGTATTTGTATGATCTTGTCCCTTTGTTGTAATACTGAGTCTACCTCTGGATTAGTAGCTGTAGTGGCAGTATATGGAATGATTGTAGGAGGTGTTCTACCATAAATTGCTTGAAAAGGAGTCATTTTGGTGGAAGTATTGATGGATGTGTTATAGGAAAATTCTGCCCAAGGCATAAATTGTAACCAATTTCTAGGGCTATCCATAACAAAACTCCTTAGATACTGTTCTAATATTCTGTTGGTAACCTCAGTTTGGCCATCTGTCTATGGGTGGTAGGCACTGCTGTGGCTTAATGTAGTACCACTTAATTTGAATATTTCTTGCCAGAAATTACTCATGAATATAGGGTCTCTATCAGAAATTATTCCTTGGGGTATCCCATGCAGTTTGACAATGTCTGAAACAAATAGATGAGCTATGTAGGAGGCTGTAAAACTTGTTGGCAGGGCTGAAAAATGTGCATATTTTGATAATCTGTCTACCACCACTAATATAGCAGTTTTATTATGAGACTTTGGTAGACCTGTAATAAAATCCATTGATACTTCCTCCCAAATGTTCGGTATAGAGGTTGTAGTAACCCTGCAGGCTTTTGAGTGTCATATTTCACTTGTTGACATATAGGGCAAGTTGCTATAAAGTGTTGTATATCTTTTTTCATGTGTTTCCAATAGAATTGCTGAACAATTCTAGCCAAGGTTTTATGAATTCCAGAATGCCCTCCAGTTGGTGTGGAATGTAATTCTCTGATAATTCTTGGTCTGATATCTGAATTCTGGTATATGACAATCCTGTTTTTATAATATATTAATCCTTTAATATTTTTATATTTTGGAAATAGTTGATTATCCTATTTGTTCTTTCAGCTTTTGTAGTTCGGAGTTAGTTTCTTCTTTCTCAAGCAATCGTAACTGTTGAGTATAAGCATATATATGTAGGATCATGTATTGATTGATTCTCATTAGAATTTGTTTCTCTTTGGGTTCCTTTCTTGATAAAAGCAGAACTTTGTTGGAAGCTCCTGGTTTATATTCAATGGTATAATCAAATCCCAATAGTTTGATTAAGAACCTTTGTTGCTCAGGTGTTTGGATAGTTTGTTGTAATAATTCTCTAATGCTTTTCTGATCAGTTCTGATAGTAAATTTGGCACCCACCGATCTTATCCATCCTTGCTTGATGATAGCATAGAGTTCTCTAGCATATGTTGAGGATTTTGCATTGTAGGATTTAACTTTTTCTTGAAGCTAATGGATGATTATTCGAGCTAATCTGACTCTATTCGTCTCGAGGCATCTGTTTCTAGGATAAATGGCATAGTGAAATTGGGAAATGCTAATGCGGTAATGTTATCATAGCCTCTTTTAATTTTGTGAATCTTGTTTGATTCCTGTCTGGAATTTGTTGTTTGGCATTGATGTTAGAGGAGAAGCAATTTCGCATAGTTTTGACAAACTTTCTATAATACCACATCCAAATCCTCTTAAGCTTTCCGACTTTGGTATAGTCCATGCTTGTCTTGCTTGTATTTTCTTGGGATCCACCTCTATCCCTTGTCGATAAAATATGTCCCAAATATTCTATTCGCTTTGAATAAAAGAACATTTGGATGGTTTGACATATAAGGTGTGTTGCTTCAGTTGTTCCAGTACCTTTTGTAGATGCCCTTGATGTAATTCCAGGGTTTTGCTGTATATGAGTATATCATCAAAGAAAACTAGAATAAATTTCCTTAAGAATGGCTTAAGCACTGAATTCATTAGTGCTTGAAAGGTTGAGGGGGCATTGGTTAAACCAAAAGGCATTGCTATGAATTCATAGTGGCCTTCGTGTGTTCTGAAAGCAGTTTTGTAAATGTCCTTTTCTGCCATTCTGATTTGGTGATAACCTGATCTTAGATCTAGCTTGGAAAAAATAGTGGCTCCATATAATTCATCCATCAACTCTTCAGGAGTTGGTATGGGAAACCTATCAGGTATGGTGAGTTTGTTTAAGGCCCTATAATCTACACAAAAATGCCACGTGCCATCCTTTTTTTTATTAACAATGTTGGGGATGAGAAAGGACTGGTACTTTCCCTTATAATGGTATCCATCATTTCTTTAATCATTTTTCTATTTGCTTTTAAAGTGAGGATATTTGTAGGTTTTAACCTTGATGGTTTGAGTTTGGTATTTGGTGGTCAATATCCCTTTGGGGAGGCAAGGTAAGTGGGTCCTGAAATAATTCTTGGTATTGTGTTAATACCTGTTGTATGCTTGCAGGTAAGTGGCTAAATTCCTGATTAGGGGCAGCTGTTCCCTCAGTAATTCCTCTGATCTGTAAGTAGAAAATGATATCTTTCTGGTTGTGCAACTTGGTAAATTGATGGAATGTAATGTTGTCTACTTTTGTTGAAGTATCTCCTTGTAGTTGAATTATTTTGTCATTTTGATAGAACTTCATGGTGAGCTTTTTGTAGTCCATTGTGCATTCACCTAATTGTTCTAACATTGAACTCCTAACACTACATCCTTACGAAGAAGAGGTAGCAATCAGAGTGAAAGTGTATCCTTGTAGGTGAATAGGAATATTAGAGCAAACTCGTAAAGTCTCTCCATTCCCCACTAACACTTTAAAAACTGATATGGGTGTGACTGTATGGTTTAGAAACTTGGCAAGTTTATATTGAATAAAGTTGTGGGTTGACCCACTATCAATAAGCACCTAAACTTGTTTGTTGCCAATCAGTCCCTGTAACTTGAGTTCTAGGATTTGGTATCCGTAAAAGCATTAAGGCTGATTTCAGGGATCTCTTCCTGAATTAAATCAGGATCTTGCCATGAGTCAGTTTGAATAGGGTTGTCTTGCTTATCATTGATTACTACAAGGGTAAAGAGTTTAGATTTGCACCTATGACCCCTGTAAAACTTCTCATCACAATTGAAACAGAGACCTCTTCTTTTTCTATCTTCCAATGATATGACTTAATTTCTGTAATTGGATCTGATACAACGAGGCTTGAGTGAATAATGTTGATCTGAGTGTTGGAACCCGTCTGAGTTGGGTTGCTAACCGGGTCCTATCGGGTGTGATCTGGACCGTTGGATGGCGTCTTTTGAACTCAGTCGTTGGATGCTAACACACGGATTGAGTGTTTCTTGCACTGTTTGTAAGCCGTTGGATCTGGGAAACTTAATCTCTGCCCTTGGATCCGTGTTTTCTTATGGCGCCTTGTCTTTAATTTGCGGCCATCTGATTGTTTGAGTGGATTACAGCTGGTCCGTTCCCGTCGGCTTGATCTGTCTTTTGGCTGATGAACGTTGGATGAGCTTTAGTGGATTACAAGTGTCGATGATCCGACGGTGTGGGATCGAATTGAGGATTATCGGAGAATTCGCATTTTGCCTCATTTCGCTTCGTCATTCGAGTCGTCTAGGGTTCGAGGAGAACGAGGAGATGGAGAAGAAAATCGAGTGTTCGCCGGAGATTCTTACCGGCGATGGTAGATCCAGTGAAGATCCACCGTAGAAATGCTCTAAGGAGGTCGGAACAGGCTCGAGACAGAGAAAGAGGAGCTCTGTTTGATTTCCTCCGTTCTGATGGAGATTTTCGGTGGCTTCCACCGTGAGGAATGATCTGGAGAGGCAGGAGAAAGATCGGGACAGAGGGAGAAGAAGAGGAAGCTAGAGACAGAGGAGTTCTTGAGATAATTCTTCAACCCCTTCTTTGATTTCCTCATCTCTATTTATAGTATTTGGTTTGCTCTTCTAGAATATTCCTCTGCTATGTCTCTGGTAACTAATTTCTGTTATTTTCTGTTATAATCTTGCCTCTGTCGTGTATTCAGTTGGGTTTCTTGATTTCTTGCTATCAGTGTTCTGTTTTAGATGCTGTGCTGGCAGTTATTCCTGCTATACTTCTTGATTTTATTTTGTCTTGTAATGAGCTCTGTTGGACTAGATTTATATTCTGAAGGCATTGTCATCTTTCTCTGTTTATTGGCTTGTGTATTGCTCATGTAATCTGGAGATCCTCTGTTGTAAAAGCTGATATCTTTATTATATTTTTTTGTTATTTACTTATTTCTTTATTCTCTATTTATTGTAAATCTTCTTCTGGATATTTGTTTATTCTGTTGAGCTTGGGAATGTTAGTGAAGTCTTTTAGCCAGTTTGGCCTTCTTCTCTCCCTTGGACTTCTAATATTTCTCTGGATACTGATATTCATATCACATTGATTCATCAAAACGCACAAAACTCAATCTAAACATGATTATTAAATAATACTATAGTGTGGTATGGCACTACCACCGTAAACTCACCTTGAATTATCTAACCTATATAGGAGTCGTTGAATATATATATATATATATATAATTTGACTTTTTTTCTATACAATTCATTGATAACACTGCACATGTCTTCTCATATTTAACTTCTTTAAAATGAATTAGTGTCAATATAGATGTTGGATTATTTATATACCAAAGTTTACAAATCAGAACATAATTTTTTGCAAAATAATAATAATTAAACTAAATACATTAATACTAGCTTTAACTTTGCCTAAAATTTCAAGTAATTGAAAGTGTTAGGTAAAATATAATACTTACAACTACTAGTTTCTAGTGGAGAGGGGCTGCTAAGCAAAAGCTTAATGGGGTTTCTACACGGCAAAATTTTTAAATTAGGTTTAATCCTAATCTTAATTAGCAATTTAGGCACGAAATTTTTTTTTTAACAAAATAGGCCAAGTGTCATGTTGAACGGACGACTTGTGCCGCGTGATCACGTCGTATCGAGCGGATGATGGCTCTTTTTTTATTTTATTTTAAAAAAATTAAGGTTTATTTTGTATTGAGTCATCTGGTATCGGAATTGAACAATTTAATATCGTTGGAATCGCAACAAAATTTTTTACAACTTTCATGTTGATCGAAATTTAAGATTATGGCCTGATACGCAACATTTTTTGCCAATGCTCGCAAAAATTGCGGCGCCGAGTTGAAATTTCGGAGCAGCTGTCGTATTTTACGCGTATCGAATCATACAATGTCGGAATCGAGGAAACTTGGTATCGTTGGAATCACAACAAAATTTTTTACAACTTTCATGTTGGTTGAAATTTACGATTGTGGCAAATAACTCTATTTGCCCCTCTCCCCTTTCATTCTTCTTCTTTTTTTTTAAATTTCTTATGTCCATGCCCATTATTGGTCGTTGGAATGTTTGGGGCCTTATTGTAGAAGGTCGACTCAGTGATTGTGTATGATTAACCAGAGAACATAAATTAGATATTCTCTATTTACTTAAAATAAAGGTGTCATTGGAAACCCTAACCAACCATTCCTCTAGCAACAAGCTCAATCTATTTCACTTTGAAGATAGTGTTAACAACTTCCACTACTGTCCGGGGAGCAGAATCTCGATTAAATGGAACCCCGAGCAGCTCTCTTTTAGCCTTGTTCAGAAGACTCCTCAGTTTATTCATGGCTTAGTTTCTAATCACAGTTTCAGTCCCTTTTATCTCACTTGTATTTACAACCATATCAAGATAGAACCTCCCTCTGGAGCTCTCTTCGTGACATTTCGGCATCTATGAACTCCCCATGGATTCTCATGGGGGACTTCAACTGTGTTTTGCTCAGTAAGGAGAGAGGTAACCCTATTCCAATTTCGAGAACTTTGGACTTCAGGGACTGTATTCATGATTGTGAACTTTTGGACCTTCCTAGTTCTGGTCTCTCTTTTACCTGGTCCAATCAGTAAATTGACAATACTATTCAGTCTCAGTTAGATAGAGTTCTTTGCAATTTAAACTGGCTTGATGCTTATCCCTTCTTCATGAGTGCCCTCCCATTATCTTGGATCACTTTCTAATCACCTTTAGAACCCTCCTCCTCCCTCTTTCAGGTTCATGTTCCGTAACTATTGGTCGACCTTTGCTGATTACAAGGAAGTTATTCTAAGAGCGTGGAATCATTATGTTCTTGGCGACCCATTGTTTTTGTTTTCCCAAAAGCTCAAATTCTCTAGGGAGGCCTTAAAGAGGCATAAGTGGGACCATCATTCTCTCAGTTTTCTCATCTTGTCCCTTCACAAAGAACAAGAGAGTATTCTTACTTGTATTAAAAGAGAGCCCGATAATACTTTCCTCATTAGGGAGGCCAAGGAGATAAGCTCCAGATATCAAATTTTGATCAAGCAGGAGGCCATGTGAGCAATACAGTGAGCAAATGCTCATTGGCTCACCCATTCTAATGATGATCTTCAATATCTTTACTATTCTATCAAAGAGAGACGTAATGCTAATAGAATCATGAGCTTACAAAATTCCTTAGGAACTATCACTGATCTCGTCTTTATTTTTGACGAAATATGTCGATACTACTAATCACTTTTCATTTGTGCCCTCTCTACCCCCTTTCTTCCTCACGACATCCCTGTGGGTAGTACTCTCTCTGCTGCTCATGCTGTTGCTTTAGGGGGTGATATCACTGATCAAGAAATTTACAGTGCTCTTCAGTCCATAAATGAGAACAAATCACCTGGCCCGGATGATTTCAATTCTAAGTTCTTTATTTCAACTTGGAACACCACTGGTAGACAGTTCCTCCTTGCGGCTCATCACTTCTTTAAAATTAGGAAACTTCCCCGTTCTTTCAAGTATAGCCTTATTACACTTATCCCTAAGGTGAAACATGCCAATTCTATTGCAGATTTTAGACCTATTTCCTTATGTAACACCTTTTATAAGGTTCTTGCAAAAGTTCTTGCAAAAGTTCTTGCAAATCTGATGAAGGATGTGCTGCCTTCTATTATTCACAAGGCTCAGTCAACTTTCATTAAAAATCGAGACCTCTCGGATAGCATTTCCTTGGCACATAAGTTGGCTAACGATCTTCTCTTGGCCCCTCATCTGAATAATTTTATAGCTAAATTTGATTTGAGAAAGACATTTGATACGATCAACTGTAAGTCTCTCTTACATAGACTTCTGTTCAAAGGCTTTCCTTCCATCTTTGTGGAGTGGATCGAGGCGTGTATCTCTAATGTTTCTTAAATGATGAAATTAAAGGATTCTTTTCTTCTTCTAATGGGCCTCAACAAGGATGCCCTTTTTCTCCGTTTCTCTTCACTATTGCAATGGACACCTTCTCTTGCCTTATTGATCAAGAGGTGAATTTGCTACGATTCAATCCCCTCAGGTTGGGTAATTGTGCTGTCTCTCACATCCTCTTTGTAGATGACTTATTGGTGATGGGATCTGCTAATGTTTCTTCAGCCTGCTCCCTTAAAACCACCCTGGATAGGTTGAAAGAGTACTGCTTCGGTGAATAGCTAAATCGATCATTTGTTTCAAACATATTAGAAATCGATCTCTTTTGCAGGACTATTGATATTTCTCTGGGAAGTTTTCCCATCAAATACCTTGGTGTCCCTCTGTTGACCTCTACATACATGCCATAAGTCGAGTCAAGCCCACAAGTTTAATTCGATGAACTTCGGAAGCGACAGTGGTCAAATCGGGGATCAAAATGCACTGGACATAACCAAAATTGGTCGAAACGACCTCCGATCGACAAATAGACTTCGTCGTTGCATTCAAAACATCGAAATCGATCAGAATATAAATATTTTAAAATCTAACGATCAATCAATTAAATGCTTGATCTATATATCGGCATACATATCGAATTCGAGAAGTGCCGATATCCGGCGATCTCGTTAACAAAGCGCGTGCGTTAAAATATTGAAAACTATCAAATGAGACTATACACACAAAATTTGGATGAGTCCGTGCTAATGTCGAATAATTAGCAGTGGCAGCGTACAAATCGAGGCTGAAATGCACTCGACGTCACTGAAAATGATCAAAATGACCTCCGATCGACGAACGGACTTTGGCATCACGTTTAGAATATCAAAATTAGATAGGATATAAATATTGCATGACTTGATAATCAACTGATCAAGCACTCGAGTCGTTAACGTGCCTGTATGCATATCTAGGTCAGGAGGCACCAAAATGGATCAACTGACCTCCATTCAGGAAATTGATTATGCCATTGGCTTTGAAATATCAAAATCTATCAAGTAAGATGATTCACACTCAATTTCAATGAGTGAAAATTGAAGCGTAGCGGCTTCGTATTTGAGCAAATGGACTCAATTTGATGCCAAGTCAAATAATTGCATTAAACGTGAATTCTAAATTGATATATATATATATATATATATATATATATATATATATATATATATATATATATATATATATATATATATATTTATGTCGTTCATGAAATCCACATTAAAACAACTTAATCAATTTAAAATTAATTTTAAAACCCTAAATTACCCTCCCCATGCTCAACCATTTCCCCTTCGGTTTGGCTAAAAATAAAAAAAAAAGAAAATGAAAGAAAAAAAAGTACTCCCTCCCCATTATTCCCATTTTCTAGTAGTTCCATTTCTCTCCTCCTCTTTTCCTCGATTCCCACATTTTCTCCACAAGTAATTTTTGGCCATTCCCTCTCCCTCTCAACCTCCGCCGGCCCATCTTCCACCTTCCCACGCTGTCGTTTCACCGTGAAACCACAGCCTGCGGCCACTCCGACCCGCCTCCGCTCCTGCCTGCTCGTTCTGCCGCGGTCCGCGTTCCGCGTCCACGCCTCCCGCCTGTTGCACCACATCTGATCCACTCCGTTGCGTCTCGAACCACCCATCCGCTCGCCAGCTGGTCGTTCCTGCTCCCTAATTTTCTGCTGCGCCTCTGCGGCGCGTTCCATTCTCTGCGACGTTCCGGTTGCGTGCGCAATTTGCCTCTTTATGCGGACCGTCTGCCACCTTCCCCAGAAAACCTCTGCTTTTGGCCGCTCTGCGTCGCTGCCGCATATACCGTGATGATGACCTTGCACACTCCGACGCTGCTTTTGCAAATTTGATCATCACCGATTTTCACCCTATCGAATATCGTCATAGTGATTCTTCTTGATTTTCGATTTCATCCCATTTTCTTTTGCCCCATCGGGAAGAACATCTTGAGTGAATTCTTCTTCAATTTTCATCTCGCCTATTTTTTTTGTATCGGAAGAATATTTTTCTTCTTTTTTTTCCGCTCTCGCTTTAGCCTTCCACTTTTTCTCAATCGGGGGAACACGTCGTGAGGTGAATTCTTTTCGGTTTCGCACTCGCCCTTACATTCCCAATTACATACATAACCCAGTTCCTTTGCCGAGCATTGCAGCGCGCCAAAAAATGCATCAGAATATGTGAGATCTATGAATGTGAATATATATACATGCTTGTGTTTATTTAAAGGTTTGAAGACCTCACTGTGCTCAAGAGGGTAGACGAGATGAAAAAATAAAATGGTGTCAGATATTGTTGTTATATCAAGAGCGTGTCAAACAACATCCATTAGATGTCGCTCCCCAGGCAATCTTTGCCAAAATAAATTCTAGACTTAGAAAAAAAAAGGGAGAAGGGGGCGATGAATATATATTGTATATCTTCTTTTAGGTTTGAAGGCCTCGTCATGCTTAAGAGGGCCCGATGAGATGAAAAACCGATTGTGGTGTTGAGACAAGCTCATATGCTTAAGAGGCATCGAGTAAGCCAAAACACCCCAATCTGACCCAGGGGATGATGCACGAGGCTAGAAATTTAGACTAAAATTCAGGACTTAAACAAATTCGAATGGAAATTACCTAAACTTAAGTCAAACAAAAGAATATATGATAAATATGAAGATAAATTTTAAATCAAAGAGAAATAGGAGGGTGAGCCTTTAAAGAAAATTTTGAAAAGAATGGAACACCCATTTAAAATGCAAGTAAAATTTGGGGAGGCTAATATTAAACTCACAAACTCTAATAGCGTTTCTCTATGACTTAAATTGAAATAATGAGTGAGTTCTCTTTGCTTGTAGATTCCTTAAAATTAAACAAACCTTACATGAAATTTGTAGAGACTAATACTAAACTCATAATAAGCTTAAAATAAGCTTAAAATCTAAGGATGAATCTAAATTGGGTTTAATAACTCTTATACGAATATGTAGATGATTACTATGCTAGCTAATAAGCATAAGTAGGGCTAAAATAATAAACATTGAAATCGACATAACTTATCAAAAGTGATGTAAATTGAACATAATAAAGTTGAGAGAATTACGAAAACTCAACAAGTAACCATAGTGCAAGTAATATTCTAAACTACAATCTAAATCAAAATGCCTTCTTCGCCAACGGATCTACAACTCTTTGTATAAGCAGACAGAAGGCGATACTAAATCAAAATCTATAAAAACATAGGACTTCCTTTGATCAAAAATTAAGGAATTTTATTCTAATTATGATTTTCAAAATCAATAATTTTATTAATTAGATGAAATTAGCTAAGCTATAAACACCTACATGTGCTCGGACACAGAGATTTCAAGTGCAAATTTTAATGTATGAAAAGGCTGCGCATGCTAAATTGAAATAAAAAGAAATAAAAATACAAAATCAATCTCATAATTCAAACACAAAATTACCTAAAATTACTATACACCCGCATGGGTCCCGACACTGTGCTGAATGCTTAAATTTAAGTGTTTGAGGATCTTTGCGGATGCTTCTGGTTTAGTCATAGGGGTTGGTTAACAAAACCTAAAACCTATAATAAGAGTTTTAAATCGGTGAAATATCGAAAGCGATTACTGTGACATGATCTAATCTATTAGCTAAGCGAGTTGAGAGAATCTAATGCTCTTAAATATATTCAAATTAATCAATTTTTTTAACTCAAATCAAATATCAATCTGAAATTGCTTAAATGAAACTCTATCATTAAAAACTTAAATCAAACTCAATCTATCCACCTTCCATAACTGTTTGTCGGGGGTGACAAATTAAGAAAACTCTAGCTCACAAAAGGGCCAAGGTCAAATCAAGTATTTTGCTATGTTCACTCTCAATCAATCTTACACTAGTAAGGACGTGGCCCGTATCCTCTAACTGCGTGGCTTGGCTAGTAGGCTCCACAGATGATGCATTTACGATCAGAGTCCTTTGATCGGGTGGTTTGGCCAGTCAAGCTCTATTATATTACGTTCACGATCATAGTCCGTATGCTCTCCAATGACTCTGCCCTTTCAATTGTGAATCATAAGGTATACTTGATAGGGCAAACAACCCTCTGTCCGCTAAGGTAGACTTAAGATTGTCTCCTTAGACAAACACCACCCTATATTTACAAGGATTTCTTGGATGATATAACCCATGCGTTGCTGATGAGGGTCCTTCTGTCAGGTTGGGTCGACTATCTCCTCTGACTAAGTAGACTAGGGACCGCGACTGCCCGGGATGATGGAACCATGGGATCTAGATCGGACATGTCATCATTCCCCCAACCATCTAGTTTAAACTGAAATGATGAATTTCATAATCTCAAATCTCAAAATCCATATCTCGCTATCTTATGCATTAAGCGATCTAATGACTAGCCTTAGTCGAAAGTTCTCTCTCACTTGTTGAGAGGGGTAATTAACTATAAGGGCTTGCACCTATAAGAAACCTGGAGCCAGATCTAAAGTCCTCACAAAATGAGGGTGAAATCTTTGGGTAGTGTCTTATCTACTATCTCATCTACCTTCTGAAGATCACACTTACACATTCAAAATGCTCTCTTCAATATTCAAACAAGTGTCGAGAGGTCGATGGCAAATTTTTGGAGCCCATAGATTTCTAGCGACTCCGCTGGGGATATGATTCTCTTTCCATCTTTGGCTAGTCATATATGTGCTATAGTAGCAATAAAATCTTTAAAAATTCAAAATAACAAAAATGATGATTTATGTGTGTAATAAATTTAATATGAGACTCTATGTAGAATGAATCATTTCGTAGAGTATAGCTTTATTATACCATTATTTGATTCTGTAGTGCCTCTGCATCTTGAAAGTGTGGGGTGAAATAATAGTTGTTAATTACTAATCCTCATATTTCACTTTTACAGAAATAGATCTACAAAGCACTCCTTTCACCGTTTAGGGTCAAGTGCAACATCTGTTTGGCCATCAACATCGGATGTTTACCATTCAATTTGGTAGCTTGAATTTCCCATCGTTTGCAACTCCTAAAGTACCCACTCATGGTACATTCATCCGGCCATCTTTGGAAGGTCTCAAGTTACTAAATCTCACTATCCATGTTAACCAGTTCAATGCCAACCATCAAGGTGTTCTCCGATGAGAACTTCGTTTTCAAAAGGCTAGGTCAATCTGAAGCTCGTGATGAAAAAGAATCATCAAGGGATAAACGTGAATTCTTTAATTGTGCAACTGCGCCAAATGGAACCTTTTGTACCCAAAAAGCATGATCATGAAACTTCCTCATCAGGGAGCAAATTAACCAAGAGATAGAGAAAAAGGAGAAACGCTGAGCTGAGGGCTCATCAGATCCCCTTTGAATAACCTAGCGAACAAGCAATACTGTCGCTAGAAGAGAGTATTCCTACCCTTAATAACTTTGACAACCTAAAGTGGGTAAAGAGGAATAACTCTACTAGCGAAATAAAATAGTCATAGAACCAACCACGTCAAGCTCCACCACCACAGATGAGACAACCTGAAACACTATCTGCCAGGATACATAAAGTTCTCAAAGTAGCTAAAGACATAGGCCTAATGAAAAGAAGATTTTAGAGGCCCGTGGTGATGGAAAATACCGAAGCTCCACCAAGAAAGTTGTCATCTCTTCTGGTAACTGGCCAGCGAGCCCAGTACGCTTCACATGGTGAGCATCGGAGCATGATACTTGGACCTCGTGTCCAAAAATCTGCTGCCAAAATATCCTAGTGAAAGGATAAGCAAATATGGAGGCCAAAGCTCTGTAATGAAATTTTGAGTAATAGAAGAGGTGTGACATCTGATACATATACTCAAAAATCTGCCTCAAAATCAACTCATTAGAAGTGGATACTCAAAAGAAAGGATATACTGATGAAATTTATGATGGTCGATACACTGGAGAATCCTCTAAGGGATCCCATCATCAATCAGTTTCACCTCTACAAGAGATGGTTGACGTTGATCGTGGTCCTTTAATAGAAGAAGTGGTTGTTCCGCACATTGAACCAGAGATCCACTGGAAACATCGATCAGAAATTTGTGTGCAAGAAGAAAATAACGAAGAAGATTCTATGGAAGTAGAAGTTATCTATATGATCAGAGATATAGATGAACTCCCTCCGGCCTCATCATTAGCTATTTAGGAAATTTGAACCTAAAGAAGAATCTTCTGAAGAAGCAAATAGAGAGTGAATCTTCAATCTTTTTTGAAGATGATGAAGAAGAAGACCAGAATGAAAAAGCGATCATGGGTATCAAAGCTATCTATATGGTTGAACCAGAAATGATCAGCCTGGTACACGCTTTTATAATCATCATCGTCATACAACCCCAACAACAGCTCTCTTTGTAAATGCATAAGAAGAAGGGCAATCAAGTTCTTCCCCTCAAAATGAGCAAGGAGCAGAACAACAACAAGAAATAAAAGAAGAGGAAGAGCCTGTACTGATTGACGCCATGGCCCTAGCTAGAGAGCAAAGAGAAATGCAGCGTCAAATGGAGGCCAAAGATAAGAAGATTACATAGCATGATACCAAAATGAATGATATGATGGTACAAATGAACATCATGATGGAGATGTTGCAGAAGAATATCACACTAAGTGTACCTATTTTGTCTGCTAATCAATGGACAACTAAAAATACAACTTATATACCACCAACCATTGTGGTACCTAAAGCTCCTGCAGTACATGCTACAGAAGAAGCGATGAACGAAGTTAACTCACTACCTCTCCAGCCAATAATTCAGAATCTAGCTAGCACACATGGAATGATAACAACTGCTCAGCTAGAAATAATAATCAATGAAAAGATAAAGGCAATCATAGCCTTAGAACGGGCTAAAAAGCTGGTGACTAATGGTCGCCCTTACCCAGCTGAATATGATCAAGTGTCATACTCAAAAGGTTACTCAGTGCTGAAATTTAATACTTTCAGCAGGCTTGATAATCCAAAGCAACATCTGGCCCAATTTAAGATTACTTGTGGTAACACAAGAGGGAACGATGCTCAACTTTTTTGTCAATTTATCAGTAGCTTGACCTCAGCTGCTGTCGAATGGTATGTAGAATTGTCAAATAATTTAGTTAAAACTTTTACTGAATTAGAGACAATATTTGTGAAGAGATTTGCCAGTGCAACCGAGAAAATCATAATCGTTGACATTGCCTTATTGAAAAAAAGGAAAGACGAGTCAGTGACAAAATTCATAATTCATTGGCGCAACCTAAGTATGAAGTGCGAGCAACAATTGAAAGAAGAACATGCGATCCAATTACTAATGGGCAATATGGATGATAAAATGGCACCATTTCTATGCATAATGTCGATTGCAATATTCCAGGACTTGCTCGATAGGATGGCTAAATTCAAAAAGTTGAACCGTCCTAAGTCAAAAATCTATGAAGATAAAACAAAGAGAAACAAACCTTCAGACTTAAGAAGAAATGAAATTCATGCCGCTTCTTATAGCTCAATTGATAAAAAGTGAGTGATATACAATATGGATAAAGGAAAGTAGCTAATGTACAATGATGATAAGGGAAAAAAGCCTATTTATTCTAATCCACAGCCAAAATTGGTATTGCGAGGTAATGACAAACCTCAGACTTTCCAAGTGGTGGGGAGCATCCAAAACAAGCAATAAGAGATGATGAGTGAATGCGGTCATCTCTTAAGGAAAAGATGAACAAAGAATATTCATTTATAAGGGATAGTGTGGCCAAATTATTTTAGCAAGCAGTCAAAGTCGGTCTATAGTTACCAGAAATTAAAAGGCTTAAAGAAGCTGATCAAGTCAACAATCTAAATTACTGTCCCTATCATTGGATGATTAGTCATCCTATTGAAGATTGTTATGTCTTCAAAGATTGGTTAGAAAGGAAGTATCGACGAGGTGAATTTACACTATTCTACAGTGTTCTAGTCAACCCAAAAAGAGAGTCTACAAGGATGATTACATCCTCTTTCGTATCATCCAACAAAGACAAAGAGAAGGAGAAATCAGTTCAGATTGAAGAATGACAAACATTAGTCTCCAAAAAGAGCGTGAAAATGCTAAAATAGCTAAAAGATGTCCCTAGTGTTAAGTGGAAATCACCACTTGAACATATATTAGACTTAAGAGAGATGCCTAAACCAAGTATTTGGGCTTCTCAATGGCATTCTGATAAGGCTATTTTGTCACAGCATGAGAAGCAGTCTACTAAATGTAAGCCTCATAAATTAAAGAAGCTGGCTAAGAAAAAGAAGATCAAGAAGAGAACTACAACTCAAAAGATCATTAATAATCTAGAGGAGTATCACCAGCTAGCAAGACAGCCATTTAGGCTTGCAGACTTCATGCCTAAACTTCGCATTGTTAAATCAAATGAAGAAGATAATGGCGAGTCTTGTTTAGTAGAGACATGCCGAATCATCTGCGTGATATCAGATATTCTTCAACATCGGTCACTCAAGGAAAGGTAGTACTCGACCAACTTGTCAAAATTTTTCGAAAGCAAGAAGAGCGAGGAGCTAGTGTGAATTTTTATTTAATGACTCAATAATAGGTCGATGAAGATCTATATTTTCTGACGAGTCGAATCATCGATATCATCACGTATGAAACGTATGATGTTGAAAAATGAGTCTAACCCTTTTGGCCAATCTTCTAAAATAAGAAGGAAATTTAAAGAAACTACCTCTTCAGAAGAATCTGAGCAAGATAAGATGATTCAAGTTCAGTTGAGAAGTGATAAACTCTTACCACTTTCATCAAAGAAGGAAAATACAAATAAAGACAAAGGCAAACAAATTAAAGTCAACAAAGATATCATTCACAGAAATCCTAGAGCAAAGCTTAAATCAAGTGAGAAGATAAATTATAATATTCTGTCACACTTGAGAAAGATCCCTGCATAATTGAGAGTGTACGGGGCTCTCTTGATGTCCAAAGATCTCCGAGAAACTTTGATATAAGTTCTCAAAGATCTGGAGAGTTATGAAGCTTACTTTGCTGAAAAATGCATGACAAAAGCATTACAAATTCAAGATCTCCCAGTAATCACATTCTATGAAGAAGATCTTATGTTGGGAACGACATATCACAACTATCCTCTTTATGTTACTATAGAGAGTGATGGCATCTTGATCAGTCGAATATTGATTGATCCAGATTCTTCTATCAATCTTATGAGTCTAAAGGTATTAATATTATTATCACTTGATATCCAACATCTTGGGAGAGACAAGTTGATGGTTCATGATTTTAATGAAAAGGGGCAGAAAACTCTGGGTTCTTTTATTCTCCCACTCAAGTTCAGAGATTTATATACAGAAGCCAAGTTTCATGTAATTGATGCCGATACATCATTTAGAACTCTCTTGGGTTGACCATGGTTGCATGAGTACGACATGGTCCCATCAACTATGCATCAATGTATGAAGTATCTGAAAGATGGAGAAGAATTCAAAATTCTTGGTAACCTACAATCATTCTCCATCAATGAAGAAAAGATCTATGAAGATGCAAAATATTTCATTCCTAAAGAGCCTAAGCCAATAGAGCCTCTTGAAGTAGTAGCATCCACTTCAAGAACTAAAAAATAATTTCACAAAGTGAAAGAGCAAAAGCAAAGAGGAAGAAAGAAGGTAATGTTGACTCTCCCTAAAACACTTAATTCTGTACCTAAATCAAGAAAATTAGTTTCTCATTTGGGAAGTGACACAGAAGAAGGAGAAGACAGACCTGTCAAACCCAATGGAACTTATAATCTTTCAAGAAAGGCAGAGTATGAAATAAGTGATTCTAATTTAGACTATGATTTTGAATCTACTTATGAAAATAGAGTTCAAATGGTTGCATCAAGGAGGATAACTGATTTGGCAAAGTCAGATGACTCACTCAAAATTATACTCATCACTCAACAGTGTTTCAAAGAAATCAGTCCACCGGAGGTTTATAATATTAAAGAATTGATAATATTCTATGTGCCACCGTTGAGTGAGAGTGGCAGAACAGAAACCCTATTTTATAAATCTAAAGAATATCAGCCTCAAAATTTTGAGCAGCTTGCTCAACATAAAAGTTATGATGAGATAGTACCAACAAGAATACAACTATACTATCCACAGAAATTACGAAAAATGATGCATAAGCTTGGAATTTATATGGGAACTACTAAACACATGACTCAAGTCTTTAACAATATGTGGAGCTAAAGAAGTCCTCAAGCATCACGAATAAGTGATAAGTTTATCACTAAAGGTCTGGGATTCATCTACAAATCTCATCAAGATAGAGCCTGTTATAATATAATAGAAGCTAGGATTGAGACTCATAGTGATGAAGAAGATGATTCTCATAAAATTCTTCTTAAAATGATAAAGAAGTAGAAGCCAAACCTACACCAGAAGAACTCAAAGATGGTGGACAAATAGCTACTATGGGTGAACTTAAAGAAATTAACCAGAGTTGAGGATGATCCCCGTCCAACTTTCGTCAGTGCTCTCTTGCCTGATGAGAAAGTTGTAGAGCTAAAAATGCTACTTTGTGAATTTAGAGATTATTTTGCCTGGACATATTTTGAAATGCTAGGCTTATCCCCTGATGTAATAATTCATAAACTAGCTATTAAATTAGATGCAATGCTTGTTAAGTAAGATCTTAGGCGGATGAGATTAAAGATTGAAGAACAAGTAATTGCAGAAACTAAGAAGTTGATTGAAACAAGATTCATCTGGGAGGAGAAGTATGCAGATTGGATAGCCAACATTATCCCAGTTAGAAAGAAGAATGGCCAAATCCATCTCTACATTGACTTCCGTGACCTAAATAAAGCATGCCCAAAAGATGACTTTCCGCTTTCAATATCAGAACTATTGGTGGACAACACTTCCAACTATGACAAGTTCTCATTCATAGATGGATCATCAAGATACAACCAAATCAAGATGAAACCTAAGAATGAAAAATATACATCGTTTAGAACACCTATTGTCATCTATTGCTACACGGTCATGCCCTTTAGCTTGAAAAATACTGGAGCTACATACCAAAGAGCCATGACACATATTTTTGATGAGTTGATTCATCAAAAGGTGAAATGTTATATCAACGATTTGGTAGTGAAGAGCTTAAACTGTGGAAACCACTTCGAAGACTTGAGAATTGTACTGGAGAGAATCAAAAAATTCCTAGGGTACATTGTACGTCACAGAGGTCTTGAAATTGATCCTGCTAAAATCAAGGTAATCATGGAGATGCATCTACCGAAGAGTTTGCGTCAGCTCCATTCTTTACAAGGACAACTTGCATTTATTCGTCGATTTATATCAAACTTATCCGGATGCTGTCAACCGTTTACAAAGTTAATGAAGAAGGATGCTCCATTCAAGTGGGATAAGGAGTGCCAAGAAGCCTTCAATAGCTTTAAAAGCTACATGTTAAATCCATAAATCCTAACAGTACGTATTCCTAGGAAGCCTCTTATTCTATACACAACTACATTAGAAGAGTCCCTTAGAGCATTATTTGCACAACACAATGAAGAAAGTAAAGATAATGCTCTTTATTATATCAGTCAGAGGCTGATTGGAGCAGAAATGAGATACTCTCCGCTAGAGAAGCACTGTTTAGCATTGATCTTTGCACTCCAAAAGCTTCATCATTATATGTTATCTCACAAGATTATCCTCATCTCAAGGATCGATCCACTGAAGTACTTGATGACAAGACCAGCGTTGACAGGTCGCTTGGTAAGATGGGCAATATTGCTTTTGTAATTTGATATCACATATGTTCCATAGAAAGCAGTGAAGGGACAAATCTTAGCAAATTTTCTTGTTGCACATTCCATCCCGTGGACTCTTCTCTTAATGATGATTTGCCTGATGAGCAAATTATGCTCATTCATGAATGAGAAAAATTACAAAATTTAGAAATGTACTTTCATGGAGCCTCATCGATCAAACAAGTCCAACATCTAAATTTCCCAAGAGCAAGAGCAGGAATCATCATCATCTTCATAACACCAGAATGAGGGATAATGAGATGATCATATAGATTGAACGAGCCAAGAACTAATAATGAAGCTGAATATGAAGCATTAGTGGCAGGTCTGGAAAAAGCTATTTTCATAGGCATTCAAAACCTGCACATTTTTTGTGACTCTCAGCTTATTTTAAATCAAGTACTTGGCATCTATTGAATCAACAAGCTTGAGTTAGCTTTCTATCATAAGCAAGTTCTCAAGCTAATGAAGCAGATGTCAAATATCACACTAACTCGAGTCTTTCGATATGATAATAGCAAAGCCGACTGCTTAGCAAAATTAGCTAAGAAAATGACAAGTATGAATGGTGATTATGTCATGATTGACATATTTACTCGATGAGTTCTAGAGCCAGTAAAGTATCAATCCTCGTAGGTAGAGGTGTTACCAAATTTTACATAGCAGGATGCGACTCAGGTTGCTCCTCATACTCCCTGAAATCAACAAGAAGTTGTACCAAGAAGAGCTAAGAATGACATTGCCTCAGAAAAGCAGTGTGAAGCCTTTGTTGTAGAAGAGTCACGTGATTGGAGGCAAGCTTTCATCGACCACTTTAAAGAAGGCAAATTACCATGTAATAAATCTTTGACAACTCAAATCAAAAAGAGAATACTACGTTATGCTTTCATCAACAACACTTTATATTATAGATCCTTTGAACAAATGTGACTACGATGCCTAGGTGTAGATGAAGCTACCAAAGTGATGGTTGAAGTTCATAAAGGACTTTATGGTGCATATCAATCAGGTCCCAAGATGGCAGTAAAGATCAAAAGGATGGGCTATTATTGGTCATCTATGATGAGAGACTGCATTAATCAAGCTAAGAAGTATCATAAGTGTCAAGTACATGAGAATCTCATCCATCAACCTCCAAATCCATTACACCCAACAATAGCATCCTGGCCATTCGAATGTTGGCGTACAGATGTAATTGGACCAATTGATCCACCGTCATCAGCTGGACATCGCTTCATCCTAGCAGCGACTGACTATTTCTCTAAGTGGGCTAAAGTTGCTTCATTTAAGGAAGTTACTACTGACCGAGAGATCAACTTCTTCACGCATAATATGGTCTATAGATTTGGAGTGTCAGGCCGAATAATATTTGATAATGGCACAGCTTTCAAAAGTGCAAAGATTTATAGATTCATCGACCGACACAAAATTGATTAGCGATACTCTTCAATATATAATCCAAGAGCAAATGGTTTGATGGAGGCCTTCAACAAGACATTAGTTAAACTGCTCAAGAAGATTCTCACTAAAAATAAGAGAAAATGGCATACCAAGCTAGTAGAGGCTCTATGGGCGTATCAAATTATCTACAAGATGCTGACTAAAGCCACTCCCTATTCATTGATATTTGGAACTGAAGTAGTTCTTCCGCTTGAAGTTGAGTTGCCTTCACTTCGAGTAGCCATCCAGTACAATCTAACTGAAGATCAAAATGCTCATATAAGAATGGAGGAACTCGACACGCTTGATGAAGTTAGATTGCAAGCTCATCAAAATCTAAAAATCTATCGAGCAAAGATGTCCAGAGCTTTTGACCATAAGGTGTGGCCTCGAACATTCCAAAAAGGAGAATTGGTCCTGGTGCTGAGAAGACCAACTATCCCCAATAAAAAATTTGGTGGAAAATTCGAGCCTAACTGGGAAGGCCCTTTTGTCATTGAAAAGGTATACCAATGAGGGGCATACCAACTCATTGACCTAAAGAGTGAAAGACCAATGCCGCCAATTAATGATCGATACTTGAAAAAAATACTATACTTGACGACCACATTCTCGAGGTACAATAAAAATCCCCCTGTAAGATAGGGGTATTTTTTTAGTATATCTATTCAGGTCGATATTGTGTTTCATGCCAAGATCCCTGAGTAAATATACTTATTCAAGATGAAAAAAGATTTTCTGTGAAAATTCCTCTATTACATAAGGGGCATTTTTAGATTTTTATATATAGATGAAATCAATGTTGTATGTTAAAATCCTCTTTAGAGTATATCAATTCAAATATTGATGTATTTGTATATTTTCATCTTGAAAATTATTTTAAATGCACTTTAGAATTCCCCTTGCAAGACATGAGGTATTTTTTAGTTTATGTTAAGTTTATTTGAGTTGACGTCATGCTATAAGACGAGTTCCTAAAATATATGCTTATTCAGGTTGACATGAGCTTTATGCTAAAATCTCTTGATATATCCATAATTGTTACTGTTAAGTTGCAGAGTCTTGCAGAAATAAAATGAATTTATTTCTATGCTTGAAAGGACAATCCTAAATGTCAAGAAAATTATCTCCCAGATTTGTCAAATTCTGGAGATCAAGTCAGAAGAATTCCCAATTTCGGAAGATTCAATCCACTGAGTTAGAGAAACATCAACCTCTACATCCTAAAGTCTAGGACTCGAATAGGTTCTAAAGGTCAAACTCAACAAGCCACAAATGATCGAGTTATTGACACTCTCTTCACTCAACAAGCCGTAAGAAAAGGCCGCAGTGAAAGAGCCCTTGTTCGTCAGTCTGATGATAAAACCACTAACCCACTACAGCTTAAGTCGAAGACTCGAGTAGGTTCTAAAGGTTGAACTCAACAAGCCCAAATATGGCCTAGTTGCTGATGCTCTCCTCACTCAACAAGCCACAAGAAAAGGCCGTAAGTGAAAGAGCCCTCGCTCGTCAGTCCAATGACGATAGCTGTTCAATCTCAAACTAGATCCAGCTTAGTGATTACAAGCAATCAGGATCTAAGAGATATCTCTACTTGATCGATAGATCAAGGCAATCTTAGGAAACACTTAATTGAGGGCTACCTCAAATCAATCTATATATTAAGCGGTGATATCTCAATTTATTCAAGTGATCAAGCTCAAAAGCGGCTCAAAGCCAATCTCCTCATCTAAGTCAAAGCGAGAAAGCACGGGCGAGGAAGCAATTCTATAGTTCAAACAAAGTCGATGGCTGGACTAAAGAATTTTGTGGTTATTCAGTCTGTTAAAGCACACATTGCTAGACTAATAACTCAACATTGACCCTATATAAGCCGGAAGGCTGGGTCATCTGTATGTACCCTTCAATGAATCCATCAAAGCAGCAAGCACAGGGTTCATGGAGTGCATACACTTCCTAACAAGTCAATAGGGATAAATCAGGTCAGTCCTTCATTAAGTCTGTCAAGCTTAAAGCTAGGATAAAAGGAATTTCAAATAAAGCACGAATAAACTGATTCCCTAGCAGAGTCCTTCATCAAAACAAGCAGACCAATTCCTCCAACAAACCCAACCAAGCATGAAGCTAGGATTGGAGGAGGCTCAAATCTGTAATGATATAAAAGAAAGAGATCTTCAATAAAACTATTGAAGCAGATAGTAAATGGTGCAAGAACTCTTATCTATCCAACAAGTTGATTATGATAAATTAGTCAAATCTTTGTCATTTAGCATGTCCTGAATAAGGCAGCATACTAATGACAAATCCTATCAAAGCTTCATAAGCTATTGCAATCGAAGTTGAAATGATCCAAGTTCTGTGCCCAGCCCAAAGGGTCAATCAGTTTTCAACAAATGTGACTCACTCCATGCATAAATCACATTTTTGGGGGGCATTTATTGACCTCAACATATGTGCCATAAGTCGAGTTAAGCCCACAAGTCTAATTCGATGGACTTCGGAAGTGACAGTGTGCAAATCAATGCTCAAAATGCATTGGACGTCATTGAAAATGATCAAAATAACCTCCAATCGATGAACGGACTTCACCGTTGCATTCAAAACATCAAAATCAATCAGAATATAAATATTGAAAAATCTAACGATCAATCGATTAAGCGCTCGAGTTATCAATATATTTGACACGTATCTAGTCGGCTGCGATATGCGAATGATCTCTTGTTAAAGCGATCATCGTTAGCTTCAAAATATTGAAAACCATCAAATGAGATTGTTTACGCTTAATTCGAATGAGTTTGTGCTAATGTCAAATAATCAGCAGTGGTAGCATGTAAATCGAGCCTGAAATACACTGGACGTCATTAAAAATAGTCGAAATGACTCCGTCGATGAACAAACTTTTTCGTCACATTCAAAATGTTGAAATTGTTAAGGATATAAATGTTGCATAATTTGATGATCAACTGATCAAGGGCTCGAGTTGTCAACGTGCCTGCACGCATATCGAGATTAAGAGGTGTCGAAGAGGATCAAATGACCTCCGTTCATGAAATTGATTACGGCTTCAAAATATCAAAATCTATCAAGTAAGACTATTTTTACTCAATTCGAATAAGTTTGCGTAAAAATTGAGCAGTCGAAAGCGGCAATATGCATTTTGAGCTGAAATGGACTTAATTTGACGCCGACTCAAACCAAATGGCCTCTGATCACGAAACGGACAACATCATTGTGTTCATAACATCAAAATTACCTTAAATTGATATATATTGACTATGTGCATTTACCAACATGAAATTCACATTAAAACTGCTTAATCAATTTAAAATTAATTTAAAATCCCTAATACCCTCCCCCATGCTCAATCGTTCCCCCTTATTTTCGATTTGGCTGAAAATTAAAAAAAAAGAAAAGGAAAGAAAAAATTGCTCCTTCCACATTATTCTCATTTTTCAGCGGTTCCATTTCTCTCCTCCTTTCTTCCTTGATTCCCATATTTTCTGTACAAGATAATTTTCGGCCATTCTCTCTCCCTTTCAACCTTCGCTTCGCATTCCGCGTTCGCATCGTTCTCCCCCACGAAACCATTTGCTGCGACTCGCGCATCCGCCTCTGGCGTCGGATATCTCCATTACGTTCATCTGCCTCTGCGCCAGCTTGCGCCTCCGATCCGCTCTTGTCATACGGACCCTGATCCAGCGACCTCGCTCAGCCATTAAGTCATTTTCCGCCTCTGCTCCCAGCCTCTGCGACGGCGTCCCATTCTCTCCACGACAAACTGCACGCAGCAGGCCGTCCGCTCTGCTCCCCTCAGACTCCGCCGCTTGCGTCATGAAGCAAAACCAGCCTCTTCATCCATGCCATCCCGCTCCGCGTTCCTTAAAGCGCACGGTCAGATTGCGACCCTTCATGTCCGCGTCCCACTCAGCGCGTAATTTGTTCCATTTATCTTCCGTTTTCGTGGACCGGGAAGAACATCATCAATGAATAATTCTTCTTTCGATTTTCATTGCGTCCGTAACCCTTCAACTTTTCTTCATCTGTCGGAAGAACATCGTTAAGAGGCGAATTCTTTTTTTGATTTTCGGCATCGCACACCCCATAACCCTTCCAATTTTCGCTTCGCCGCAATTGGGGGAAGAACATCGTCAAGAGGCGAATTCTTCTTTCGATTTTCGGCATCGTACTCCTCAAATTCTTCTTTCGGTTTCTGGCGTCACACCGCTTACCTTACATTCCCAATTGCATACCTAACCCCGTTCCTTTGCCGAGCATTGATGCCAAAAATGCTAATATGTGAAATATAATTTGATATATATATATATCTTGTGTTTCTTTCTGGGTTTGAAGACCTCATTGTGCTCAGAGGCGAGATGAAAAATATCATGGTGTCATAGACACCTTATATGCTCAAGGCGTGCAAAGCAACAGTTATGTCGCTCCCCAAGAAATCTTGCCAAAATTTTGTCTAAATTCTAGACTTAGAAAAAAAAAGGAGGGGATGAATATATATGTATATCTTCTTTGGTTTGAATGCCTCGTCATGCTTAAGAGAGTGAAAAAAGATAAAAAATCAGGTGGTGTCTGAACCCTATACGCTCAAGACATATCGGTAAGCTAAAACATCCTGCAGGGAATGGCCAGGAAAGTCAAAATTTAGACTAAAATTCATGACTTAAACAAATTCAAATGAAAATTTTCTAAACTTAAGTTAAACAAAAAATATATGATAAATATAAAGATAAATGTTAAATCAAAGAGAAATAGATGTGGGGAGCCTTTAAAGAAAATTTTGAAAAGAATGGAACACCCATTTAAAATGCAAGTAAAATTTGGGGAGGCTAATATTAAACTCACAAACTCTAATAACGATTTATCTATGGCTTAAATTGAAGTAATGAGTGAGTTCTCTTCTCTTGTAGATTCCTCAAAATTAAATAAGCCTTAATTAGAATTTGGGGAGACTAATATTAAACTCATAATAAACTTACAATAAGCTTAAATTCTAATGATGAATCTAAATTGGGTTTAATAACTCTTATATGAATATGAAGATGATTACTATGTTAGCTAATAAGCATAAATATGACTAAAGCAATAAATACTAAAATCGACATAACTTATCAAAAGTGATGTAAATTGAACATAATCAAGTTGGGAGAATTACAAAACTCAACAAGTAAACACAGTGCAAGTAATATTTTAAACTACAATCTAAATCAAAATACTTTCTTTGCTATCGGATCTGCAACTCTTTGTACAAGCAGATAGAAGGCGATACTAAATCAAAATCTATAAAAATCATAGGACTTCATTCGATCAAAAATTAATGATTTTTATTCTAATTATGATTTTCAAAATTAATTATTTCATTAATTAGATGAAATTAGCTAAGCTATAAACACCTGCATGTGCTCGGACACAGAGATTTCAAGTGCAAATTTTAATGTCTGAAAAGGCTGCGTAGGTTAAATTGAAATAAAAAGAAATGAAAATACAAAATCAATCTCATGATTCAAACACAAAATTACCTAAAATTACTATACACCCGCATAGGCCTCGATACTATGCTGAATGCTTAAATTCAAGTTTCTGAGGATGTTGCGTGGGTTGCTTCCCGGTTTAGTCTTAGGACTTGATCCGGGTTAGCAAAACCTAAAAACCTATAATAAGAATTTCAAATCAGTGAAATATCTGAGTAATGGATTTTGTCAGATGATAGTAGATCTAATCCTCTATTAGTAGCTAAACTGAGTTGACAGGATTTAAATCTCTTAAATATATTCAAATTAATCAAATTTTCAACTCAAATCAAATATCAATCTGAAATAATTTAAATGAAACTCTATCATTAAAAACTTAAATCAAACTCAATCTATCCACTTTTTGTAACTCTTTATCGGGGGTGATAAATTAAGAAAACTCTAGCTCATAAAGGAGCCAATGTCAAATCAAGTGTTTTGTTATGTTCACTCTCAATCAAGTTTACGCTAGTAAGGACGTGGCCCGTGTTCTCTGATTGTGTGGCTTGACCAGTAGGATGCACAAATGAAGCAGTTACGACCAGAGTCCTCTGATCGGGTGGTTTGGCCAATCAGGCTCCATTATATTACGATCACGATCGTAGCCCGTATGCTCCCCAATGGCTCTGCTCTTTGAGTTGCGAATTATAGGGTATACTTGATAGGGCAAATAGCTCTCTGTCAGGTAAGGTAGACTGAAGATTATCTCTTTAGATAAACACCACTCCAGGTCTACAAGAATTTCTTAGATGATGTAATCCATGTGTTGCTGATGAGGATCCTTCTGTCAGGTTGGGTTGACTACCTCCTTTAACAAAGTGGACTAGGGACCGCGACTGCCTCGGATGACGAAACCATGGGATCTAGATCAGACTCGTCATCATTTTCCCAACCATCCAGTTTAAATTGAAATGATGAATTTCATAATCTCAAATCTCAAAATCCATATGTTGTACTATACGCTACGCATTAAGCGATCTAACGACTAGCTTTAATCAAAAGTTCTCTCTCACTTGTTGAGAGGGGTAATTAATTGTAGGGGCTTACGCTTATAGTAAACCTAGAACCAGATCTAAAGTCCTTGCAAAATGAAATCTCTGGATAGTGTCTTATCTACTATTTTATCTGCCTTCTGAAGATGACACCGACACATTCAAAAACTCTCTTCAATATTCAAATAATTGTCAAGAGGTGGAAAAAGCCCACACCCTCGAACTGGTCCTCTCAAGTTTTCATTTCAATTCTTTAATTTGATAAAATTTTTGGATGACTTGTGGGTTGGAAATGTAAATTCTACGTCATCACGGTGGTCATTTTCAACTTATCAGATCCTCTAATAGCTTACACATCTCGGTTCAGATCGATCTCTATCCCTAAAGCTGTTCTTAATAAGATTTCATCCCTCATAGCTAACTTCTTTTACCATTTCGTTGAGGAAAGGAAGATGCACTTGATTTCCTGGCTTAGAACTACTCTGCCTAAAGAGAAGGGTGGGACAAGTCTTTTCTCTGTCTCTACTTTGAATCAGATGTGCAATCTAAAGCTATGTGAAAATTCCTTAATAAGTCTTCACTATGGACGGATTGGTGCTTCAACAAGTATGGGTCTTTCTGGAATAGATCTCCTCTACGCTTCTCTTCTTTTTGGAGAGATCTCAAAGACTGTGCTGTGCATTTTCGGGAGCAACTCTCCTTTTGCATTGGTATGGGTTCTTCCATCTACCTCTTCTTCAACCCTTGGTGTGAGGGGCTCTCTATTTTCGAACTAATTGGGCCTACATGCTTTTCATTATTTGGGCAACACCCACTGGCTTCCTTGGATGCTATCATTTACAATGCCCATTGGGCCATCCCAGTTTCTCTCCACACTACTCATCCGACTATCTATAATAAAATTACATCTGTTAAGGTCTCTCATGGCTCCGATGCTACTCTCTGGAATGGGCAAAAGTCTGTCTCCTTCAAGCACATTCATAATATTATTTTTGATACTAACCCCCAGGTTACTTGGGTTAAAAACATTTGGTTCAAGGACTACGCAATTAACTTTGTATTATTTTGTTTGATGGTTGTTCTGAAGGGCCTTAAAACATCTGATCATTACTATTCTAGAGGTTTCGAGAATGTTATGACTTGTTTGCTCTGCAACCTCTCCCCCGAATCTCATTCTCATCTGTTTTTCAATTGCCAGGTTTCACTAAATTTAATTAGGAATCTCCTTCCTAATGGGCAATTCTTCCTTATGCATCCCACCCTCCTGCAAGTTCTAGATGCGACTGCTATCAAAAATAAAGTCATCAAAAGGTTAAGTCTTCTGATCATTGCTATTTACGTTTACATCATTTGTAAGGAAAGGAATCATAGGTTTGTCAAGCAGCCCTCATTTCAATTGGAAGCTCAGATTCGGCTTCTCGTGGCATCTAACCTTGGAGCCCCACTGCAAGTCATTTTAAATGCTTGGAGGAATGGTGGGAACATTGATTGAATTTATTAATCTCTCATTTCCCCTTTCCTGTTTTTCTTTGCTTCATTTTCTTTTGTCATGGACGATGATGAGTCCTGTCCACCCAAGGACACACTACTCCCAGTCTCCCTCGGATGATCAGCAACCAAGGGTCCCTTTCTTAGTTTGGAGTCATTTTCAGTCGAATGACTGGTTCTTTGGGGATCCTTCGGATGGCAGTTTTGGTAACCGTGAGTTGTTTTTCTCTGCACTCCTGCTGGATGCTGTAGTATTTTTGTGCTTGTTTGATCATCTTCTTATGATGAGTTTTGTTGCTCTGAGTCCATCTTTTATTTGTCTTTTTCTTCCTGCCTTTCTAGTTTCTGCTTGAGACCAGCTTCCTGTGACTTGGTCCGCTTGTAAGTTTTTTGTTTTTACTTTGTTTCTTCAATCCTCCAAGGGATTACTGTTCTCCTCTCTGTAACCTCCATTTTGGAATACAATTGGGCATAGGCCCTCAATTTTTTTTCCAAAAAAATAAATCATTAAATGAACTTCTGCTATAAACCTTTACTGTATTTCAAAGAACCTTCCCAAAACGGTGATAAGCAATCACGTGGCGAGGCCATTTTTCTTCTACTTTCATGAAAATGCATGTGGCCCTTCCCTGCATGAGCTGCTAAATCACTGAGCATCTCCTCTTCCACACCATCTTTCATGCGTCCCTCTTCCTGGGCTCGGGCAGACATCGCAACCCAGCCTGTGCCTCAAGCCCGGCCGCTCTCGCTCTCCGCTCTAGACATCGCACGCGAACCCAGTCCTCTTACCGACAAGCACATCTTTCACCCTCTCTCTCGCATAAAGAGCATCACCTCCCGCCTCCTATAACAACCTCTCGACCCCTCGTAGAACCCACCTCTCCAGCAACTCTTCCAATTCCTTCTTCCTTTTGCTGGAGGAAATCTTGCTTCAATGGAGTTGGAATCCGTTTAAGCTTGAGGCACATCTCGCCCAGAGCTTTACCTCCTCTGCCTGCCTCCGTTGCGGCCACTTCTGTCATATGTATGAGGCAGATATCTGATCGCCCGCATGATTCTGTACCCAACAAGAGTCATGCAGCGGCCGGCCGCCTCGAAGTTTTTGTCCTTCCCCAATAGTTTTCGTCCGACACCTTCATTTTCGTTGTTGTCAATGAGTCGTTGAAACCTCTAGCGGCAGCTGCTGCTTCTATGTTTTCGGGCAGTAAGTGACTCCCTTATATTGAGACTTCCCGGTCTCAGCGAGAACTGCCTAGCTTGATAAAGGAGGAACTGCAGCTGTTGAGCTGAGCGTACTGTCTGATTTGTGTTTTGATTCCATTGGAGGTGCAAGAAAGAGTGTGGTAAGAGATCCTGAAATGAAAGCTACGATTCCTGGTTATGTCAAGAAACTTACTTGTGGCTCTATGAGACGTGTGAAGAATGTAGTTGGAACTCCTAAGACAAAGGATTTGGCCGAGGGTGTTGTAAAGAAGCATCCTAATTAGAATGGACGTTTGTTGTCACGGTGGATGAGCTCGTCCTTTCATGACTTGAAGGCTGTCTTTGACTGTTCCATTGTGTATGGCTCTCGTTTGGCTGAGCTAAGATCAATTCCTTCAACGTCTCTATGTATCCAGTTTTTGAAGTTAGAGAGATCGGATCTTGATGAACAAGGTTTCTTATATTTTCAAGGAGCCAGAAGTTGTCTTCAGGGCTCCACCACCTCTTTTGATACTTGGTTACAGTCCTCGTGATGTCTCTGTTAAAAAGACTTGTAGCGAAGGGTGGAAAAGTTGTTGAAACTCCTGATGGGAAGTTTATGGTGAATGGTGTTATTAAAGAGGAAGATTTCATCTTAGAGCCGCTGAAATATGTAATGAATATTGTGCTAGTGCCTGAATGTTATGTATTTGCCACTTTTTCTGAAGAATATTCTTAGAAGTCCAGCAGGTCAGAGCCTCGAATGAGTCAAAATATGATGAGCCACAATAGTGGTTCGATCTTTGGAGCATTTGGCCTGAAGTCACTCAACAAGCTTGTCGATAGGGATAACTCGGAGTTAAAATCCTCTTTACATTAACTCTAATGAGATAAATTTTTTAAACTATCTTAAAGATTTTGTGTTTAATGAAATGAATGTGAGCGTCCTTAGAACCCAACATTTAGATCTCTCATACTTTACTTTTAGATCTGTTGCGTGCCAGAAAACTTATAGTAGTAGAATAAAATATCACGCCTTAGCTTTGTTGAGAAATTTAACACACACACAAATATTTGAAAAGAGAACAAGAAATTCCAAAATTTTTACTTGGAAAAATCTTAGGAATAGGGGAGAAAATCACGGGACTAGCCCAGTAAAAATGCTCTACTATATATCAATTTTGGAGTACAATGTTTGAATCTCCTCAATCATTGAAGAAAAAAGCTGTAAAACTCGATAATGAACCTGTAAAGTTACAAATGCACGCAGAAGTAGTTATAATATGACAATCATCGATGAAAAGTGTCGACGATCACGACATGGATGAACTTGAACTTCTAGCTCTCGCTTTCTTTCAAGTTCGGTTCTAGATTCCTCCCCTCTTTTTCATGACAAGAATGAGTCCTATCTATATGATTCTAAGAAGGGTATTTTGGACATTGTAGCTAAAAATCTCAAAACACTTCATCAGACAGTTCGTATAGATTCATTTGATCAAAGATATTTTTTTTGGTGATTTGACCATTCAAATGACATTCAATTTGAGTGATCTTAGGCTCGTTGGATTTGTCTCGTCGAGCCACTCGATTCGACTATAAACACGTCAAATTTGGAAATCATTTGATCATTCAATTAATGTTTCTAAGTTTCATATGTAACTTTTGAGCTTGATTTGAGCTCATTTGGGCTCGATTTAATCCAATTCTAGTGTTGTTGGACTCATCTTAATGAGTCGATTAATTTTATTGTATACATACTTTAACTTGAGATTCATACTTGATTTATAAATTTTAAGGAGATATATCAAGTTCATTTTTTATTGAGATATATTGTCAATTTTATGCTTCATTCTCTCGTATTAGGGAGATTTAAGCATATCATTCTAATTTTTCCAATTAACCAACGATTATGTCATATTCGATTATTCTTTTCATCCTTGATTGAATATTCAAGAATAATCAAATATTTTCTTATTAATTAAATCAAGTTGAATAAAAAGGGGTTAATCATTCCTTAGAACTCCAAAGTAAATAATCTATAATCAAATAAAATTTTAAAATAATGAAAACTAAATATTAGAAATTCTAAATGAAACTTAAGGTTAAATATAAAAAAATAAAAAACAAGTCATTAATTTTTTAATTATCATTAAATTTAATAAATTATCTATATATATCATATAAAATTATTTCTAAGTCAAATTAACTACAAGCTTTGAAATAACTTGATATTTACTTTTTAAAAAAATTAAAATACATAAATAAACAACAAGTGAAGCACAAAAAATATTAAATGATGCTAAAACAACCAAAAAAACTATTAAATTGTATTAAAACAATTCAAAAAGAAAGATAATATTTTTAAATACCCTCTATCTCTTCCAAGTTAGAGGACATTATTTAAAAAATATAGAATTATTTTAATAATAATAATAAATTTTTCTTTAAAAATATGGTTATATAATCAAACTAGAATAATAATAAGCAATAATCAATCCAAAAATTTATTGAAAAGTTTTAAAATATCTGTTAGCCCTTTGTCGACCTTAAGAAATAATTCCATAAAATTTTTGAAGTCATTCAAATCTAAATTGAAAATTTAAAAAGTAACTAAAACTCATAACTTCAATGTTATTAATTAAATTAATTAAAACACATTAACAAATTATTTTGGTTTGACAGTTGTTGTAAACCTTCACTCTTTGATGGAGTGTTTACTCTATTAGGTTTTATTTGAATTAGGTATAGCTGTCTGAAAACATAGCTATGAAGTTGCTACATAAAAGCTACTATTCAAAAAAATATACGGTGGATTTAATATATATTTTTATTTTAAGAAAGTTAGACAATAATTTTTTTCTAACCATTGCACTCTATTAGGTTTGTTTGGTGAATGTAGCATTCTAAATTGAGATTTTTCAAAACACACCCATATCTTGGTTACCCAAATGGCATTTAGCTGTGTTTGAAAAGTTATTTTCAAAAAATTGTGTTAAAAAAACTATCCCAAATGACATCTCAAGATAAAGGTGTGAGGAGGAGAGAGCTTTACCTTAAGTGCCAACTATTTTAAAATACTAAAATCAACTCAAACCTAAATAAATTATAACTTAAAATTTACTTTTAAGTTACTAATCATTTAAAATGAAATCACCCAATAGTAATAACTTAAACCTCTTTCCAAAACTAAAACTTAAACATTAAAGCTGAGCTTTGACTCACCACACCAGTCTTTGCACACACACATTAGATTACTAAGTCATTGATCTTAGTTTTAGATTAGGATGGTGTCTTGATTTATGTGATGAATTGATTTTCTTATTCATGATAATTTATTTTTGACTGAATATTAAGATTGTTTACTCAAAGACTTGATATTAGGGCATTGTCTGTAGAGTTATACTTAATAAAAGGAGTTTCCCTAATAAAATTATTTTAAATATATTTGCTTATAGGTATTATTTACTTAAACACCTAAGCATAACCTATTAGAATAAGTAGGCTTAGTATCTATTACTGTTAAACCAAATTGTATAAAATATAATTGGTTAATTATGTGTATATTTATTTTAGATATTATCTATTTTTTAGGATTACTTAGAATTTTATTTTTAAAATTTTATATTTAATTTATTTCTAAAAATGAGGTAGAGTCATGTGGTCTAAGATAAGCAATGGTTAGAAGACATAAACTTTATTTATTATATTATTTTGATTGTTTGATATTTATTTATAGCATATTACACACTAAAATTGAATGCTTTTTTTGTTTATTTTTATAATATTTATTATTTGTTTGCTTGCTCCCTTCGTTGAGCTCTTTAGAGAAAATTACATTTTCTACTTAACTAAAACTAATCAACTTAAACTAAAATAATATAACATATAACCTCATCTAATTAAAGCATTAGACATAAGCATTAAAGCAACTAGAAACTGTTAGAGTTTGTGAACCATAAAGCATATTATAAATTTTCTTAAATTTGGGATGTATTTACAACCAAGGTTTTATCGCCAATGTATAATTCGTTAGAAATCGATCAGAAATTGGGATCACTTATAAATTTTGGATGATTTTCGATGGATTTTTTTTTTTAATAAAAAATCATAGTTTTCCTATAGTGATTGCACATAAGGAGTATTTGTCCAATGAGAATAGCCACCTTATTTGTGAAGTTTTTTTCTCTTTCTAATTTAACCTATACCCATTTTTTTATATACATGAATGTAGGCATATTTGCTCACCCAAATCTCTAAATAAATTCGGTGTCTAAAATATATATGAAAACTAAAATTTATTGCATTAGTTAGGAGCATTTTCATATCAATCACGATCTTAGAGTTTAAGGAATGAGTGTACATTCTCGGACTTCTTTCCTAATTAATAATAGCCTAGTTATCCTACACTTCATAAGATTGACTACAAGATTTTAAAGAATACAAGGTGATAGTTAACAATTAATATAGACAGGCAATAAGTCTAAAAGAGTCATGAGACTCATGATAGATTATATTCCTTAGTAGGAGTGAGTCAATACATCCTAATTTTCTCATTAGATTAGATCGAACTTCTAGCTTGTGCTGAAGCACCTTTAGTTTTATGGTTTAAGGCTGTTTATTTCTCATTTGCTATGAGTATAAACTCTCGTTTTATAAACATTCTCACAATCTTGTGTTGTTGGGATATAAGCTCTGATATTCTAATGAAATGTCAATTCAAAATAAAAATAAATCTCAATTTTTAAAACATAAAACCCAACCATATAATAAACTGAAGTGCTTATTGAGCTTCCCAATATACAAGTACTTTCTATTCATCTTTCTTTAGAATATGAAAAAATTGTTCGTAATTGAGATCTCCCATTTGATATTCAAATTAATAATCTTGATTTTAAATATTTAATTTTATAGAGATGATAGATAACTATCTTAATCAAGAGTTTTCTTAGGAGATCCTCTTTCTTAAGATGTAAGTAACTATTGGAGCTTGCTCTTATAGAAAATTTGTAACTCACATAAAATAAATATTGTCTTACTTCACTCATATAAGGCAAGAGAAAAACCTCTAGTGCAAGTAACCATCAGCTTCATGAGTTCTTGTTATGCGACTGAATCCATCGTAGGGTGATATTTCTATCTCTCAAGATAGTATTTATTTTGTATGTATATTTTATCACAAAAATAAGATCCCATAAGATTTTTGTAATGTTCTCGCATTTTAATCACCACATATTATCTTTTAAAGTAATAATTTAAATTTTTTAAGAGGATATAATTTTTGAAAAACTTTTGAATATTCTCATTTATGGTGTTTCTAATTTGGCTATATAACAATCATCATTAAAGGATTATTGATTGGCCAAGTGGCTGTCAAGGTGCTATCAAGTTGAGTTATTGGTCAACTTGGAGTTGTGATTTGTAGGTAAACCTTGAGATATGACTTGAGTTGGGTAAAACCTACAAAGTTGGTTTTTATTTTTGCTTAACTTGAATCTAATATAGGATGTGAAACACGTCAATCTTCAAGTGAAGTTAGTTGCACAATAATTATCTCTATTTTTATGTTCTTTTAGGTTCATATACACTTGAAATTTTCTTAGGCTTAGCTCACAACTATTTGACTTGTAATTATATGATTTTAGCATGTACACAAAAATACATAATCATATAACTAATAAAGAGTGAGTAAAAGTATCATCCCATAAATACTAATTTCACTGATCATCAAAATTAAGTAGATCTTAGCTTTATTTGAGCGGTCATGATGGTATGCTAATTAACAAAAAATAGAAGTAGCTATCTACTAAGTATAGATTTATTAAAGATTGTTAATTAGATATTATAATCTAGGGATTATATTTTATTAAATATGGCACTGTTGGTTGATTTATAATTCCAAGAACAACACATTATGACCATCAACTAATATTCAAAAACACATTAACTTTATACTCATATGATTGAAATCACATCATCTTTATACTCATATGATTGTCAAATCCCTAAATACTTAAACGAAAGCCTATCAGTGCATTCTCTTACATTTGGTCTTATTGACACAACTAGCCTAATTATTAGTCAACCTTCTTTTGTATGTATATGCTCCACAACATTTATGTGATATTGCCAACATTCAATAGCTCAAATAATTCAAATCATACATCATAACCAAATACATTATGTAACTTAATATAGTGAATAATAATAAACATAAGTTACAAAATTAACATAACAAAATCATATGCTCGGTTTAACATGTCTTAATAGTGATCATATCAAGTAAAATGCCTTCATAATGCATATGATTGTAAATACAATATTATATAGTGTCAAGAAGAAGTCTAAAGCAAAAGTCTTTTAAATGATACACCATTCAAATCATAGACACAACTTATGTTGGGTTAAACTTGAGGAGAAACTTGAGGAGTAGTATGATCATAGAATAACATTACATCATTATTTATGATGTTACATTGGTAATCATTATCAAACATATAACATAACCTAATAGGATTATAAACTATATGATGAAAATTATAGGTGATTTTATAACTATTTGAAGAACAACTGGAATAATAAATTACTGAAAGTTATATGATAAAAATTATTAAAATATCAACATATATTAATTTTATTGAAATTCACATATATAAATAAAATATGAGAAAATATATAAGAGTAATAATCACAAATTTTAAAGTAGATAAGAGTAGTTTGCCTCATGTGGAATAACATTTTCAACTAGCCCATCTCCTTAATTTAACTTTAAGTCTTCCAAATCAATATTTATAAACATTATGGTGAGTTACTGCATATTCATGTATCATAAGATCATGCTCAACACTCATTATCTTATTTAGAGAGTTGTTAGGTTGAAGGCCATGTAGGATACGAATGTGGTGATCCTTATAATTAATGTTGAGAGATGCCATACTCATGTTTATAGAGCGATGACATGATTTTGATTATTATATAAGCAAGGGGATGCATAGAAGATTCTTTATGATATGTATATATTGAGTTTAGAAAGATATTAGTTTTAAAATTTTCATCTTAAAGCTGAAAAAAATAATACTCTCTTTCTATGAGAGAAAAAAAAATCTTATATATATATATATATATATATATATATATATATATATATATATATATATATATATATATATATATATATATATATATATATATATATATATATATATATATATGGATGCAAATTAATGTATATTTTAAGTTGATTAAAATTCAAATAATTACATTTCTTATCTTGATGAAGACTTTTCCTGACCGCTTTCGTGAAAGAGTAAATCAAAACAGTTGTTGACTACTGGTTGTTTTTCGTGTGAAAAAAAAATTATGAGAATCGAATGTAGAGTGTGATGAGTGTCAGAAAACTGCTTTTTTAATTTTTTAAAAAGAAAAAAATTTATAATATATACAACAGCTTTTTTTAAAAGTTGTATCCACAAAAATTTTACAATCAATTTTTCAAGAAGCTACAGCTGACCCAAACAAACTCTTAACCTATTAGTTGAAGTATTGCTTCATTCTCAAAAATTCTAAGTTTAAATCTTAAAGAATGTACAGATGTATTAATTTATCATAAAAATAACTTAAATAGTCTAAAGAAATTTAAACAATTAATAAGCTAACTTTAAAATTTGAAAATAAATATGCACTGTAGATGCAATTGAGTCACTCAGCCATCTAATTTGGATAACTGAGCCATACGTTTAGGTTTAGAGGACTAACGTCATCGAAGTTTTTTTTTTTTTACATTTTATTATATACTTATAATTCTTATATATTTACATATCTAATATTTAAAATTTAATATTTATTTAAATAGTACTTAAAATTTTATTATTATATAAAATAAAATTATCAGTACTTTTCTAAAATAAAATTTACTTTTTTTATACATAAAAAAGATTACTTTTATAAATATAAAACTTTAATTATTATATACGTAAATGTATAAAGAATTGTGTGATATTTATTTATTTATTTTTAACCTGAAGGTCATTTTTGGAATAATTTCAGGAACTCATAAGGAACCAAAATTAAAGAAAATTAATGAAGATAGGTCGAAGCAGGAACTAGAGAGAGAGAGAGAGAGAGAGAGAGAGAGAGAGAGAGAGAGAGAGAAGAGAAAACTGAGATCTCCGGTCTTTATTTTTTTTTCAGGACAAAACAAAGCCTAGGGGTTGCTTGAATTCGATCTTCATCTGCGCTTTTGATTCTCTCAAATCCCTCTGATCGCTTCGTTCTGTGCGTTCTTATATTCGCATGAGGATTCGGAAGGCGGAGAAGCTGCTCGGCTTCACATCCGAGAATCCAGCAGGTCCGTCACCGCCGACGCCGTGGGATTCCGCCGCTGCTATCGTGGCCGCGGCAGGGCTTCTATGCGAGATCAATCGTTCGTGTTGCGTCGACGGTTCGATCAATCTTCGGTCATCGAATCCTCAGAAGGTTAGATCGATCGTCCCTATGTATGATCCCTATTCTTCTCTTCCCGTTATCATCTTTTAGAGTTTTATCTATTCCGTTTTGACTTCGCTCTGATTCCCTGCCCTAATCAAATGAATCCTTTACTGGAAGTAAAAATAAAAACGAGATGATAAGCGTTGTGGTTATTAGCTGTAACTTTTGTTGTAGCGCGAAATCGTGATTGTTATATAGTTAGACTGTCAACCTAAACGCCGAATTTGGGAAAAATTACTAATCAATCAGGCTTGCTTCAATATGGTTGATATTGAGTTGTAACTATATGGGATTTTGACAGGAAGAATTAGGGATCGCAAATGATGATGAAGAGGAGATAGGCGTCGTCGGAAAAGTCTCCGATGATAAACAAGAGGAGAAAGTAGAATATAAGGAAGAAACCAAAAATGAGAATGAAGCTGCGAGGAAGAGGAGGGAGAAAGAAGCGGAAGAAACGGGCATGATAAAACACGAGAAGATGAACGGCGAAGCATGGCACTGCAACCTCAAACCGCTTAGCTCCTATCTCGCTCGCTTGGAAGAGAACATCTCCGGCGATGATAGATGGCTCGCCAACTGCCCGAAGAAATCTGCGGCGGCGGTGGAGGCCGGCACCGGAACGGCCTCTAACTATTACAATAACTACTCCGGTTTGGGAATCGATAGCTGTGGAAGTGCCGGTGGAGGCAACGAGAGTTCAGAGTTGGATGATGAGTCTGACAGTGAAGCTCTCGCTGAGAATCCTAATCTTGCAGACGATGAAGTAGTTGATGGTGGGAATCTCTGCAACTTCAATTATAAGAAGAAGACGAGGCCGCTCAAGAAGAAAGGGAGAAAGCCAGTGAAGGCTCGTTCTCTGAAATCTCTTGTTTCATTTCAAGTTTGCTCATAAAATTTAGAGAAATTGTTTGGGGGTGCAATTTTCATACTTATTTCAATAATATAATATAATATAATATTCATCAATATAGAATTATTATATATTATTATATATAAATATAAATATAAATATAAATATAAATATAAATATAAATATAAATATAAATATAAATATAAATATTATATATTATTTTATAATTAATATTATATTAATATAGAATAATAGATAGTAGTTTATGATCAATAAAAAATAATTATATATTAGTTGCGTCATATATAAGATTATATTATTAAAGTCCAAATATAAATATATATAATATATCAATTCTTCATATGTAATAATTTTTTTAAAATTTATGAGTTGTTTAAAGTAAAACTTTTGGCATGATTTAACTATTGATGATTTTAAAAAATAGGACAATTTTTTTAATTAATTGAATTTTAGAATCATAAAATTTATTTCAAGATAAATATAATCTAACATTAATTTATATATATATATATATATATATATATATATATACATATATATATATATATATATATATATATATATATATATATATATATATATATATATATATATATATATATATATATATATATATATACATATATATATATAAATTTTCCTAGATTATGTTTCATACGTCTTTTTTTAGCTTCATTATTAGTTAAATTTAAAATTTATTAAATTCCACTATTTATAAGATTTAAGTATTTTAAGATTTTATCTTTCTCTTAAATAAAAAAAAATTACTAGTTTGTCAAGATTTAAATTTTTTTATAGTAGTTTTATATCTTATTACTCTTCAAATTTATTAAATATAATTTTATATAATTTATAAATTTTATTTGTGTTAAGTTGGACTTGTCGTTTTGCATGCCAGCCTTGCCCTTCGGATTTTGGAGCAGCTATTTCCGTTTTTTTTTGGAAAATGTTGAGGGCATTTGCCCAATTCATTCCAAAAATAAAAATGTTATATGGAGAAAAATAAAACACAGATTATAGTGAGAAGAGAACAGAGGATAAGAGTACAATAGAAGTACTCTCCATCACCATAATATCATGCTAATGAAGAAGAAGACAGAACAGAGAAAAAATGAGAAACTGAAACGTAAATTGATGTAATTATCAGGGACTCAGACGCAAAAACCGTAAGGATACGGAGCAGCCAGGATACTGAAGTTTTTGTAGCAGTGTTTCCCGATTGAAGGACAAAGAGCTTGTGATTACCTTCACCACCGTCCAGTGAAATACGCTCAGTATAATCAGGTTGCAGTAAAGGACGATCCACAGAGCTCTCCCAAAAATGTAAACATGGCTGCAGTCATCATCGTCCAGCATACTGATATTCTCGATAAAAAAGAGGGGGGGAGTGAAGAGGGGGGGTATAGTTAATCATGTAATGTTTCCAACCAGCCAATTCCGGATTAAAAGCTTAACCGAGGAAGGCCAATCTTCCCTAATTTTCCACCTTGATACTTTGTAACCAACACGCCTCTTAATTTGATACATAAGAGAATGAACATTCGAGAGAGTGGATGAGTAAATCCTACTGTTCCTTTCTTTCCATATTATATAAACCGACACAGCAACAATCAGATAATGAAGGTTTTTTACAGCATAATGTATATTAGTATCAACGTGTCCCAATATCTGCTGAAGGGTGGTGTTCATGAGGAAAAAATTTCCATTTGGCAAGAGAGTTCTCATGATATCCATAGAGAAACAACATTCAAAGAAAAAATGGCTATGTGACTCATAAAAGTTGTGACAAAAACAGCAAATCAAAGTCGAGCCAATACCTCTTCTAGCTAGTAAATCAGAGGTTTTTAAGCATCCTAAATACGCCATCCAGCAATACAAGGCAAAGTTTAATCCATTTCCCTTAAACCATATAGTTTTATACCAGTTTACATAAGGAATGTTTTCAAAAAGTGCCATTCGAAATTCCTTATTAGAGGGGTTTTTTTCACCATCCCATGAAATCCAATCCACACCACCATGTATTTGAAGGCAATTTATTTTTTCCAGCGATAATGAGTGTTCAGGATAT
This sequence comes from Cymbidium sinense, assembly GCA_021442155.1. Taxonomy (NCBI): domain Eukaryota; kingdom Viridiplantae; phylum Streptophyta; class Magnoliopsida; order Asparagales; family Orchidaceae; genus Cymbidium; species Cymbidium sinense. Next base: position 19,947,861 of record CM038232.1, on the reverse strand, counting down.
AGATTCCATGGTAGATTCCATTTTCCATCAACAATAAGTGAGCTAACCTTGGCTGCAAAATTTAATCCCAAGAGATTTCCATATCCTCCTAGGAGCTGGTACATAACGAGATTTTCACACCATGGGTCATGATATAATGAGTAACTATTTCCATCTCCAATATTATATTTAAACTTATCTTTAAATTTTTTCCCCAATTCTTTCAGTTCTTTCCAATAGGATGAAACTTTATAATTAGAAGACTGCCAAATGGAACCATATTTTTGCTCACTCCAATGTGCCACAAGAGTATTCATTTTCAGAATTTTCCATAACATTTTAAGCTTGCAAAAGGAATTAAGAGCAACAGTGGAGAGAAGGCCCGAACCCCCCATTTCCTTAGGCAGAGTTGTTTTAGACCAGGAAATGGAGTGCAATTTCTTAACCCCTCCACTATGATAAAAGAAATTTGATATGAAGGAATCCAATTTCTTTAAAATACATTTAGAATGGCTATAGATCTGAACCAATAAGATAAAAGATTATTTATTGAGTATCTGATAAGCTGAAATCTCCCACCCAATGAAAGAAATTTGCACTTCCATCCAGTCAACCACTTATGAAGCTTATCGAAAAGAGTATTAAAATGAGTCACTCTGATATTACCTGCCACCAGAGGGAGTCCTAAATAGGTGAAAGGTAGAGTGCCCAGCTTTATGTTGAGAATTTGATCTAGTCCATTTCTTCTAGCTTTCTCATTTGAAAAACAAATTATTGATTTATCAATATTGATTTCCAGTCCCATATAAGACTTCAGTGTCCCAAGACAACCTGCAAGAGAATTGAGAGATGTTCTATTTGCAACCCCCATTGTAAGAAGATCATCAGCAAATATCAAATGTGATACTTTGCATGAGCCAACAGTAAATGGATTAAATCGATTAAGGTTCACTTCTCTTTCCAATAAACTTGATAAAGTGTCAATTGCAATTGCAAAAAGAAAAGGAGAGAGTGGACATCCCTGTCTGAGACCCATAGAAGATGTAAACCATCCCTTGATTTCACCATTAAGAACCAATGAAAAGGGGACCTCCATAATACAAGCCTCTACCCATTTCACAAATCGTTTAGGAAAACCTTTTGCAAGCATTCTATGGAGTAGAGCCTCTCTATTGATTGAATCAAATGCTTTCCTAAGATCAAATTTAGCAAGAAACATACTATGCTGTTTGAGCAATGAATATTCTTTAGAGATTTCATTTGCTATTGTCAAACTATCGGCAATATCTCTACCTTTTATGAATGCTGATTGTGCTTGATTTATAAGAAATGGGATGGTCTTTTTTAGTCGATTAGCTAAGACTTTAGCTAAAACCTTATAGAAGAAGTTGCAGAGAGAGATAGGCCTGTAGTCAGATATATGATTTGAGTGTTTCACCTTAGGAATGAGAGAGATAAGAGTATGTTTAAAGCATCTGGGCAATTTTGAAGTATTAAAAAAATGATGAGCAGCTCTTAAAAATTGCTTTCCGGTCAGCTCCCAAGTTCATAAGAAAAACTTTGAATTAAAACCGTCAGGTCCCGGGGCCTTGTTGATATTAATGCATTTTAGTGCAGAAAGGATTTTTAGATCACTGATTTCAGCTTCTAAGTCTCCAACCTGCCATAAAGGAAGAGTATCTCCTAGAGGGAGATCCAAGGAATGCCAAGTATCAGCTGAATTTTTGTTGAATAGTGTAGAGAAGTACTTACATATCTCCTCAGCAATCTGTTCCTTATTAGAAATCAGTCCCTATTCTGATTGGAGCTCCCTTATAAGATTGGAATTCTGTCTTTCTTTGATGGAATTGTACAGAAATTTTAAATCATCTTCAGCTTGTATCAGCCAATGAACCTTAGCCCGTTGTTTGACCCACATGTTCTCCATACGAACAAGTTCAGTATACTTGGAGTTTAGCTTCTTAACTTCTTGAGCAAGTGTCAGGTTTCCAGGGTCTTGTTCCAGTTTGGAATATGTTTCGTATTGATCATTTTTTGCTTGATTAACCTGTGAAAGTAAAGAACAAGAATCCCAATGTCTTTCTTTAAAGACTTTTTTAACTTGTGCCATTTTCTTGGATAATACATATAGAGGATCTCCTGCAATATAAATACTCCAAGCTTCTTTGGTAATCTGAATATAATCAGTGGATAATGTCCAATGATTTTAAACATGAATGGGTTGTAAAGAAGAGTTGTAACCATGATAACCGGAGAGTGATCGACGAGAGGGAGAGGGATTTTATAGAAGGAATTTGGAAAGAGATCAAGCCATTGGGAGTTACAAAATACTCTATCAAGCTTTGAGAAGATTAATTGTCGGTTGGACCAAGTGAAATAAAGTCCAACACTAGGCGGTTCCAACCATTCACAAGCATTAACACACTCCTTAAACTCAAGTAAATGATTAAGAGATAAGGGATTTCCACCAGATTTCTCAGAGTTAAAGAGGCAACAATTAAAATCTCCCAATATGGTCCAAGGTCTTCGTAGGCCGGAATGAACATCATCTTCCATAGATCACGGAATGCCATTAGCACCATGTTGTAAATGGAATAATTGAGAGAAGAGAACCCAAAGTTTAAATACCATTTATGGAGAGTTTTGTTTGTGTAAGTGGAAGGCCATGAGTTGAGTTCTTGACCGCCAAGAGCAATACGCACCTCAGAGAGTCCACGAACATTCCAGCTACCCAGGACCGGAAACATCACTGAGAAGAAGAAGTGGTGGGCTTTTTGCCCTTTTTTTGCTTACCTTTATTGACAGAGGGAGTCAAGTTCTGAGTCGACTTCGGGATTTCTCCTATAATTGGATCTTTCCCTGGTGTGTTGGGCGGTATACCTTTCAATTTCAGGATTTCAAACCGATTTGGAGAGCTTGCAGCTGATCTTGTCTTTACTCCGAGCATTAGATTATCAGTTTGTTGATCGTAGGATCTGTCATTATCATTAGTCTCCTCGATAGTAATAGAATTGGTTTCCATTTCCATAGTATCATCGAGATGGGGGGATGGGATAGGCGGCTGATTAAGGTCTGCCGTTTTCAAGCTTTGAGTTTGTATGTCAGTGTTAGGTTCTTGAGCTAGAGTAGCTTCCATGTTTAGTGAGGAATTTGGAGTATAGGTATCAGTCTGAGTGCTTCGATTTGGTTCTCGAGTATTACCATTTGATGTCGGCCGAGATATGTTTTTCCCCCTTTTATCAGCTATATTAAGAGGACATTTAGCCTCCTCATGAGAAAAAGAATTGCATTTGTGACAAATCGATGGCTTCCAATCGTAAACAATTTCTTGATCGAACTTCGTCCCATTCAAGTTGATTGGAATTGAGTCTGGTAGCACAGCAGAGGTGTTTATCTGTACACAGATCCGAGCAAACGTGATCCATGCTTTTGATGCCGTTAAGTTATCCACAGCAAGTGGAACCCCAATTTGACTCGCCACTTTTGAGAAGCCATTCTCGTTCCAACAACATAGAGGAAAATTGGGAAGTTTGATCCAAAGAGGGATCTCTGTGATATGCTCCTTCGATGGTCTAAAATTCCATTTCCCCTGAAAGATGAATGGGCCGTTGAAACACGGTCCATTATCCCAAACTAAGTTGTAATCTTCCATACATGAGAACTTGAACAAAGAAGTCACCTTCCAACGTAAGGAGCTCCATGTTCCCTTTAAACTTCCATTTTTTTTGTTGACAAGCAATGCCCCATAGAATGGTCTTTTCCCAATTGCATGACCAATTAAGGACATTTCCCACTCTTTTTGACCTTCTTGTAAGTCCTCTTCAGAAAAACATACTTCGGAAGATTCCGGTGGGAGATAGAATAAAGAAAGGGATTTACTCTTAACATTCTGAGCTAACAGAAGCTCTTTCCAGTTTCGGGAAGGGGGAGTGTCACAAGGTCTTTTGCCAAGCAGGGAGGGAGCAGAAGTGGAGAGAGATAAAGGGGGAAATGATTTATTGAATACATCTCCGCTTGAAGCCATATTATCAAGAGGAAGGCTGACCTCCGGTCGAAACCGGAGGTCAGTATAGAGAGGGAGTGTAAATGGTATTTGGATTGAGGGAGAAGAAAGCGCACCTAGCAGATGAGAAGAAGAAGGAGAATCTAAGCTTACCTTGCAAGAACCCTAGCCGCCTCACAGACATTCCTAAAGCAACCCAATAAGTCTTTACGCGTCTAGCTATTTCCGTTTGGAAATAGAGTTATTTAAGTACAGAAAAGATAAATTTGATGGTAAAACATTCCGAGAGTGTGCATTACATCTTACGTTTTTTGGCATAGCTACTACTACATAAAAAAAGAATAATAGAATTTTTATAGAAGAATTCGATATTTAAAAAATTATAAGACATATATATATATATAGACATATATATATATATATATATATATATATATATTAAAAAAATTAAATCTTAGATTTTAGCTGCAAATATATAGAAATAAATAAGATTGAAAAACATAATTCTTTGATCTCATAATTCAAAAAATGGACAAAATGCAGTGCCTAAATAGTGTTGCAGTGTGATATGCCACACTGCCAAATACACTCTTAATTTAGTGGCTAAGAGTTTTGCATTCAACTAAAAAATTTAGAGTTCAAATTTTACACATATATTTTATATATAAATTTATCATTAAATTGACTAAAATATTAAAAAAAATCTCAAAAAAAAAATACTGCAGGGTTAATGAGATTTATCATTCGAAAACAAAATGGCTTAGGATATTTTTTTTTATTTAGAAAATTTAATAATTATAAATTTATTATGATCATAATTTGATCGATATATTTTGATTCAAATTTATTCTTAGCATTTCTTTGTCATAGATCTTTAAATGTTAGAACTCGAAAGTTTATGGGCATATCTAATAGAACAAAAGATTATTGAGAAGTGAATAACAGTAGAAAGAGAGATTTGAAAGTGTCTTCATTCTATATATATATATATATATATATATATATATATATATATATATATATATATATATATATATATATATATATATATATATATATATATAATAATAATAATAATAATAATAATAAAATATATAATTTTATGAGTAGGAATCTATATTCAGGTTTATAACGTTCAATCTCACATTTATAATCTTAGATATGATTGTATTATTTTGCACAGTTATATTTATGGCTCTAAGATGATGAGTTAGCTTCTATCTTATTTGTTTATTTTAAATTATTTCTGAATCTTTGCCAAATACAGAAATCTAGAAGAGAATTATTAGATATCGGGTTGCCTTTGTTGATCGTCCATGCAAAGTCTTTGACTTTAACTGAATTTTCTTAAGAATCTTGTTAGGGCATGTTTGGTTGCTAAAAAAAAAAAGAATGTTGTGTAAAAGGAATATAACATATTTTAATTATTTTAGGTTATTTTATTGAAAATTTTATAAATATATGAGTTTATTTTTTTATATTTGAAAAAATAAATGTAATAAGATTTGTATTTTAGAATTTATACGGATGGCGGTGGGTCGTAAGTGGTGGTCTATGGTGGAGCGATTGCAATATTTTATATTGGCTAGTATATTTGAAATTTGTCTAGCTTTAGGTAAATTTCAAATACATCAAAATTTAATCTTATAGAAAATTTCAAATATATTATATTACTTTAAAATTTTACTTTGCATTATGTCAAACGCAAAAAAAAAGCTATAATTCTTGTATTTACTTTACTTAACATCTTAATTTATTCAAAACGGAAAGCCCCTAAGAATTGTGATTTCATCCTTGGAGGCCATTTGTTTATTTTAACACATATTTTTCTTTATTTTTTTTATTCATATTAATAAATTAGGAATGTTACAGGAAGCACTAATATTTTATAATATTATTTGTTTAATAATTTAATTAGGATATCTCATAATTTAGTTATATATATATATATATATATATATTAAATTTAATTGTATTGTCTAATAAGTTAGTTACATTGAGTTATAATATGTAGGTGCCCATTAATAAGGTTAATAAGGCTTACCAAAATATCTAAAATTATTGTGAAGGCAAAAAGTTTAAATTTTGCATACGTGATAATAAATTATCATCTTTAAGACTTAGGTGGGCAAAATAAAAAAAATAATGAATAATAATGAAATGCGTTAAATTAAAGGCACATGCTATTAAATTAGCCTCTTAAATACAAAATATATCAAGTATTCTGATGTATTTTTCACAAATTAGGCACATTAAACTATCTTATTAAATAATCATAAATAAAAAATGGCATAAATATGTGCCACATGATATAATAAAATTAAAAAGATAATAATAATCGAATCCTAGAAAAAAATAAATAACTGATAATAACTTTTTAATTTATTATTATGTTAATTAAATAATATATATTTTTTATTTGTCAGAATCTTATTTTAGCTCAATTTAAGCTTAATATAATTTTTTTATGATTGTGTTCATACTTAATTTATTAAATATCATGATTGTTTGATCTTTGCTTGAATTTAAGGGCTTTGGACTTGTAGCTTTTTAAGAAGCTAGTCTGTTATAAAAAACTAGTGGTAGGAAGTCATTCTTTGAGCTGTGATTCTTTGGAAAACTCGAATCTCCACGCCGCAATTGTCAGAAATGATTGAAATATTCTTATAGTTATATGAGCTGAATAAATTTAAATAGAATGAACAAAAATATAATAATTAATACTCATATATAGTTATAAGTCAACTAAATTATATTGGCAGATTGCACATCAGTTAATAAATAAGCATAGAAGCATAGAGATATTTCATAAAAGCCGCGCACATACAATTGCTTAATTCTAAAATTACCACAACATCATTGCTGACAAAACTTTTAAAACACATAAAAGAGATAAAAACAACACCATTACCTATTTATGTGTGGCACTAATCTTCTTAAGGCCACAATTGTATTTCAAGAAGAAGACGAGACAACTGATTGCATGAAAGAATGCTCAAATAATGAAAATAACTCATGAGAGAATAAAGAAGCTTCACGATGCCAACACATCCTAGCGTTTACCTTAGCACCATAAACGATTAGGAGCAAACCTTCTACAGATTCTACTCCCTCATCAACGGCTAGATCAACAACGTAAAGATAAATAGTGGCAAAATCCGCAGCGACAAGATCGACAGTAAGATCGGTGGCAGCAACATTGACAGCGGCAAGATTGCCAAAAAAGATCCGCAGCGGCAAGATCGCCAAGAAAAACCCTCGTCTGATTGTTGTTTCGAAGGCACGGGGAGAACAGACACGGGAGTTCTAATAAAAATGTGGAGGGGTGATTTAGGAAATAGATTTTTAGCACTGCGGCTAGCGTGGAGTTTGATCAAGTCGCAGCAGCTGCGCCCTAAAATTCTGAATTTCGCTTGTAAAAATGGTAACCAAACGGTAGTGCGGCGTGGCATATGCCGCGCCGCGTAGGAGCCGCTGCCCCAAAAGGACCCTAAATCATATGGAGCTTCTCTAGCAAATTATTAGAGAAATAACTAAGTTTATCAAGTAAATTAATGCGGGGTACTATGGAGCTACTTATTCGATAACCAAATGAGCCTTATCTACTTGATGACCATAGCTTATTAGCTAAATAAATAAATCTTATGGAGCCTTTTCATGAATAAAACTATCAAGAAGTTTATCAAATGAATCTTATCAAGCTTCTCAACAAGTAGCTTGCTAAGCTTATAGTAATGATATTTTAATTGATTGAGTTAAAAAATAATTAATTGAAATAAATATTTTAATAAACAAGATGAAGCTATTATATTTAGGGTGTGCTTGTGATAGCTTTCTGCCTGCTTTGATTTTTTGAGCTTTGTTTATTAGCTTTTTGGTTGCTTTTCTAAAAGTTTGTGGTAAAAAATTATTTTGAACTAGAGTGTTAGAGTGTAGTTGATAGAAATGTTTTTTGAATTTTTTTAAAATAATTTATAACACACACAATAGTTTTTTTAAAAAGCTATTTTCTCTACATCAGATTTACAACTAGTTTTTCAAAAAGCTACAACTTCTCCAAACAGACTTCTAATTAGATTTAAATAAATTAATTTTATCTATAGATTATTTAATTAAAATAATTATTATATTTAATTGGATTTATTGCGTGCTAGAAAATTTATACCGGTAAAATAAAACTTAATATCTTAGCTTTATTGAGAAATCCAGCACACACACAATAGTTGAAAAGTGAACAAGAAACTCAAAAAATTTTACGTGAAAAAACTCCAAAAATAGGGAGAAAAGTTTATGGGGCCTAGCTCAGTAAATATGTTCTACTATATATCTGCTTTGGATACAAAATTTAAGTCTTCCCGATAGCTGGATTACAAGATTTTATGTGAAAAATCGATAATAGAATTCTCAATCAGTTATAAATAAGAATTGTAATAGTTGGTGGTATTACGACAGCAATGTACCGATCGACAATTAGCATCAAGAATCGACAACAGCCAATCGAATGACAACAAAGCCGATCGGTGACAACGATGGTGATGACGAACTTCAAACTTCTAACTCTCTCTCAAGTTTGCTTCTAGCTCCTTCCTCCCCTCCATGACAAGAATTGGGTCCTATTTATAGGATTCTAAGAGAGCATTTTGGCCATTGTAGCAAAAATCTCAAAATACTCCATCAGACGGTTCATATCGATTCATTTGATCATATATAGTTTTTTTTTTAGTAATTTGATAATTCAAATGACCTTCAATTTAAATAATCTTAGGCTCGTTGGATTCGTCTCATCGAGCCACTCGATTCAACTATAAGAACATTAAATTTGGAAGTCATTTGATTATCTAGTTAGTATATCGAAGGTTTCAGATTAGCCTTTAAGCTTAATTCGAGCTCATTTGAGCCATACTTCACACAATTTTGGTGACATTTAATTATAATGCAAAATAATATATGTGATTAAACTTTTATTTTTTTTATATGGGTGAGATAAATAAACCGCTCTATAATTTAATTAATATTTTTTGAATTTAAAAGTCATTTTTTAGTATAAATATCCCCCAAAGGGTAAGGAAAATCCCCCTCGTAGCTCCTCCACCATCTCTCTCCAACCGACTGATTAGCACGCACATCTTTAGGCTCCAGTGTGCTTCCGCTTTCTTATCTTTGCCTCCCACTGACCAGATAACGCCACCCCTCAGAGCTCCTCCTGATCTCTGGTATTCAACCGACTGTTAGCATGCATCCAATTCAAGCTGCTGTTCTCTTTGGTAGCCTCCACAAACCTGTATATTGGAGCCAACCCCCCCTCACAGGTTCCAGTTCTCCCCGATCTTGGGATATTCAACTGACCTGGTTAGATGGGGCGCATCCCGAATTTAGGCTGAAGTGTGCCTCCAATCCTGAAAAATAGAGAATATTTTCATGGGTGAGCATCCTTCAACAAATATCGCAATGTCTAAAGATTTCCAAGCAAATCTTGCACAAGATGATGGGTTACGGAAGCATTAGAGACTGAGAAACTGAATAATATAACACAAACTACCAACAGTGATACTTTGATAATCTTCAAAAAGAAGTTTTATTTTCCAAATAATTTAGTGGCTATTCCTCTTGAAAGATCGTAGCGAGCTTATTCTCCTCTATCGAGGTACCTTACTATTTATGAGATGAGCTTACTTATGGTCTTCAATTTCCTTTGGCTCCTAAGCTGATTGTCATTTTATCGGCATTTGAGATTTGTTTATCTCAATTTTCTTCTTGAGCTATGACAATCATTAATGGGTTTATTGTTTTCTTTAAAACACATGGTGCGATGCTTACTCCAAAGGTTTTGGCGAGATGTGTAAATTCACTTGTGATGTGCATGGTCGAATATCTTGTAAGAGTAAATGGATGGATTTTAGCACAAAAGATCCTCCAAGAAATTGGGTCAATAGATTTTTTTTATATAAAAAATGAATGGGGGCTTCTTGAATAGTGGGAAAAACTAAAAGAAATATCCTCCTCCCAAATAACTGAAGAAGATATATTGAAGGCTCTTAACATTGTGAAAGTCGAAGATCCTCAATATGAGACCTGCTATATTAATCAATATATGAAGGAAGAATCCTTATTCAAAGTTGGCCTTTCAATTCAAAATGAGAGATCCCATGCTCTTATGCTGAAGAAGTTTGATAAAGGTAAGGAAAGATCTAATCCCGTTCTCACAGTATCCTCCAAACGACCAGCAGGAGAACGTATATCAATTCTTTCCAGGAGGGAAAAGTAAGGCGACCCACAGATCAGATCCTCTGATAAGAATTATGAAATGAGCGGTCAAAATTTCTATTCCGGAAAGTGTTAAACCATACATGTAGTGACAACATGTGAAGAGTTAGTAAAAATCTTCATTCTTTTAAATTTTCTTCTCTTTTTTCTTTCTCCCATCTCCTTAGATATATATATATATATATATATATATATATATATATATATATATATATATATATATATATATATATATATATATATATATATATATATATTTTTTGATATTGAAGAAAATGTATTCGAATTAGATAGTACTTTGAAGGCATGAAATACTAAGTTTGTGAAGATCAAATATATTCATAGTGAATATAAGCGACAATCTGAATCTAAATAAAGTTATAGCTTTAGAGAATCAATTGGCGAGTGTATGAGCTAATGATGCTTCACTTTCATTTCAGCTTTAGGAGGTTGATAGGACTCGGGATGAGCTAGTGGATGCACGAGCTGAAATAAATCAGACTACGAAGACCTTAGAAGTCACCAATGCTAAGATACAGACTTTTAGAAGCAGAGAGTAAGGCATTATTAGCACAAATCTTGGTAAAGGAGAATATAGAAGTTGACACCAACTTGAAGATTATAGAGAGCTTCAAAAATTCCACTGCCTTCAAGAGTATAATTCAAGATCGATTTTAGGAAGCTCGCAATCATATATATGATATTGAGGTGAAGAATCTGGAACGTCAAGTTCTTGAAGAAGGTTTTATTTGTGGTTTTCTGAAAGGGACCCGTCTGGTTCATCACAAGATAGGTGCAAATATTAAATGACTTTCACCGAGTCAGGTTTCTAAAGATTCATCATCAGAGGATGACGTAAAGAGCGCTTCTTCCTCTTTTTCTAGTGATAATGGTAAAGATGTGGATGTTGTTTAATTATATTTTTATTTTATTTGTATTTTAGTTTGAGATCTTCTTAGTAGATGACATATGATCATGTTTATAGATGTGTGATAGTGCGTTTAAATTTTCATTTTAAAATAAATTAGTTGATGTTTAAAATGATTTATTATCAATTTCGTATATCGAGTTATTCAATGACGTTAGCCTGTATATTTTAAGAGAAAATCCAGCAAAGATTTCTAACCCATCCAAGGTTGCTTGTTAGAGTTTCACTCGATGGTTAACTTGTGTGGAGTAGGTGTGAAGTTTTAACATATATGAAGTTGTTTATCAGAGTTTCGTTCGATGATGTTAACCTGTGTATTAGTGGTGCAAAGTTTTTGACCTATCTAAGATTATTTTTTCAGTTTTCACTTAATGGCGTTAACTTGTGTAGGTAGGTGCAGTTTTGACCTATCAGGTTATTTTTGAGTTTTCACTCAATGGCATTAATCTGTGTGGAGTAGGTGCAAAGTTTTGGCCTATTTGAGGTTGCTTGTCAGAGTTTTCGCTGAATGATGTTAACATGTGAGGGGTAGGTCTAATCGAGCCACTTGGGATCGATTTTTCCTTCTTCTTGCTATTATTATTTTGATTTATCATTTTTTCAAACAAAAATATGAAACATGAAAACATAGAGTTCAATTCAAATGTTACATCATAAATTCATTGATAATATCTTTGTAGGTTCTCAGCATTCCAAGTGCGTGAAAGAATTTTTCCCTCTAAATCTTTGAGCTTGAAAGTTCCAAGTTTAACCATAGTAACCACCGCATAAAGTCCTTCCCCAAGGGGCAAAAGTTTGTTACGTTGTGGTTCTTTTCCCGCTATGGTGTTTATTTTTGGTTCATTGTGTATGTGTGTGTATATTGTGGACACCACGATATGAGGATGTACTTATTGAGGTGATCGGGTACGACATCAAGGAATAATGTACTATCTTAAAAAATAGAAATAACTACCCTATGATGGACCTAATCACCTAATAAGGGCTCCAAAGACATGATGGGTCTTCAAATGTACCATAGATTTTTCCTCTACTTTATATGAATGAATTAAGTAGGGTTTATTTAAACTGGGTTCTAAAGTTCCTTATGGGGGCAAGCTCCTATAGTGAATTACATTATAAGGAAGGTAATTTCCATAGGATGCTCTCGATTAAAGTAGATAATTGTTGTCTCTGAAGAATTCAAAGATAGGACTATCAATAAATTGATTATATTTGAAAGATCAAATGGGATAGATCGAAAAGAAAGACTTATTATCGAAGGCAAGGGGAGATGAGTAGGGGATACTCATGATACTAGGAAACATCGTGAGCATCCCAAACTATCTTATGGTTGGACTTTATATATTTGAAATTTAGGAGAATTATATATTTAAGTTAAAATTTTATTAGAAATCTAGGACTTATAATTCCATAATACAAGATTGTGGAAATGCCTGAGAGGTGAGGACTTATGCTTGTAGCCCTAAAAGAAAATAGCAACCTCAATCCTACATCCAGGAAGCTTTAGCGAGGGCCAAAGCACAACCTACATCTAAGGTAAAAGTGGGTATATTATTTACCTCCACAAGAGAGGGTAAACTACTTGACTGCTGGGCTTATAACCACTGGAGTGACAGCTAGCTAACTCTTCATATTTTAAAACTATGTGGTCAAGTTATATGATTTTGTAAGATGGCTAGGTTGTTATTATTTAGAAAAGAAACTAAAGTCCTTAAACCCACTCCTTAAGATTCTAGAGCATGAGTGGTATGAGTAATGAACTAGTCTGATGCAAATTTTATCAAATTTTATTTGATTTTGGATTTTTTATTTTGACACAAGTTATAGGATTTTATATGCCTAAGTGTATGATGAAGTTGGTTATAGGCTAAATCAAAGGAGAAAGTGATGTAGGACGAGAGTGCCTTTTATGATATGATATTTATTACACTGATAATTCTTAAATCCTCACAAAATAATAATGATAAATGCACACTACTATTAAGCACATTCAAAATATTTATGAATTTAATGAAGTTGAAAATATTTCGATTAAAGTTATGTTAATCACACTAGAGACCTGAATCTTATAAGTGCAAAGAAATAACTGAATAGTTATGAACAATCTAACCTGTAGTGGATTTAAAATAACCAACAGGGAAGGGAAATCGACCTCTCCAAAGTCATATTGTGGAGATCACATTCCTTCCTTAGAAGTCCTTCTCTAAGGGTTGTGAGCTCACAGACTCAAGTAGTCTGTCACTCATGAGGAAAGCACACAAAAGAATAGTAAAAGAAATTTAAGAAGATAATTTTTATTCCAAATCCAAGTGCCAAGCATTACAAGAGCCTCCATATTTATAGGATTGAAAAAGAGAGTTAAGAATACTCAAACCTAACTCCAAACTCAAACCTAATACCACATAACTACACCTACCACCACCTACTACCAAATTTATCACCATTATCAAACATACTGCTCATTCCATACATACACAAAATGTCATACCTACTACAATAACTCATGGGCCATGACATAAGAATAGCCTAATACATATAAGCTCAATACATACACAAAATATAAAAGCCTAATAATACATAGCTTAAATTATAACAAAAATCCCAATACATGGATTTAAGCTTTATGATGATGACGTCAATGACGGTGATGATGATACCCTGCATCAGCACTCCCTGGCCTTAAAAGATTCTCCTCTGAAGAATGAAAATCTAGGTACTCTTGTAATGATTGTGAGTCTAGTTGATGTAACTCATCAAATGTAAGCCATGAATCTTCAAGTGGAGAAAGACCTTTCTAACGAATGAGGAACCTTTGAGTGCCTCCATCAGATGTGATAATAATCTGGTCTTCTAAAATTTGATCTGGATGATGTGATCTTAAGCGACGAGATGGGAGAGGAGTTGGTGATGAAGTATTAACCTGCATGTTAGTATTATTTGTAGAGGGAATAGTATTATCTGTGGCTTACCCATGGTACGACGTTAAATCTGATACATTGAATATTAGAGAAATCCTAACATTCATTGGAAGATATATTTCATAAGCATTATCATTTATCTTCCTTACAACTTTATAAGGACCAAATCTCTTGAGAGTTAATTTCTTAAGTGTTCCAATTGGAAATCTCTCAGGTCTAACTTTAACAAGAACCAAATCTCCCTCATTAAATTTTACATATTGTCCTTGTGCATCAACATTAGCTTTATATTTATCATAACTTAGAGTAAGTTTTTGTTGAATTTCACGATATAAATCATGCATATTTTGTACAAATGAAGATGCAAATGCATTAGACCTATATGTTATAGGCAATTCAACAAGATCAATTAATTTTCTTTTATCATAACTAGTTATAATATGAAAAGGACTCATACCGATTGACTTATTAATTGAACTGTTATAAGAAAACTCTGCAGTAGAAAGAACTAGGTCCCAACTAGTAGTATGATCAATCACGAGACACTTAAGTAAATTTTCTATGCTTATATTAACAACTTCAGTTTACTCATCTGTTTGAGGGTGGTAAGCTGTAGAAAATAAGAGTTTTGTGCCAAGCTTTTTTCATAAAGTTTTCCAAAAATAGCTCATAAATCTTACATCATGATCAGACACAATTATCTTAGGAAGTCCATGTAAGCGAACTATCTTACGAAAGAAAATAATCATTATATGTGATGCATCTGATGTCTTATAACATGGAATGAAGTGTGTCATTTTAGAAAATTGGTCAACAATTACTAGGATAGAGTCAAAATATTGTACAGTGCTAGATAATCCTAAGATGAAGTCCATACTAAGATCTTCCCATGGTTTATGGGGTATTAGGAGTGGTGTGTATATACTATAATTTGGTTTTCCACTTTTTGTTACTTGGCAAGTATGACATTGGGCAATGATACGAGCAACATCTTTCTTAAGACTAGGCCAAAAGAACCTATCCTCCATCATGGCTACTGTCTTATCATGACTGAAATGACCAGACACACCTCCTGAATGAATTTTCTCGATAAGAAAATTTTGAAGTGATGAATCTGGGATACATAATTGTGTGCCACGAAAGAGATATCCATCTTGTATTTGATAGTCAGAACTATTAATTGAAACATCAAATTTCAAAGATTCAAAAATTTGTTGAAATTTTTTTACAATTAGGATAATCATCTTTAACCTTTTCGAATCCAGTAACATTCACACTCATGGTATTTAATAAAGTACATATTCTACTTAGGGCATCTGCTACTTTGTTCTCGACACTAGATTTATGTTTAAGAACAAACATATATTCTTGAAGAAATTGAACCCATTTTGCATGACAAGAACTAAGTTTCTTTTGGGTGCTTAAATATTTAAGCGCTATGTGATCAGAATAAAGTATAAATTCTTGTGAAAGAAGATAATGTCATCAATAATGTAAAGTTTGGATGACATCATATAGCTCACGATCATATGTGGAATATCATTGACGTGCTTCGTTTAATTTTTTTGCTAAAGAAAGTAATAGGATAACCTTCTTGTTTAAGAACACCTCCAATACCAACTCCAAAAGCATCACATGATACCTCAAATACTTTATCAAAATTTGGCAATTTCAAAATCGGTGGACTTGTTAAAAGTTCTTTAATTTTAGAGAAGGCATCAGCAGCTGCCTTTGTCCAAACAAAGTCTCCCCTTTTTAAGGCATTGAGTTATTGGGGCCATAATAGTGCTAAATCCATGAATAAACCTTCGATAAAATGTGGCTAACCCATGAAAACTATGTACATCATGAATTGTGGTTTGGGTAGGCCACTCTTGAATAGCCCTAATTTTTTCGGGATCGACAGAGATGTCATCATAAGAAATAATGAATCCTACAAAGATTACTGAAGACATCATAAATGACCATTTTTTAAGTGAACATATAGTCTTTCTTTATGCAGTACTTTAAAGACTTATCATAAATGATTCTCATGATTGCTCTTAGTCTAACTAAAAATTAAAATATCATCAAAGTACACAACTAAAAATTTTCTAATAAACGGGCGCAAGATATGAGTCATCACTCGCATAAATGTACTTGGAGTATTAGTCAATCTAAAAGGCATTACTAGCCATTCATATAAACCATCTTTTATCTTGAAGACTATTTTCCATTCATCACCTTCTCTCATACGAATTTGATGAGATCCACTTCTAAGATCAATTTCAGAGAAAATTATTGATCCAGCCATCATATCTAACATGTCATCAAGTTTAGGTATGTGGAACCTATACTTAATAGTAATTTTACTTATAACACGCCTATCTACACACATACTTCAAGTAACATCTTTCTTTGAGGTAAGAAGAGCAGGCACTGCACATGGAGATAAACTTTCTCTGATAAATCCATTTGCTAATAAATTATCAACTTGTTGTTTTAGCTCTGCATGTTCATTTGGGTTCATACGATAATATGACAAATTTGGGAGTGATGATCCAGGAACTAGCTCTATGGCATGTTGGATACTTCTTAATGGGGGGAAGCTCACTAGGAAGTTCCTCAAGACAAATATCTTGATATTCCAATAAAAGTTCATGTACTTCAGATAAAAATGATTTAGCACAAGGTTGATTTTTAGAGGATAGGACAACTAATGCAAAAATGATATTCCCATTAATCTCTTGTTGAAATTGATGTTTATTAATAATATGTAGGGATTTCTTTTCTATGGGAGGAGAAGAATTTTGGGATTGAAGTGGAGTGACCTCTTTAAGTTTAGCTGGATTTAAGTCTTACCTTGAATATTAAAAGCATATGTATTAGATCACCAATAATTTATGACATCCATATCAAAAAGCCATGGTCTACCTAAAATTATATGAGCAACATCCATCAGAAGAATATTGCATCAACTTTTATCACTATATTCTACTAATTGAATGGGTATAAGACAACATTGAGATATAGAGATAGAGGTCTTATCTACCCAAGCAACCTTATGTGGGTGAGTCTCTGGGGTGAGCTTCATCCTAGGTAAAGCAGAGGTAGCAATAACATTCATACAGCTACCACTATCAATGATTAATTTACACGTCTTTTCACCACTCGTAAAATAATTGTAGAAAATTGATGTGTGCCTCCAATCAATAAAAGCTCATGGGGTAGCTAACACTCAACGCATAATAGCTATATGAGACTCATCTAATGCTTCATCTGCATCACTAGCTTCTTCACAAGGGTCAACTATAATTTGATTATCGTTATTTTCATTTTGTTGATTCTCATTTTCATAATCTAAGTGTAAGTTTCGATGAGGACAAGTACTTGCACAATGACCAATTTTATCACATGTAAAATAAATAATGTTAGAAGTCTTAGAACCAGATGTTCCCACTGCAGCTTTTCCTTTTGTTTCACTAAGTCCTTTAGGAACTTCTAAGGTAGGAGGGGTAACACGCAATTGAGAGTTGTTTCGAGATAAAGTTATGAATCGCTTATAAGGTTGTCATTTAAAATATTGTTCAATTTGAGTCACCACTCGAAATGCATCCTCAAGAGAATAAATTTCTTGAGTTATCATTTTATTATGAATATCAGTTCATAACCTAGATCTAAATTTAGAGATTATGGTGCGATGATCCTCTCTAACATCACAACGGGTCATCAATTTATCAAACCGTGTCATATACTCAACAATAGTTAAAGATCCTTATTTAAGCGTTGTCATTTTATCCATAAGTTGATCATGAAAGTTCAATGGTACATATTTTTGCTTTAAAATTTTTTTCATCTGATCCCAAGAAGCAATAGGTGGTTGTCCTAATCATTAAAATTTTCATGTGAGATTAATCCAATAAGTCTTAGCATAGATAGTTAGTTTCATGCAGGAAAAATGAACTTGTCTTTCTTCCGACATGGGCATCCAATCAAAATATTGGTCCATATATACTAACCAATGTAAGAAAATTTTAGTATCAAGTTGACCATCAAAAGTAAGTGGATCAATTTTAACCCTACGAATAACATCAACATCAGGCTCTCTAAGTGCACGTCGAGGGGCAACAAAATTAGATAATGGCTCTTCATAATGTCGAGGATAATGCTCATAAGGAGTTTGATGAGCATAACCTTTATCTCATCTTAATTGTCTTTCTATTCGATGAGGTGGGTGAGGAAGTATCTCATCAAACTTGGGATATTAATTAAAGTTGTTCCTAGGGCGATAGCGGGGTCTAATAGGAAAATGTGGATGAGGAGGAAGAGGAAGAGGAATGGGATCGATAGGATGACTTTCCCTCTCTTCAAGTTGGTGTTCTAGGATTGGGTTAGTTTTTGGTGAATGTGTTATAAGCCTACTAACTTTTTGTTCTAAGGCTTCAAATCTTTTTTGGAATTCATTATAGGTTTGTTGGTGCATAAGGGTAAGCTTTTCTATTTTTCTAGTAAAAATTCATAGGAATCATGTTTTTCATCTAAAGATTGATCTTGATATCTAATACCACTATGAGTTGACATGATGTTTTTCTTTTAAAATTTTAATATAAGCAAATATTTAATTTAACTTTTTTTAAATATGCAATGTAATGAAATCAAAGACATGATTAAAAAAAGTAAGTAAATGCCCTAATTAAATAAAAAATTTGTATATTTTTTAATAATGAATTACAAGATTATTCTAATGCAAAAATAAAACTCAATACTAAACAAGATGTTCCCAAAGAAACATACTTGCTCTGATACCAAATATGATGTAGGACGTGAGTGCCTTTTATGACATGATGTTTATTACATCGATAATTCTTAAATCCTCATAAAAGAATAATGATAAATGCACACTACTATTGAGCACATTCACAATATTTATGAATTTAGTGAAGTTGAAAATATTTCGATTAAAGTTATGTTAACCACACTAGAGATCTAAATCTTATAAGTGCAAAGAAATAAAGTTCTAACCACTAGGGATTTCGATCTGGTCATTGGAGATCACCTTAGAGAGTCCTTCTCTAAGGGTTGTGAGCTCACACACTCATGTAGTCCGTCACTCAGGAGGAAAGCACACAAAAGAATAGTAAAAGAAATTTAAAAAGATAACTTTTATTCTAAATCCAAGTGCCAAGTTTACAAGAGCCTCCCTATTTATAGGATTGAAAGACAGTGTTAAGAATACTCAACCATAACTCCAAACTCAAACCAAACACCATCATAACTACACCTACCACCACCTACTATCAAACCTACACCATTATCAAACCTAGCACTCATTCCATACCTACTTAAAATATCATACCTACTACAATAACTCATGGGCCATGATATAAGAATAGCTCAATACATATAAGCTCAAGACATATACAAAATATAAAAGCCCAATAATACATAACTTAAATTATAACAAAAATGCACAATACATGGATTTAAGCTTTATGATGATGACATCGATGACGGTGATGATGATGCCCTGCATCAAAAAGAGGTGTTTTCCATCATAGTCTCTCAAGGGTCAAGCCTTTTTCTATCTGACAAAGATGGAAACCCTCTCTTAGTAAGGGTGAAATAAAATAACATGCATGATATTAAGTATACAACATACAGCTAAGGGGTTGCTAAGTATTTTATTATCTTGATTTAATGCCTAGGCTTTATGTGAGATTATGAGTTATTTTAAAAAATTTAATTATGAGTTGTGGTTGGGGTAGAAAATTTATTTTTCCCTAAGAGCCTAATAGAATCCATGCCACATATTAAACTATCATACATGAAGAAACTAGAAAATACATGCCATTTCTATTGCACAATGTAAATAAATCATCAAATAATTTATAAACTCAACATGAAAAGAATATTGGTGGTAGAGATGCCGTTACAACTGAAAAAAGAAATGGGTAGCTGAGCTTCACTCTTATACAACCCAGTATAATGAAAGAATAATTACAATTTAATTACAATAAATGAATGGGAGTTATGGGGTCTTCAAATCTTCAAAGCTCCTTCTTTCCTTCATTTCCTTCTTTCATTTGGTTGGGCAAGCTCCATAGGATCACATGATACTTAAGACTTGGTCCTATAACCAATGTTTATCTAAGCCCCTATAGCACTAATCCTAATTTCTAATACAAAATTAGATTAAAAATAGGAAATATAAATCTAACTACACGTGCAAAATAAGTGTTAGTTAAACACATACCCAAAGCTTATATGAATAATTTGGACTTAGCACACTGCGGGTAACCAAGTCCACATGTCCTAATGTAGATTATGCATAAGGGTAAAGCAACCTGCAAAAGAGAGCATTTATATTTATTTTAAGCGCACCTTAAGCATAATCTTCTGCAGAAAATATGATTAGCTAATCACGGCCTAACATCTACTCTACAAAATATACACCCTAACATCCAGTCTACAACAATACATCATAAATTAAAACATACATCAAACCATACACCGCCCTAACATAAAACTAGAAGTGATGATTTAATTTAATGTGTGTGTTAAGGCTTATGTGTATGTCTTAGCTAGGCTTTAGAGTTAAGATTTTCTAAGTATGAAGGACATTTAATTATAAAGGGTTGTTTCACTTTAAATGGTTTAATTAATTTACAATTTTTACTTAATATATTTTCTCTTGTTTAATTTGACCTACACTTAACAACTAAATGCTATGAAAAGAAAGAAAGAGAGGATCACTCTCTTTTATCTCTACCTTAAGTCACATCTAAAGCAAATTAATTAACCAATTTTCTTTAGTGAATGACTTATTACATATTTTAATTAGTCCTAAGTTTGGAATGAATCACTATCACATAACACATGTTTACTCATTTTTTTTCTTTCTTGTATATCATGCATATGATTAAATCCTACGCATCGCTATACATACAATTTTTATCTTAGCACACTTAAATGATGAATGTGAGTAAATATATTTAGAATTAATATTTCATTTGGCTGAATGATTTTGCCATATTAATTTAATTCTCTATCTAAATTCTTATGCAAAAGAATAAGAAAAGAACCTTAAAACACATGACTAATCAACTCAACAAATTAAACAAAATATGAATGCATATCTCTTTAATAGAAAAAGGGGGTTTTCATTCATTAGCTAAGTATACATTCACATGTATAAAAGTTTTAAGCAAGTACGTCGCCATTGTTCTGCACCAAGGGAACGATGTAGGAACCTTCTTGGGGCTACTTAAAGCCGTGTGTCCCTAGAATGTCCAGACTAATATACCCGCTATCCTTAGATACATATGGATGTATAAACAACTATGAGAATAAAAAGACATGCAAAAATTATATTTTGATTTGATTTATTTATTTTGTGTGAATGAATTAAAGCTCTATCTAGATTTTAATGTTGAAATACATAAGAATGAAATCAAGTAGGTGTGTCACCATTATTTTGCACCAAAGGAATAAGGTGGGAACCTTCTCAGGGCTACTTAGAGACCTGCATCCCTGGGATGTCTAGATTAATATACCCACTAACATTCTTACTTATACAAATCAACACATGAATGTAAGGAAGAGACTTTATTTCATACACTAAATTTATATTCACTTGCATTTCTTATGTATATATAACTAAAGTTATAATATATATGTATATTCATTTATTAATAAACATTTAAAAATATATTTGAGATTTAATAGTGATACTAGTCATACATATTTTTAATTTAAATTAACACATGCAATTTGACATAAAAGAAATTATTTTCATTTGATTAATTTGAAATACATGGATGCATGAATCATATGACATTCAACATTTAGCATGATTGAAAAGAAATAAAATAACACAAGCATGTGATTTCATTCAAATCAACTAAGTCCTAAGGATAATCAAACTAAATAAGATTATTTAAAACAAATCAAAGTTCTTTAATGTCATTTCCTTTTCATGTTTGATTTAATTTAAGAAGTGTGAGAATGGTTTGCTAATCCTAATCTCATCCCCCATTTGTGGGTTAATTTGGTTTAATGAAGAATATTTAGGTTGATTTTATGGTTTAATTAGGTTAGGGTATGAAATAAGTAAATTAATTAACCCTTACATGCATCACCTTAAGCTAATTAACTAAATAATAATGAGCCACTATGATATGCAACCACATGAAAAGTAAATTAGCAATCCTCTTAAGAAATGAAAGGGGCCTAATGCAATTGGCTCATGATTAATTGTTAATTAGGCTTAAGGGATTTAATTAATTACTTTTATGGTTTTCTTACACATGTAAGCTAACCATAATTTCATTAAATTCCTTTAGACTTTTAAAATCTAAAGGGTTACCAAAAATTGATTAAAAGTAATTATATGTGAACTAGATTTTAGATTGAGTCAATTAGGCTCATTAATCCATTTGGTTAAGCATTAAGCATGTTTAATTAATGAAATGAAATTAACTTAAGGAAAGAGATCAAGAATGAGGCCTTAATCTCAATCCCTAAGTCATATATTCGATCACTTAAGCTCTTCTTGAAGATTAATTAATTAATCAATTAATTATCTCATTAATCATTAATTAATTTTATTCCAAAAAGTAAAGAAAACTTAGGAAATGAATTAGAAAAATATCCCAATCACATTCCCTAAGCTCCTTTACTGTTCAACAGAGGTAATTAGGCTTAAATAATTAATTAAGTCATTGTTCATTCGCTAATTCTCACTAATTAAATTAAAAGAGTGATTAAAGCTTAATCAATTAATTTTTCTAATTAAGCAACTAATAAAACCCCAAAAAAATAGGGGAGACTCATGTCATTCCCCTAAACATCCACAAAAAACTTGTGATTAACTGGGTGATTAATTAAGGAATAATCAAGCTAATTAAATTTTTAATTAAACTTTAATTAAGCTAAAATCACTATTCAAAATTAATTAATAATAATTTTTCTAGATTCTACTATGAAATATATTTAAAATGAGCCTTAGTTTGTATTTTTTGGATTTTTAGGATTAATTATGATTTTTAGAAGTTTTAGGCTTAAAAGTAGATTAATTAAGACTAATTAAAGCCTTAATCCCATCGGGCCACGTGGCAGCTAACTCCATGTGATGCGATGGGATTGGCTATTTAAGTTATCACATCTACCGTGTGGTATTTATTTTTGGATGTGGGACACCACACAGATCTTAAGGGATACTTATTGAAGTGATCGGGTATGACATTAAGGAATAATGTACTATCTCAAAAGATAGAAATAATCACCCTATAATGGACCTAATCACCTAATAAGGACTCCTAAGGCATGATGGATCTTCGAATGTACTAGAGATTTTTCCATACTTTACATGGAAAAGTAAAGCAGTGTTTATATTAAGCCAGGTTCGTTAAGTTTCCTATGGAGGCAAGCCCCCATAGTTAATTACATCCTAAGGAAGGTGAGTTCCTTAGGAACACTTTCGACTAAAGCACGTAATTATTATCTCCAAAGAGTTTAAAGATAGGGCTATCAACAAATTGACTGTATTTAGAAGATTAAATGAGATAGATCGAAAGTAGACTCTATTATCGAGGCCAAAGGAAGATGAGTAGGGGATGCTCATGATACTAGGACAACCTAGTGAGCATTTCAATCTATTCTATGGTTGGGCTTTATATGTTTAAAATTGAAGAGATTTATTTGTTTGAGTTAAAATTTTATTAGGGAGCTAGGACTTATAATCCAATAATACAAGATTGTGGAAATGTCCAAGAAGTGAAGATTTATGCTTGTAGCCCCAAAGAGAAATATCAATCTCAAATCTTGAATCTAGGGAACTTTAGCGAGGGCCAAAGCACGACCTATATCTAAGGTGAAAGTGGGTATATTGTTTACCTCCACAAGAGAGGGTAAACCACCCGACTACTGGACTTATAACCGTATAGAGTGGTAGCCAGCTAACTCCTCCTATGATTTTAAAATCATGTGGTCAAGTCTTATGCTTTGTAAAATGGTTAGGCTATTATTTATTTAGAAAAGAAGCTAAAGTCCTTAAACCCACTCTCTAAGAGACTAGAGCATGAGTGGTATGAATAACGTTCTAAACTAATGCAAATTTTATAAAATTTTATTTGACTTTGGACTCTTTATTTTAACAAATGCTTTGGGGATTTTGTATACCTAAATGTATGATGAAGTTGATTATGGGCTAAATCAAAAGGAGAAAGAGGTGTTTTCCATCATAGGCTCTCAAAGGTCAAGCCTTTTTTTATCAGGCAAGGATGGAAATCCCATATTTTCAAGAGCTAAATAATATGATATACATGTTGTGAAACATTCAACCATTCAGCTAAAGGGTTTCTAAATATTTTTATTATCTTGATTTAATGCCTAGGCTTTTGTGCGAGGTTATGAGTTATTTTAAGAAATTTACTTATGAGTTATTTTAGAAAATTTAGTTATGAGTTGTTAATTTGGATAGAAAAGATTAATTTTTATCCTAGGAGCCTAATCGCATCCAGGCCACACAACAATCACCAATCATAAATAAACTATGAAAAGGCATACTTTTTCTAATGCACAAGCTAAACAAAACATCGAACAATTTTATAAAGCTATCATAAAAGAATAAGATGTCGATGAGAATGCTTGCTGACCCAAAAGAAATGTGGGTAGCTACCTTTACTCATATTACAAAACACTAATCATAATTACAAATGATAAATACTATGGGGGATCTTCATTCTTCATTCTTCATCCTTCTTTCTTCATTTGACATGATTTGAATGTGCTTGCTTCAAAGGCATCATGGGGCCTCCCAAGACAAAGCCTTCTAGCCACCATCTCATAATCCCCATAACACTAATTCTAATTCCTAATTACAAAATTACATTTAAATGGAAAAGTAAGTCTAACTACACAAATAAAGGTTAGCTAAACACACCATACAACCAAAGCAATTATATGAATAATTTGGACTTAGTTCCCACATGGGTAACCAAGACTGTCTAACGTGGGTTATGCTTAGGGGTTAAGCAATATTTATAATTTTATTACAGCTGCCCCTTAAGCACAACCCCCTACAAAAAATATGATTAGGCTAATATCGGCTTAACATTCAGACTGCGCACATACACCCTAACATCCAGTCTAAAATAATACATCACAAAACAAAATATACATCAAATCATGCACCACCTTAACATAAAGTTAGAAGTGGTGACTTAATTCTAATGTGTGTATTAAGGCTTGTGTGGTATGTCCTAACTAGGCTTTAGAGTTAGAATTTTCTAAGTATAGAAAGATTTAATTTAAAGGGTGGCTTCACTTTAAGTTGCTTAATTAATTTTCAAGCTTCAATTAATATTTTCTTTTATTTCATTTGGCTTACACTTAACAACTAAGTGTTATAAAGAGAAGAAAGAGAGGGGACCCCTCTTTCATCTTTACTTTAAGTCACTTTCAAAGCAAATTAATTAGCTTGATTATCTTTGGTAAATGGCTTATCACATGTTTTAATGAACCCTAAGTTTAGGTTCACTCTAAATGGACTTATTTAATAAGAAAGGCATCTTAAGATTAATTATAATTGATTACTATCACATAACACATATTTATTCATTTCTTTCCATCATGTATATCATGCATATGATTAAATCCTAAGCATACTTATGTATACAATGTATATCTTAGCACACTTAAATGATGAATGCAAAGAAGTGTGTTTGAAATTTAAATATTTCATTTAATTGAATTATGAATGCATATCTTTTTAATAAAAATGGGGATTTTTTAATCCATTAGCTAAGTACACATTCACATGTATACAAGTTTTAAGTGAGTATGACACCATTATTCTACATGAGGGGTAAGACAGGTAGAATTACTTAAAGCCCAGGGATGTCTAATATACCACTTTTCTTATATACATATGAATGTACAAAAAGAATCACAAGAATGAGAAGTCATGCAAGAAGTCATATTTTATTTGATTATATGATTTACATATGTGATATGAAATTCTTCCTAAGCATTAGCATGGAGATGCATAGGAGTAGATTTAGACAAATGTTGTGTTCTTTTCAAATGAACTATACATTTGTAAATCCCATGCAAATTCATATAAGGTAAGGAAAGAGAGCTTCATATTGTATATATTATATTATCAACACATGCTAACTTATAGATGTTTGTAATTAACATCACTCCATCTATTATAATTGATTTATGGGCTTTTGAAAATAACTTTTAGTTTAATAGTAATAATAAACACACTAATTTTTAATTTAAATAAACACATGCAATTTGACATAAAAGAAATCATTTTATTTAGTTAATTTTAAAAGAAATGAATGCATGATTACACATGGCAAGCAACATTTAATATGATTGAAAAGAAATAAAGGAACATAAGCACATGATCTCATTCATTCTAATTAATTCCTAAGGACAATCATACTAAATAAGGCTATTTAAATAAACCAAAGTTTTTTAATATTATTTTAATCTTAAGTTTGATTTGATTTAGGAAATGAAAGAGATTTGCTAATCCTAATCCCATTCCCCATGAGTAAGTTAATTTGATTTAATTAAAATTAATTAAGTTGATTTATGGCTTAATTAAATTAAGGTATGAATTAATCCAACTAATTAAACCCTTACTTACATTACCTTAAGCTAATTAACTAAATAATGATGAGCCAGTATGAGAAGCAACCACGTGAAAAGTAAATTAAAAATTCTCCTAAGAAATGAAAGGGCTGTAATGCAATTGACTCATGATTAATAATTAATTAGGCTTAAGGGATTTAATTAATTACTTTCATGGTTTTCATACACATATAAACTAACCATAATTTCATTAAATTCTTTTAGACAATAAACATCTAAAAGGCTACCCAAAATTGATTAGGTTATTTAAAGGTGATTTGGATTTTAAAATAATTTAATTTTAATTAAACCATTAATTGATTAATTAAAACCTTTGAATATCTTTAATTAAGATGGTGAAATTAACTTAGAGAGAGGGATCAAAGAGAGGTCTCAATCCCAATCACTAATTCCTTCCAATTAATTATGCTCTAAAATAGCTCACATCTTAATTAAGTTAGTTAATCAAAAGGTTAATTAATTACTTAATCCTTAATTAATTCAAATTAAATGAGGAGGCTTAATGAAATGGGCACAAGAAATGAACCCAAGCCATTTCCCTAAGACTCTCTTCTCTATTAATAGAGGGGCAATAAGCTTAGTGGTGGATTAAGTTGGTGTTCATTTGCTTAATTAATTAAGATAAGAGAGTAATTAAGGCTTAATCAATCAATTTTCCTAATTAACTATCGGATAAATTCCAAGAAAAAATTGGGGAGGCAGAGGTTATCCACCTAAACATCTCTGAAAAATTTTGAGATTAATTGGATAATTAATCAGAGAGTAATTAGGCTAATTAAAGTTTTAATTAAAACTTAAGTAAGCAAAAATTATTATTAAAAATTAATTAAAAATAATTTTCTTGGATTCTCTTCTAAAATTTCTTTAAAATGAACCTCCATTTATATTTTTTAGATTTTTCTAGGATTAGTTATGAATTTCCTAAGTCTCAGCTGATTTAACCCAATTTTATAAGGTATATTAATTTATTTAATTAAAATAGACTATTTAAGCTTCTAAATTCAGTATCTTTTAATCCAGCCATCATTTTGTCTTGAAACGTTTATAGTAAGTATATTTTAAGACTAATCTTAATTCTTGAAAATTTCATGTCAATCTGATTTGTATTTTTAGTGTAATTAATAAAATTTGATTTTTACTAAAGCTCAAATTTAGCTTAAGTTATTCAGTTAAATTTGATGATTTTTAATTTATTGGATTTCTCTCTAAACGATGAATCCAACTAGCCCTTATTTGTAATTTTTCGATAAGTATTTTATTTTCTATGAATTTTGGAATTTTTAGGCATTTAAAATAATTTAAAAAAAAAAATCTGATTTTCTTATTTAGCCCGGTGTAGCGCGGGCAGCGGCGACAACTTCGATGCCATGCGACCTTTGCATGGTTTACTACATGGTGTCGCATGGTATGCGATGTTACTTCGAGTGGCACGCGGTGCGTCTGCCACGTGGTGCGAGGATAGTGTCGTCGTGGCGGAAAATGGCACATGATAAGCGTATGCGATCTGACCATCCAATCATGTGATTTGACGGTCCAAATCACGCTAAACATTCCGAGGGGCTGAATCACGAGATTCTAGTGCAAAATCTAGACTGTCTGATCGCCTGGATGCGGGATCGGACAGCAGCTACTCTTCTTCTCCAAATTCGGTGAACCAGAGATCAGAAATATTGAATTATAAGCCAAAAAATGCTTGATTTAGGCAATTTGGGCTCAATTTTTCGGCAATCTTCGCCAGAAAATGTCCCAAAATGTATGGGGATGATGTAAGATGAAAAAAATATTGGGGTGAACTAAGGAAATATCCTAAAATCATGCACACATTTCATCAAATGAAATACCCTACATCTGGCTAAAGTTTGATGAAATTACCTCGTCGAGAATGGTTTCCAACGGCAGGGAAGATCTGAGTGAAGTCCTAGGTGTGAGAGGAAGCTTTGGAATGAGTTTGAACCTTTGCCTTGCTTTGGAATGTCATCCTCACCAATGGTTGCTGCCTCCTCATCAAAAAAGCTTCAATTTTGTGTTCTTTTAGCTCAAAATCACTCAAAGAAGGTGGGGGAAGGGATAGTCTTTTCTTGGGGGAGCTCTTGGGAATTAAATCAGCTCAGGATTTTTTGGAATGAGCCTTCTTTTTTTTCTTTGATGGGGATGGCCAAAATTTTGAATAAATGTGATAGGGAGGTGGTTGTGATGGATGATGGCTTGATTGAGAACTTTGGATTTAGCTCCAAAGTCTTCGTTTGTTGTCATATGATCAGCTCCATTGAATGCCATGGAAGGAGGGAGTTGAATGCATGTGATGGAGAGAATTAAATGAGATTGGGTGGAATCCTATGTGAGATTTGATTGGGTTGGGTTGATTTTGAGTTGATCCCAAATGGGTTTGACTCAGGTTTGATCATCCCCCAATGGGTCATAGCTTGGTTTCAAGAGATTTGGGTCACATTGGGTTAAGTTGACCAAATTGACCAAAATTGGTCAAATTGGCTTGGGTTATGGGTTGATTCATATTCAATTGGATAATTAAAGATGAACGTAGCCTTTGGTTTGAATCAATTTAGATTTAATTTAAAATTTGGCTAATTTGACCCTTTAGTTCAATTTAGGCTAAGTTGGGTCAAGTTGACCAATTGGTCAAATTAGGCTCAATTATGGCTTTAGTCAAGTTCAATAATCAATTTGGAATGAACTTGAGCCATTGGTTGCAATCAATTTGGGTTAGATTATGATTTAACCCATTTTAGCTTTTTAGGCCAATTTGGGTCAACTTGGGTAAAATGATCAATTGGATTTGGTTTGGCTCAATTGATAGTTTGGTCATGTTGAATCATTGATTATGAGTGTGTTTGGATCAATGGTTTCAATCAATTTGATATATGATGGGTTTTGGCTAGTTTAGGTTTCATTTGGGCTAAAGGTTGACTTGGTCAGAGTACCAAATTGACTTGGTTTTACCCAATTGATTGCAATTGATCATCCTAAGGTGATCAACAATCATGGTGAAAGGTTTTGGTGAGCTTGGTTCAATCCAATTTGGGTTGGATTGGAAGTTGGCTCAAATAGATCCTTTAGGTTAGGGTTAAGTGGACCTAAGTTGGTCAATTGATTTAGTTTTGGCTTGATTTAGGTCTAGTGTCACTTATATGTGAGCCTAGGATTGAAATATAAATTCAACTACAATCAAGTTTGAGCCTAATAAGTTTTGGCTCAATTGAAAGTTTCAAGTCAAAAAGGCTAAGATAGGCTTGACTTGGGTTGACTTGAATTTGGTTTGATTATAGGTTTCATTTATATTTGGATAGATGATTGAAGGAATGATTGATTCAATAGAAAATCTATTAGTTTTGACTTAATTTGGATAAAATTTGGCTAAGTCCAAAGAATTGGCTCAAAGGGCTTAGATTGGGTTTGGATTTGATTTTGGATATAATTTTGGTCATTTGAATTTGGTTTTCATTTAAAAATGAAGGAACAATTGATTTATAAGAAAACTGATTGATTTTGTATTGGTTTCAAGGCTAATTTGGTTAAGCACATGAAAGTGGATCCATCTGGCTTAAAAGGGGTTTTGATTCAATTTAGTTTTGATCATTTGGATATGAATTTCATTTATATTTGTGAATATAAATGAAGGTGTTGACCTCATTTTTAGGATGAGCTCTCAACCCCTCCATCTTAGACATAGGACTTCTCTTTGACTTTAAGAGTTCTTTAGTCTTAAGACACATCTAGTGATTAGGTGGACACTCAACTTAGCCCTAGAGAATTAGAAGAGTTAGTTATTGGAATAGGTCATGCCTTAGGGGTGTTAGAAGATTAGCCTACCCTATAGCTTGAACCAAATCCTCACTTCCTTCTTCCAAGTCAAAACTCCAAACTCATATCAACTCCAAATCTAACTCAAACCTTGAACCAATTCAATGGATTTTCTCAAATCATGAATCAATTCCAAATAATTGAAACCTATGATTGAAGCCTATGATTGGATTCCAAATCAAAAATCTTTACTAAGTCCCTTTGATTCCCTCTCATGGACCTAGCCTAAATCAAATCTAAATCAATTCAAATTCAAGGAATTTTTTCATAACCCATTTATATTCTCATTTATATTCATAAATATAAATGAAATATAAATTCAAATATCCAAAAATCAATTCAAAACTCAAACTCAAATTCCATCAAAATTCAACCTATGGCTTTCAAGTCAAAATATTGAACTTCAATTCAAATCAAATTCATGATTCATCAACCCTTGATTCAAATATAAAACATCAAACAAAACCAAAAAATTCAAAACTCAAATCAAATTCAATCAAAATTTGACTAAGCCTTTCAAGTCAAATTCTTGAACTTAGCTAAATCAATTTCAAATCAATCCAAACACTTGATTTTTCTTAATGATTCAATCAATTCTTAAATGAATCCAAATATAAATACAAACTCCAATCATCAAACCAAATTAAATTCAAAATCAAAGTAAACTCATGTTCACCCTTTTTGAAAATAAATCAAATCCCATTTGATCCCAAACTTGAAAATGGATTTATATTTCAACCATAAGTACATATGTGAGTTCAATCAAACTCAAATCAAGCTTTGACCAAGCCATTTAACCCACTTAGGCTGACTTGACCCAAAGTGACCTAAAGTACCCCTTTTTGAGCCAAATTCTAATCCTACCCAAATTGGATTGAACTAAGCCCAACTAAGCCTCACATTGTGAGCAACAATTATAATAAGAAGATCAATCACTCAAATTATGTCAGACCAAGTCAAACCTAAGGGTTGACCAAGTCAATACTTAACCAAAAAAAATCTACCACAAATTGTTGAAACCATTGATCAAAACTCAGTCATGATCAATGTTTGAACTTGACCAAGTCATCATTTAAGCCTAACCTAGCCCAATTGGCCACTTGACCCAAGTTGACCCAACTTGACCTGAAAAGTCAAAATGTGTCAAAACTTGATCTAAGCCAAATTGATTAAAGCTAATGGGTCAATTTCATTCCAAATCACTTATTGAACTTGACCAAATCCCCAATTGGCTAACTAGACCCAACCTACCCCGACCTTGAACCCAACTTGACTTAAAAGATTAAATTGAGTCAAATCCAAATATAAACCAAATTGATTGGAAACAAAGATACCAATCCATTTCAAATGATCAACTAAACATAAACCAGCCCATGGCCTAACCCAAATAGGTCAGATGGGTCAAATGGGTCAAATTGGTCAACTTGACCCATTTGACCTAAATGAAATCACATGAACCAAATCTAAATATAAATTAAATTGAACCAAATCAGTGATGCCAAAATATTTCAAATGGTTATATGAACTTGACCAAACTTTTAGTTTGATCTAATTTGACCAATTGTTCAACTTGATCCAAGTTGACCCATTTCACCCTAAATGTGTCAACATGAGCCAAATCATATCAACCAACTCCATATTCAATGAAACTTGGCCTAACCCTTTTTCAATCATACCAAACATATTCAACCTAAAATCAAGATAAAATTACCATTTTACCCCTAGGCCATAGGGTAACTTTAATTTGGTCAATTCCTTTTTGTGGATACTTGGCATCCTCTTAGTGGACCAAATGGTCACTAATAGATATGGTGCACATAACCTATTAGGTTTGGGTTAGCCAAACCTAACCCAAGGTCAAAACTGACCACCCCCATGGAAATGACACATGTGATTCCTTCCTCTACCTTATTTTGCACATGGAAAACTCCTCCACTACTTTCTCTAGACAAAACCGAATGTCATGCCCCTCAAAATAGCCCAACTAGTCCATTGAATAGGGTCAATTGGATAAAAATAGCAAAGGACCTTGCAGCCATCCGATCCTTCAAGGGGGAGATATACTCCCCCTAATTTCACTTGAATTCAATTCTATCCGATTCGATTGAAGCATAAGAACTCAGAGAAAGTGATTCCAAGCTCCCCCAAGGTTTTCTAGGCATTTTCCATTTCCCTAATTTTCAATTTATTCAAATCGAAAATAGGGGAGCTCAAGAGAAATTCAATCTCATCCAATACTCAAACTCAACCCAATTCACTTTACAAACACCTTGAGGGAACTCAATCGAGCTCACCCAAGCCTTCACACAAGTTCTCCAAGTAAGAGTGCTCTTGATCAAGATTGAGTTTAATTGAAGGAGAACTTGGTCCATAGGAAGATCCACTCAACCAAACCACCTCAAATCTTCAATAGGGCTTCGTCTCCACTTGACGAAGCTACCTCATTGAACATGAGCATCGGTGATAGCCTCTGGTGTGGCATGCCATTAACCCGAGCTTAAATTATCCATGGTGTGGTCCTTTGTGAAACAAATTCTCACCTTATGAGAATTTGACCATTGGTTGTATTCCTTTTTACTCCTAGATGGTGTGGGTAAGATTTGAGTTCAATCGCTCAATCGAATCTTGCCATGGAAGGTGGGCGGCTCCCCTTTCCCACAGGAGAACTCAGGGATGGATCATGGGTTGTCCATCTATGCATTTTAGATGGATGGCCATGATCTAAACGCATAGGATATTTGATTTAATCCCTTAACACCACAGGCTTAATCTCAACTATCCGATCCTTGATCGGACTGATGGAGAGAAAGCATGTAGCGCCGCTGACGTGGTGCTATGATGTGACAACTTAAGTGACCTCTCTCATCACATCACATGGAAAGTGCGCACCACGTCAGCCTCCATGTGGCATCAACGGGATTAGTTACATAATTAGGGGATTAGTTACTTAATAATCATGGAAACTTCAAATATTCATAACTAATTATAGAAAAATTAGAAAAATACAAAATAAAAAGCATTATAAAGGTAATTCAAAGGAGAATATTCTAAAATTAATTTCACTTGATTTTGACAATGATATTTTCTAAATTAGGGTTTTATTGGGAATGTAATTGCACTAATTACTCCCTAATCATTCTACTGATTAATTCTAAACTTCCCAAGGTTGATTAATGGGATGACCTCTGCCTCCCATGATTTTCTTGGAATTTATTAGTAGCTTAATTAGAGTAATTGCTTGGCTCATTCTTAATTACTCTCTTAATCCATTAAATGATTAATTAACTTTTTAAATAGTGATAAATGCACTAATTAATTCTACTAATTACCTTAGGAGAGTGGGTTGAATTAGGGAATGAGATTAGGGATTCTTTCCCATATCTTCTTCCCTAAGTTTATTTCATTTAGATTAAAATCTAATCAAGGTGAAAAATTAATTAAATAATTCAATCACTTAATAAAATAACTTAATTAATCAAAGTTTTAAAATCAAAATAGTCTAGAACTTAACTAATTCATATTTGGTAGATGCTTGGGTGTTCAATAACCCAAGTGGCCTAAAGAAATCAAAATCCAACCCACATGTGTGGTAAGGGTTATGCAAGTACTTAAATTAAACCCTTTAATTTAATTAATCACTAATTGTGAGTCAATTGCATTAGGCCCTTTCTTTCCTAGGTCTATTGCTAATTTAAATTCCTTGTGTGATTTTATGTCATATCATTGGCTCATAATTATATGATTAAATATATTAAAGTGGTGTAGACGAGGGATAATTAACACACTTAATTCACACCTTAACCTAACCAAGGTATAAAATTGATCTACACCTAAAAATTAAATGTAAATAGCTCACACATGAGGGAATGGGTTAGGACCAGCAAACTCATCTCACATTTCTCAAATTAAAATCAAACTCAAACAAAATTCAATCTCTCTTTAGAAACAAATTTGATTCACTTTAAATAATCTTATTTATAGGATTATCTTTAGGAATTAATTAGGGTGAATGAATTTACTTACTTTAATCACTTTATTTCTTTCCTAAAATGCTAAATGTGTATGCCATATGAAATTCATGCATTCATGCTTTTTTTAAAAAAAAATCAAATTAAAAATGAAATGTTTCCTTCATGTCAAATTGCATGTTTTAGCTAAAATAAGAATATGAATGACTATTATCACTATTAAATCTAAAATTATTTTCAAAACTTAAAAATCAACTATCAAAACTGAAAGGTATGCTACTTATGATTATTATAAGCTTGTATGTGAGTAGAAATATAAAGATATGCATAGTATAGTTTTCCTTCTCTTTTCTTTTAGCATAGTTTTAATAGGATTTGGAAAAGTGTATAGTTCATATGAAAAGAATACAACACTTGCTTAAATCCTTTCCTATTCATTCCTATATTATTACTTAAGAAAAACATTCACACTTGCATATATAAATTGCATAAACAAATCAAACAAAAAAAAACACAAACTTTTGCATTCTTCTTTTCCGTTCATTTCTTTTGTACATGCATATGTATTTAAGGAAAGTGGTATATTAGTCTGGACAACTCGAGATTGTGAGGCTTTAAGTAGCCCTAAGTAGGTCTTATACTTTACACCCCTAATGGTAATAATGGCATCGTACCTTATGCATTTCATACATATAAGTGTGCATGTCAAAAATGGATAAGAGAATCCCTCTTTTCTACTTAATGAAAATCATACATCATAAAGCATCCAAACTTTCTTAAGTAACATCACTTGGCATTCATCATTAAAGTGTGCTAAACACTCCCATTTGCATGTATAAATATGCTTAGGATTTATTCATATGCATGTTGTACATGTTGGGAAAGAAATGAAATGATGTGTGTTTTATGATAATTAATTCACTTTACTTAAACTTAAAATGCCTTTTTTTGAATAGGTTTGTTTAGGGAAAAATCTAAACTTAGGATGAATTAAAACACATAATAAAACATTCACAAAATAAAATTCAAATATAAATCCATCATAGAAATTACTTAAGGTAGGGAGGAAAGAAGTTTTCTTCTCTTTTCTCTCTTACAACTACAATTAATTGTAGGATTCATTCAAACCTAATCAAAATAGAAAATAAAATTAACCCAAAATAACTAAATAACTTAAATTGAAACCATCATCTAAGTTGAATATTTTCATACTTAGAAAATCTAAACCTTAAAGCCCTTGCTAAGTATACCACACAAACCTTAAGTGACACACGCATTATGCTAAGTCACCACTCCTAGCTTTAGGTTAGGGCGGTGCATTGTTTGATGTTTGCTTTTATTTTGTGATGCTTCATCTTAGTCTAGATTTTAGGATGAATGTGTGTGAAATGAATGATAAGATGACTTAATCTGATCATTATCTTCTATAGAGGATTGTGCTAAAGGGGTGCTATAATAAAAATATAAAATTGCTTTTGCTGTGCATATGTTTATACCCCTAAGCACAATCCAGTAGGCCAAGCAGACTTGGTTACCCATGTGTGGGGTGCTAAGTCCAATATGTGCTCATACATGCTTGGGATTTGTATGGTTTATTTAGCTAATCTTTATTTTGCAAGTGTTAGTTAGATTTACTTTTTCTTTTTATGTAATTTTGAAATTAAGATTTTTAAATGATTATTATGGGAGATTTGGATGAGCATTGGTCATAAGATTTCATCTTATATACTATGTGAAGCTTTTGGAGCAACCAAATTCCAACCATCCAAAAGAAGGAACCAAAAGTGGAAAGAAGAAAGAAGGAAGAGAAGAAAGAAGAAGAATGAAGACCCCCATAACATGAATTCCTTGATTTATTATAATTTATTCATTTGTAATCCGGGTTATCTAGGGGTAGAGCTCGGCTACCCAATTTATTTTTTTCCGGTTTGTGTAGTGGAGCCCTACCACAAATGACTTTTTATTCTTTTGTGCTAGCTTTATAAATGATTGATATTTGTTTAGCTTGTGCATTAAGATGGCATCTTTCCTAATTTATTCCTTGCTTTAATGTATGGCCTGGATGACAATTAGGCTCTTAGAGAGAAATAAATCTTCTACCAAATTATAAACTCAAAATTAAAAAAATTAAACAACTCATAACCTCATCTAAAGCTTAAATTAAAATCAAGATAAAAGAATTAGCAACCCTTTAGTGGATGTGTACTTTATTTTCTAACATCATGCATAAAAGCATATTATTTGCTCTTGATGGGAGGTTCCACCTTTGCGAGAACTTGGCTTCACTGTGAGAGCCATGGTGGAAACACACTTCCTTATCTTACTAATTTTGGCCCATAATCTAATTTCTCATGCATTAGGCATAAAGAATCCTAAAGCTTGTGTCAAATTGATTGTCCAAAAATAAAAATAAAACATATAAAAATTTTACTTTAGATTTAAGTCATTAAAAGCATGCCCTTACATGATCTAGTATCTTAAGGAGTGTGTTTAAGGACTTAATTTCATTCTAAATAAATAACAATCTTGCTATCTTGCATAAACATATGACTTGCTTACATATTTTTAAAACTGTAGGAGGAATTAGTTGGTGGTCACACCCAGGCTGTTGTAAGTCCAATAGTCAGGTGGTTTACCCTCTCTTGTGGAGGTAAACCAAATGCCCTTTTTTGTCTTAGATTTAGGTCGTACTTTTGGTCCTCGCCAAAGCTCCCTAGATATAGGTTTTGAGGTTGCTACTTCCCTTTACGTGATACGAGCATAAATCCTCATCTCTTAGGCATTTTTGTGATCTTGTATCATGGAATTTTAAGCCTTACATTTCTAATAAAAATTTAACTCAAACACACTAATTCAATTTCAAAAATATAAATCCCAATCATAAAGTAGTATGGGATGCTTACTAGGCTTCCTAGTATCTTAAGCTTCCCCTACTTGTTTCCATTTAGCTTTGATAAAAAAACTCCCTCCTTTTGATAGATCCCACTTGACATTCTAAAAATAAACCAATCGATTGATAGTCCTATCTTTTCAAAATCTTTGAAGACAGTGATCATTTATCTTAATCGATAGTATTCACGAGAATCCCATTCCTTAGGATGTAATTAACTACTTGCCCTTTTAGGAAATTTAATGAACCCAGTTTAAAATAAACCCTGCTTTACTTTTCCATGTAAAGTAAGGAAAGAATCTCTGGTATATTCTGAAGACCCATAGTCCTTAGGAGTCCTTATTGAGGTGATTAGGTCCATTGTAGGGTGGTGACTTCTATCTTTTGAGATAGAACACCTCTCCTCAATGTTGTACCTGATCACCCTAATAAGAATATCTATGAATCTGAATGGCCTCCCAACAAGGCATTTTATATTTCTATTTTCATTTATCCTCTTTTTCAAAAGAGGATGGATGAAGGTAGAGATATAAAAATTTTCTCCACAAAAAGAATAATTGATTTATAAATAAATCAATTGAATTTGATTTGATTTTAAGGGGTTTTGTCTAAGCTTATGAAGGTGGTTCATATGAATTAG
This sequence comes from Cymbidium sinense, assembly GCA_021442155.1. Classification (NCBI taxonomy): domain Eukaryota; kingdom Viridiplantae; phylum Streptophyta; class Magnoliopsida; order Asparagales; family Orchidaceae; genus Cymbidium; species Cymbidium sinense. The sequence continues at coordinate 19,909,801 of CM038232.1, read as the reverse complement.
GAAGGGTCTTAAGATTTGAATTTAATTTTGGGTTTTAATCATTTGGAGTTAAATTCTAAATTAGATTTAAAATTTGAATTTTGAGGTTTGATTTGAGATTTGAATCTGGGTTTGATTTGAGAATGTGCATATGGATTGGGTTTAGGCTATAAGGTAGGCAATTTTCTTAAGTCCTATGGCATGGATTAATCCTATGATTAACCCTTATAAGTCTCTAGGCTTAGGTTAAGTGCTCACCTAATGACTAAAAGTGTCTTAAGACTAAGGAGCTATTAGTGTCTAGAAGAGTCCTAAGTCTAAGAAGAGGAGGTTGAGAGCTCACTCCAAAAGTGAGGTCAACACCTTGCACATAGAGCGTGCTCTCTGTGGACCATCGATATAAGATGACCAAGATTCAATCTTTACTGGAAATCGGGGCATCTAGCGTGGGATCTGAGCCATTCATTCCAATTACAGTGATGACTCATGATCTATCTCCAACGAGCGATGGATGACAGAGCCCGTCTGCCATGGATTGCTCGATCCGAGCTCACCCAAGGGATCCACTCCAAACTCAACCCACACCTCATGCGAAGAATCCACACAGATCCAACTGTTAGGATGAGTTCAAATGCAACTTCTCTTACCTCACCAGAACTAATGTCCGATGGTGAGATTGATGGAGGTAGCTTAGTAGTAGAGGAAGCTATGTTGAATGATTCAGCTTGATTTGGTGTAGAGCTCTATCAAGCCATGCACGTAGGAGCCTCGCTTGATTGAACTCGGCCTCTGATCGGGAAGGTTTGGAGATGATTGGCAGATGAATTATGAGGATGGTGTGGGTAAAAGGAATTAAAGTTTGATTGAGTAGCGTATTGATCAAGAAGGCTATTTGGTTTCATGCAGAGGAGAAATTTGATCGAGGGAGACTTGGGGAATGCTTGGAAAAGCTCAGGAGTTTTGAAATCACTTGGGAGAACTCTCACAATGTAATTCATGATCTTTCCCACTCAATTGGGGAGTATACCCCAAAATTTCATGGCTTATAATTCATCAAGCTATCTTGGAGGGCTATGTCGGCCATATGGCTCCAGAGTGGTGGCTATGTAGGCCACCCAAGGAGGATTTGGGAAAATGGTGTGGGATTGGTCCTTCTTTGTGTCCATGGAGTGTTAAATGAGAGAGGGAAAGGAGGAGATTTACCTTTGGTCCATGGAAAATGCTAGGTGTTTAGAGTGGGCTAAGATGTCTTAGGAATGCCTCATTTGACAAGTGAAGGGTTGCTATGGGAAAAGCAAAGTGGACTTTTCCACTTATGGTAAGAATCTTATGCAAAGAGCTTTGTACATTGGCCAAGTCCCTTGGATTGGGTCCCACATAAATTTGGGCTAGCTTGGGGCTGACCTAGGGTCAGGTTGGGTCGGGTTAGGTCAGCCACCAAGGTTCCATAAGATGGCTTTGCATTTAGCTTCATATGGTCAAAATAGACTCATTTGTGTTAGGTTGGGTTGGGTTGACCACTTGGTCAAATTGAGTCAAACCAAAACTTGGGTTAGGTTCATATGATGATTTGGGATATTTTGGTTTAATTGGTTATGATTAATTTGACATAGGTTTGAATTTGATCCATTTGGATTCAAAAGGGTCAAACGGGTCAAGTTGACCAATTTGACCAATTTGACCAAATTGAGTTAGGTTAGGTGTTGAGTCAAGTTCAATTGGTTGATTGAAAGTAATTGTGGGCTTTGGTTTAGTTTAATTTAGAATTAATTTGAATTTTGGCCAATTTGACCCTTTAGGCTAATTTGGGCTAGGTTGGGTTAAGTTGACCAATTGGTCAAATTAGGTTCAATCATGGCTTTGGTCAAGTTCAATAAATAATTTGGACTGAACTTGATCCATTGGTTGTAATAAATTTGGATCAAATCATGATTTGACCTATTTTGGCTTTTTAGACCAATTTGGGTCAACTTAGGTCAAATGGCCAATTGGACTTGGTTTGGCTCAATTGATGGTTTGGTCATGTTCAATCATTGATCATGAGTGGGTTTGAGTCAATGGTTTTAATCAATTTGGTATATGGTGGGTTTTGGCTAGTTTGGGTTTCATTTAGGTTAAGTGTTGACTTGGTTTGACCCAATTCAAGGTAGTTGGTCACCATAGGATGATTGTTGATCATGATATAAGGATTGGATGGGCTTAGTTCGATCCAATTTGAGTTAGATTAGAACTTGGCTCAAAAAAATCCTTTTAGGCTACTTTGGGTCAATTGGACCTAAATAGATGAATTGGCTTGATCATGGCTTGATTCAAGTTTAATTGAACTCACATATGAGCCTAGGATGAAGATATAAATCCATTTGCAATTGGTTTGGAGTCAAATGAATTTTGGTTCATATGATAATTTCAAGTCAAAGGGGTCAACATGGGCTTGACTTAGGTTGACTTGGGTTTGGTTTGATAATTATTGTTTGTGTTTATATTTGGGTAAGTGAGTGAAGGGATGATTGAATCATAAGAAATCCATGGGTTTTGAATTGATTTAGGTATCATTTAGCCAAGTTCAAGAATTTGGCTAAAAGGCTGAAATTTGATTTGATTTGGGTTTGGTTTTGGCCACTTAGATTTATATTTCATTTATATTTGTGAATATAATTAAAGATATAAATGATTCATGAGAAAATCACTTGGGTTTGGGTTAATTTGGATTGATATTTGGTTAAGCTTATGGAGGTGGGTCCATATTTGGTTGGATTAGATGACGATTGAGATAGTAGAGAGTGTTATTTTTCCCTTCATCATTGGTTTGAGCTAACAAAGCGCAAGGGAGTCATTTAATGCTGTGGTATACAATATGAGTGGCTTCTTAGAAGATAGAGCGCGCTAGAACTAGCGGGATCATCGGTGCTTGATGTCTTTGAAAGCATAGAGGCACTTATCATCTCACTTGAACTTAGCATCCTTTTGAGAAGTGTTGAGAATGGTTGGGATCTTCCGATGGGTTAGAAATGAAGTGTCTTTGATACACCAATGAATGAGTTAAGTTAGACTTTTATGTGGTGGAATTTCTAAGATAACCTTGATCTTCTCGGGATAATTTCTATTTCCGATGGACAATAAACCCAAGAAATTTTCCTGAAGCTACTCCAAATGCGCAATTCAGGGGATTCATTTTAAGGTTAAATTATTTTAACCGTTCGAAAACTACTCTCAAGTCGAAGAGATGGTCTTCCTTTTCTTTACTTTTGACTACAAGATCATTAACATAGCATTCAATTTGATGATGAATGAGTTCATTGAAGAACCGAGTCATGGCCCCCTGGTATGTAGCACCAACATTTTTAAGGCCAAAAGGCATGACCCTATAATAATAGATTTCGATCAGGGTTTGAAAAATAGTCTCTTTCTCATCCTCGGGGGCTATCTTAATTTGGTTGTAGCTTGATGGCCCATCCATGAAAGAGAATACTGCATGAGATGTGGCCATGTCCCATCAACTCGGTATATGAAGTGAAAATTCATCCTTAGGACATTCCTTATTTAGATCCCTAAGATCGGCATATGAAAAGCCATTATTTTTCTTAAGGAATGACCGCCAACCGTGGGATATTTTTCTTCCCGATAAAGCATCGATCAATTTCTTGATTTCAGAAATGACCCGCTGCTCAATGTTTAATCGCATGCATCTAGGAGCCTGCTTGATAGGATTAGCCTTAAAATCTATTACTAGTTTTGGGTACTATGCCGGGAGAAAAATTGGGCATTTCTTCATAACTCCATGGCGGTCCTTAAACTTAGTTAATAAGCTTGACTAACTCATTAGTTTTATCTTCATTCAACAACAAGGCTGTATGTGTGGATCTTTTTTTGTTCCTAAGTTGATTTCTTTGAGTTCGTCAATGGTTGATCTGAATTCTTCTTTAAACTCTGGTAGTGCATCTTTGACTTCAAGCATGATTTGAAAAGAACTTATCAGACTCTAAATAATTGGTGATGACTAGGCAATGGTTGTCATCATCGATTGGACCCACTATGCTGAATCCTAATCCTAGTCTTGATTGAGAATGTCTGCTTTGGTTATCCCATAACCTTTCAAAGTAATGTCGACGTGTTTGGATCAAGTATGTGAGATTAGTCCTTCTTTGCTAAGTTAATAAACATGAAGGCAATCAAAAGGCAATTATATTAAATCTTTATATGAATCATCCTCAAGTTCTATATCGACTTCCTGACTTGAGGATGATGCTCCCAACAAAAATATCTTTGGCTTGGCATTTGTGGATGACTTGGGGGCCTCCTTAACTACCAAACCCTCAACTTTTTGGGAAGAAAGTGGGGTTAGAGCTAAGGTTCCCAACTGCTGCCTAACTATTCTATGTAATAATGATTTGAATACATTCATGCTTTGTTTGGAGGCCTAGTTTTCATCGCTATTTGGCTTGATGTTACCTCCAAAGGGACCTACTGAGAGGGGTTGGTTGACATGATAACCACATGAGACTCATCCTCTGAACTGGACTCTAAGTCTATGTGGATAGGGGGTACTCACAGCATAGAACTCTATTGGTGACCATAAGCAAGGAAGTCTTCCACCTCTGGAACTGCCTCTGGATCTACCTTTTCCTCTACCTGGTGGGGGTTGAGTCATCCTACCCATGTGTTCATATGGAGGAATAAACTGAGGGCGGAATCCAACATCTAGCTCTACTTCTTCCTTAGTGTTTGATTCTTGCTCACTTGCTTGTTCATTTTTTCTTTTTTCAATTTTTTTTCATTTTTCTTTTCTTTTCTCTTTCTTCTTCTTATTCTTTTTTCTTTGTTTTGAACATTGACCAAGCTCGAGAATAGACTTTTCAATTTTGAGAAAGATAGTAGGTTGCATCCTAATATATTTCAATCTCTCAAACTAAAATAGTTTCAAGCCTCCTTTGACACAATACTGATTCCACCTCTTCAAAATTTGATGCACTAGTGTAAAGAGGATGGAGCCATGCTTTGTCCCACCCTAGCAAAGTAGTGAAAGATGTCTCTAAATTAATTATATAGAACTTGGCTTCTATTTTATAGTCATCTATAATGGCAACACTATGGAGCCTAAATCCCTCTCACCTTGCTTATTGAATCCCTCAACATTATCCAATCTCCTGAGTTTAGATGTCAATCCTTAGGTATGCAAGGGTCTTTAAACTCATAATGTTCACGATGCACTGGATCATCATGGAGAATCGAATCTTGTCCCTTTGTGATGTAGAGGGGATAGTTGTGCCCGGTGTCCCTAAAGAAGGTCTTCATCGGTGAATATAACTCCACAGGCATCTCTTGAATAACATGCCTCTTCTCCAATTGCGGTCAGTTGAGCTAAGCATATTTCTATATCGGGAAGGGCTTTGATCAATGGACCCCTTATCTCTTTAGATAAGATAAGGGCATCATATATGCTTAGCTTAGCTGACAACTTTCTCAGGTGAGCGAGGATAATGTAGTCAACTCTGAGCCTCCACAAGCATATCCATAGGCAGAGCATCCTGTGGAGGGGTTACTTGATCTAGAACCAATGACTTGCCTACACTTATCACGAGGTGCTACCCTGGAGGTAGAACTTTGTCACTCTGAAGGTCAACTTGACTTCATGAGATGGTTTAGTGGAAAGTTCTCCCTACTCATCAAGTTCACCTATAACTTCTTCTATAGGATCGTCAGAGTTAGATGACTCCAAATCAATCTCAATGGATGAACCTGAGTGATTCATGAATGAATAATCCATTTCTAAATCAAAAGAAGAAGATTGATTGGAACTAGAGTTATTATTAATTAGCCTTGGAGAGCTATCTATAAGAATAAACTCAAGAAGATCATTAGAAGTGACACAAATGTAAGTAAAATCAGCTTTCTTCATTGATTTCTCAAACTTGGATGGAGGTACAAAATAGAAATCAAGTAAAGTAAGCAGAGTGAGGAATTTGGAACCCCCCTCCACTGATATAATATGATTGCTAGAAGAAGAGCTGGCTGGAGAAATTGTAGTTGAAATTATGGAAAGAGTGTTGGAACTGGTTGGTGGTTGCGCTATTATACAATCATAGGAAAGTGGAGGTTGTCGCTACTGCTATTGGGCTCCTACCTCCCTCAAGTTGTCCTTAGCAACTTGCAAACCTTCCTTAGAGTCGGAGGTTTGAGCTACTTCAGACACTTACAAGGGTAATTTTTTGATCTTAAAATTAATTTTCTTGGAGGTTCAGGATAAGGCGATATCCCAACCTTCTTTTATCTTAAGAGGATCACATATATCCCCAAGGATTACTTTAACAAAACTAGAAGGTTATTATAATAAGTATTCCTTGGGGATGATGATGGCACCCGACTTGAAGCTACACTTAAGCCAGTCCTTAAATTTAATGCAATCTTCTAAGACATGGCCTAACATGCGGTGGTAGGGGTAATAGTTTGGATCATGACTTTTGCCTACTTCCTCCGGCCTCTTAGGCTTTGGTAACTAGAAATCAAGCTTCTTTAAGAGATTCTTAAAGATATTCTTGACTACCTCCCTCTTAAATGAATAAGGTTTATTCAATCTGTCGATAAGAATAGGTAAGTAATAGCTACCTGGTGGTAGGTAGGAATATTACTATTGATGCTGATGAGGTGGCGGTGGTGGTGCTCACTGTGGCAATTGAAGTGGCCGGTATGACGACTGAAGTGGTGGTAGAGGAGGCTACGGAGCTTGAGGCCTAGCTGATTGAACCCCAGCTGGCTGCTTCCCCTTATTAACTGTTGTGACTACCCCTGGCTTCTTCTCAAATGCTTTTTGAGTTCTGGGCTTGGCTGACTCGTCCTAGAAAGGTAACTATTTGGCTTCTTCTTGTGGATTAGCTACCTTATTGATTAATTTCTCGAATATTTTTATTGTAAAACCCTTGAGCATGAAAGCAACTGGGCCATGGATGTTCTTCAGAAGAATCTCAATGGTGTGTTGTTGGCATTTCATACTCAAGTTTTTCCACCTAATAATGTAATCAATAAGAGACTTGTTGGGGACTTACGTCGCTACAATAAGATCACATACAGTAACCCTTTGATGAGCTTTAGTAAACCTCTTGATGAAGAGGAACTCCAACTCAACAAATATCTTTACCAAACTGTTGGGCAATTCGACATACCAGTCGAACGCAACACCCACTAAGCTGCTAACAATCAACTTGAAAAGAAGGGCGTCACTACCTCTGACGTTGCAGCAGCCAGCCCTGAAATGTGCTATTTGTTAGCGAGGGCTCCCACTATCATCAATGATTTTGAAAGAAGGATGTACAAAACCCTTTGGATATTGGACTGCATAGAATTCCTCCGGGTAGGGTCTACCTTTTGGAACATATGAGGCACCTCGGGCTTATGCTAGCAGTTCTCTCACCTGCTGCTCCACCATGTTTTTAATATCTTTCTTATGTATGGAGGTACTATCCACTACCTTTCTATGCAAGCTGCAACTATCTTCCTTTGCATGAATGCATCTAGGATGATCTGAGGTATGTGCCAACTCTGCTCTGTCGGCTACTATGGGAGAAGGCTGTGATACTGGGGCTGAATTCTACAATATTGAAATTACTACCATCAACTCCTCAATCTTCTTCCCCACTTTGTCAATGTGATCATCTCTCTATCTAAGCTGGTGGAGGAGGTGCTGAGTTGAATGGACGGTGTCATCCTCTTCAACTACAATACCTTCCTGACTATGCTAGTCTCTATGAAGGGAGCTCTAGTATCGACCATCGGACTTTGGATGAATCCTCAAGAAGATCATACTCATTAGGATCAAATGCTACCCTTTCATCCTCTAAATGTGCGATCCGCCTTTGAGTTGCCTTTTCCCAGAAAGTAGGCTTCAATCTCACCCAGGAAGCGATCTCCTACCTTGCTAGGCTGCGAGAAGACTTTGACGTAGGTGGTAGGGTGCTCACTAACAAAAATACATCTAACACTGCCTACCACTGGAGTGCTATCTCTAGGAGGACTACACTCGCTTGAAGATATATGCTCATGACTGCTCATTATTGGTGGAGTGCTATCTAGGAGATCCACTACCATGGGCTGCAGTCTCCCTCCCTCTACTACTATCGGTTCGATGGTGGTGGTGGTGGTAGTGCGACCACGACACTATGGGGTCGTCACTCCTTCTTCACCAAGACTGAAGTAAGAGGTCGAGTAGGGGAACTTGCCCTCACCTCAATCGGTAGAGTAGATGGAGTGAGATTCTTTGGCTGTAGTCGGAACTCCAAAGGGGCTTTCTTCTCCCCAAAAGCTGACTTCATGACATTTGTGGGAACAGTTTATGGCGGGACCTGAACTGGTGATGGCAGGGAGTGGATCAGTATGGTGGAGATGACCCAACCTCTCTAGGGCTTTCCCTCGTGGTGGTATAATGTTGTCATCCCCATCAACCCTAGTGGCCTGATGGGGAAATCAACTAGAGTGGAGGCCACTGACTGCCTAACAAACCTCTATCTCTCCCTACTCCCTGACTGAGATGCTACTTTGGCCTCTAATGCTCTATCCCTGCCGATCTGCCTAGTGACACTCCTAGGGATGATTGACCTCAAATCAAATAGTGTGTCAGACTCTAAGCGTCCGTGAGCTCTGCCAACTTGGTGAAGTACCATCCACAGACTGGCATAGGGCTTCCTCATGTCCCTAGCTAAAACTTCATAGTATCGGGTGGTGGAGGCGATGTAATCCTCACAGTAGTCTTCCTCTTCATTTGATGCTGAGAGGTGGTGAAATCTAGTCCAACTAATTAGTGGAGAGGTCTCACGGGGAGATCCTCCCTAGCAACATGGGAAGTTGCATCTATCTCTCAAGTTGCATGCTCATGATGCTGCTTGATATTATGGCTTCTATTGCAGTGCTGTGTGCTGCTGAGTAGGGAAGTGCGAGGACTAGATCCTACCTCGAAGGTTGGGAGACTATCACTGAAGTCAAGATAGCCTTCCCCTTAGAGGGGACCAACAAGAAGGTGCTAGTAAGCACCTGAGTGGCTGTAGGAGCAATTGATTACGTAGGAACTAACTGGAACCTCGACCTTCCTATTTAAGGAAGGATACTCAACATCGAAGGCGGTCATTGCGGAAGGCACCTTATCCTATCGACTAAGTGTTGAGGGTTGCCCCTCATAGGTAATGTGTGTGCTCCCTCAAATCTTTGACCAAAGAAAACTAAGTGGGTGAAGGCAATCTCAGGGAGGCTTGCCCAATCAAATCGATCTCAAATGGAAAGGTAAAGACAAACTTCTAGGCCAGGCCATATATTCATAAATAAGCACCTTGGTAGTGCATTGTATCTTTCATGTGTTGAAATGTAACTTGAGTATCTACTTTGCCCCAAGAGAGTAATAGAGTTTTGGAGTTTTGAACACTCAATAATTCAAATATGTTAAGTGGGGTTCATTGGAGATATTTTGATATGTGAGGAGAGTCTTTGCCATTTGACTTTGGTTTAGAACCTATACTCAACCAATTTAAGCAGGTTGGGCGGGGTTCAGATATTTGAAGATGTTTGTGTTGTTATCTTGTTTAAAAATTTTTGATTTTGAAAACTTTACTTAACAAAATCTTTGCTTGTGATGATTGATTATGTGTGTGATATATGTTGATTTGATTTGAAAGTGGGGCTTCTTACTTGACAAATTTGGGTATGCTTAGTAAGAACCAAGTGTGATTGATATTTATTTATTTGATTTGAAAATGAGAGACTCTACTTAACAAATTTGGTATGTTAAGTAAGAACCAAATGTGATATGATTTGAAAATATGATTATCACTTAACAAATTTGGTATGTTAAGTGAAACCAAATATAATATGATTTGAGGATGGGATTCTCACTTAACAAGTTTGGTATGTTAAGTGGAAACCAAATATGACATGATTATGTGATTCTCACTTAACAAATTTTGTATGTTAAGTGGAACCAAATATAATCTGATTTAAAAATATCATTGTTGGCCTCACTTTTGGGCTCATCATAGATCTAGGAATCTTATAGACACTAAGAGTTCCTTAGTCTTAAGACACTTCTAATGATTAGGTGACACTTAACATAACCCTAGAGACTTAGAAGAGTTAGCCATAGGAATAAGTTGTGCCTTAGGGATTTAGGAGGACTTGCCTACCCTATAGCCCAAACCCAATCCTTGCTTTCTTCTTTCAAACCCAAACATCAAATTCAAATTCAAACCCCAAATCAAATCCAACTATCCAATGATTGAAATCCATCACTAAATTCAAACTTTAAATCCCTTTCTAAGCCTTTTGATTTTATCATGGACTTAGCATTAATAAAATCCAAAAATCAACCCCAATCCAACTGACTTTCTCAAAAATCAAATTCAATATCAAATCAAATTCTAAATCATAAATCAATTCCAAACTTCAAATTATTGAAACTGATGATTAAGTCCAAATTCCAAAATCTCTTCCTAAGCCATATGAACCACCTTCATATGCTTAGCAAAACTTCTTTAAACTAACTCAAACTTGGTTGATTTCTTTATGAATCATGAATTCATTCATTTATATTCACAAATATAAATGAAATCCAGGTTCAAACCCTTTAAACCAAATTAAAAACAAATCAAACCAATTCAAAACCAAGTTAGCCTCTTTTGACCTATATCCCTTAATTTGTTCAAATTTTCTTCCAAATCACTCCAAACTCAAGTTATTTTCTCATAACCCATTTATACCTTCATTTATATTCACAAATATAACTAAAATATAAATTCAAATGGTCCACACTAAATCTCAATCAAATCAAATTCCCAAGTTTAATCCTTTTAGCCAAACTTTTGAACTTGGCTAAATGACATCCAAATCAACTCAAAACTCATGGATTTCTTCATGATTCAATCATTCCTTTAATCATTGATCCAAATATAAACATAAACCACTATTATCAAACCAAATCCAAGTCAACCCCAATCAAGACCAAGTTAACCCTTTTGACTTGAAATTGTCATATGAACCAAAACCCATTTGGCTCCAAACTGCAATTGGATTTATATTTCAATCCTAGGCTCATATGTGAGTTCAACTAAATTTAAATCAAATATTGATCAAGCCAATCGACCCATTTAGGCTTACTTGACCCAAAGTGACCTAAAAGCCTGAAAGATCTTTTTGAGCTAAGTTCTAATCCAACCCAAATTGGATTAAATTAAGCCCATTTAAATCTCAATCATGTTCACCAATTATCATGAGGTGATCAATTGCATTGAATTGGGTCAAACCAAGTCAAACCTAGCCTTTAACCAAGTCAATATTTAGCCCAAATGAAACCTAAACTAGCCAAAATCCACCACATGCCAAATTGATTGAAACCATTAACTCAAACCCACTCATAATCAATGATTGAACATGACCAAACCATCAATTGAGCCAAACCAAGCCTAATTGGCAATTTTACCTAAGTTGACCCAAATGGGCATAAAAAGCCAAAATAGGCCAAATCATGATTTGATCTAAATTGATTCCAACCAATGCTCAAGTTCATTCCAAATCACTCATTGAACTTGACCAAAGCCATAATTGAGCCCAAGTTGACCAATTGGTCAACTTGACCCAACCTAACCCAAATTGACTTAAAGGGTCAAAATGACTAAAATTTGAAATTAATTCTAAATTAAACCCAACCAAAGCCTACAATCATTTTCAGTCAACCAATTGAACTTAACTCAACACGACCCAATTTAGGTGAAATTGGTCAAATTGGTCAACATAACCAATATGACCCTTTTGAATCCGAATAAGTCAAATCCAAACTTAGGCCAAACCAATCCAAATTAATTGAACCAAATTATCCCAAATCATCATATGAATCTAACCTAAGCCTTAGTTTGACCCAATTTGACTAATTGGTCAACCCAACCCAACCTAGCCTAAATGAAACCCATTTGACCAACCCAAGATAGACCACTCAAATCCAACTTATGAAATCTTGTGGACTGATCTAAATTAGCTTAAACTCACCCTCGATTAGCTTAAGACCTCTCCAAAAGCCAAGTGGGTGCCACCAAAGGGATTAGCCATCAAACCATAGGATTTAAACTTCAAAATCAATCGATCCAAGCCAAGTCAACTCTCCCATCCCCATGACAGCCCCTTAGCACTCCATAGAACCTTATCCTGACTCACCTAGCCAACCAAACCCACTCTAGGTCAAGACCTTTGGGAGCTGAGTTGACTCACCTCCAACCCAAACTGAGCACTCATTGGATCCGAGCTTTGCAAACCTTGCACAATGGATCCATGGCGGCCTCCCCTCACTTCTCCCATCCCTGGCATGCTACCTTAACTTGATGGAGGAAAGTCTGATGTCTGGATGATGGAAATTTGATGTAAAATGTGCGCACGCATCCTTCCTGTGAATTAAGGGGTATACCCCCTCAATTTGAGCACCATTTTGAGGGCTTTCGAAAGCTTTGAGTCTAGGAAGCATTTTTGAAATCTTAGAGAGTGATTCCAAGCCTTCTTGAGCTCTCCAAAATATGGATTTCCCATTCCCGTGCAAGGTTGAAATAGGGGAGGGCAATCTCGATCCATACTCCCTCGTTTTGCATTCAAACCCAAATTCTTCTAAGCCACACCATCACCATACCTAATCGAGCATGAACAAATCAATTCTCAAGCTTTCAAGCCACAAGAGGAGTGAGTTCAATCAAGACTGAATGCCAAAGAAAGAGAGCTTGGTCCACAAGCATTTTACACCAAATCAAGCCCAAACTTCTTCAATAGGGCCTCATCAACTAGAAGCTACCTCTGACTACTCATCTTCAGACATTAGCTCCGGTGAGGTGAGTTTGCAAATTGATCCTTGTATGAAAAAAATAGGTTTAGTCTTATGTGAAGTAAATTTGAATCCCATGTGAATTTGATCGTTGGATGTGTATCCCCCCTCATTCTGAAGGTGTGGGATTAGTTTGACCCCTTCGCGTGAGCTCAGATCGAATGAGGAAAGATGGATGATGCTCGTCTTTTGCCCTTCATGAAGAAGGAAGATCATACGCCATCCATTCCACGGGATTGGAACAGATGGTTGTGATTTGATCACAGTAGATCCCCGCTATTTTTTCCCTTAACCCGCAGATAGAATCGTGGTCATCCGATCTTAGATCGGACGATCCGCAGAGAAAGCACGTTCATCGTCGGCTGAGTCAGTGTGCAGATGTGACTACTTAAATAGCCAATCTCATCGCGTCACGTGGAAAGCGTGCCACGTCAGCCGCAACGTGGCCTGGTGGGATTAATGCTATAATTAGGGCTAATTAATTAGTTTTTAATCTTGAAAATTCCTAAAATCATAACTAATTATGAAAACAATCAAAAAAAAATACAAACTTGGGCTCATTTTGAAGATATTTCAGAAAAGAATCTAGAAAAATTATTATTAATTAATTTGAACAATGATTTTTGCTTAATTAAGGTTTTATCAAAATTATAATTAGCTTAATTACACCTTAATTCAACACTCAATTAATCTCAAATTTTTTTGTGAATGTTTGGGGATGACCTCTACTTTCCCTATTTTTCTAGAATTTTATTGATTACTTAATTAGAAAATTCACTTGGTTAAGCCCTAATCACTCTCTTAATTTAATTAATCATAATGAATGAATGAATAGTAGATTGATTATTCATTTAAACCTAATTACCTCTGTTGAACAGTAAGATAATTTAGGGGATGTGATTGGGGATACTTTTCCTAATTCATTTCCAAAGCTTTCTTACCTTTAAAAATCAAATTAGTTTACGATTAATGAAATAATTAATTGATTAATTAAGCGATTAAACTTCAAGGTAGGGAAATCAGAATCTAATTGAATGTTTAAAAATAATTTAGGGATTAGGATTGGGGCCTTGCCCTTAATCATTTCCCTTAATCTAATTTTATCATTCAATTTAAAACATAACTAAAGTGTTTAATCAATTAATTAAAGGCTTAATGAAATTAAAATTAAAGAAATCAATTCATCCACACCTAAGCAACCCTTAATTAATCTTGGGTTGCTCATTGGGTGTTCGATAACTTAAGGGGAGAGATAATAAAATTATGATTGGCTCACATATGTGAGGAAATCATAAAAGTAATTAAGTGAGATCCCTTAAGCTTAATTAACTATTAATCATAAGCCAATTGCATTAGGCCCCTTTCATTTCTTAGGAGCTTTGCAAATTTACTTTTCATATGGTTGCATATCATATTGGCTTATTATTAATTGGTTAATAAACTTAAGGTGATATAGGTAAAGATTAATTAATTCACTTAATTCATACCTTAACCCAATAAAAATATAAAATCAACTTAAATATTATTCATCAAACTAAAATTAATTCACATATGAGGAATTATTAGGATTAGCAAACCTCTTTCATACTTCCTAAATCAAATCAAACTCAAAGTTAAAAATATTTTTAAAGAATTTTGATTTATTTTAAATAGCCTTATTTAATGTGATTGTCCTTAGGAATTACTTGAGATGAATGAAATCATGTGCTTATATTCCTTTATTTCTTCCCAATCATGCTAAATATTGCTTTCCATATGAAATCATGCATTCATTTCTTTTAAAATTAATTAAATGAAATGGTTTCTTTATGTCAAATTGCATGTGTTGACTTAAATTAAAAATAGGCGTGGCTATTATTACTACTAAATCAAAAGTAATTTTTAAAACCCTATAAATCAATTATTATAAATGAAGTAATGTTAATTACAAGTATCTATAAGTTTGCATGTGATAATAATACAAGATATGCAATATGAAGTTCTCTTTCCTTATCTTAATATGGATTCACATAGAATTTACAAGTGTATAGTTCATTTGAAAAGAACACAACATTTGCCAAAATCTACTCCTATGCATCTCCATGTTAAGACTTAGGAAGAATTTCATATTAGATATGTAAATCATACAATCAAATCAAATATGACTTCTTGCATGATTCCTTATTCATGTGGTTTTTTTATACATTCATATATATATATATATATATATATGACAAAAGTGGTATGTTAGTCTAAACACCTCGGGCTATGAGTCTTTAAGTAGCCCTAAGTATGTCTTATACCTTATGCCCCTAGTGCATAAAATAATGGCGATGTACTCACTTAAAACTCTTATACATATGTATATATGATGTGGCCAATGAATAAGAATCATAAATCAAATAATAATAATAATAATAATAATAATAATAATAATAATAATAATAATAATAATAATAATAATAATAATAATAATAATAATAATAATAATAATAATAATAATAATAATAATAATACAACTTTCATATGGGTTTTCCTATCCTTATAGTTGCTTATACATCTTCATGTATATAAGAAAAGTGGTATATTAGTTTGGACATCCCGGGACTGCGAGGCTTTAAGTAGCCCTAAGTAGGTCTTGTACCTTACGCCCCTGGTGTAGAAAATAATGGCAACATACTCACTTAAAACTTTTATACATGTGAATGTGTATCTAGTTAATGAATGAAAAATCTCTCTTTTCTATGAAATAAAGACATGAATCCATAATTCAATCAAAAAATAAAATATTGAAATTCCAAATACACTTCTTTGCATTCATCATTCAAGTATGTTAAATATATAAATTGCATGTATGAGTATGCTTAAGATTTACTCATATGTATGATATACATGATGGAAAGAAACTAATATATGTGTGTTATGTGATAGTAATCCATTCTAATTAATCTTAAGATGTCTTTCTTATTAAATGAGTGTAGTTAATGTAAACCTAAACTTAGGAATAATTAAAACACATAATAAACCATGCAGTATAGAGAACTAAGCTAATTAACTTACCTTAGAAATGACTTAAGGTAGGGATAAAAGAGAGATTCCCTCTTTCTTCTCTTTATTACACTTAGTTGCTAAGTGTAGGCTATATGAAACAAAAGGAAGTATTAAGTAAAATCTTCAAATCAATTAAATCACTTAAAGGGAAATCAACCCTTTATAAATTAAATCCTTCACACTTAGCAAATTATAACTCTAAAGCCTAGTTAGGACATACCACACAAGACTTAACACATACACATTAGGTTAAGCCATCATTTCTAGTTTTATGTTGGGGACTGCATTGTTTGGTGTATGTTTGGTTTTATGATGTATTATTTTAGATGGATGTTAGGGTGTATGTATATGTCGATGTGCCGATATTTTAATCATGTTTTATGTAGGGGTCACTTAAGGGCCATTGCAATAAAATATAAATTACTTTACTATGTAGGTTGCTTATACCTCTAAGCACGTTAGGATAGGTTTGGTTACTGTAGGTGCTAAGTCCAAATTATTCATATAACTACTTGCGTTGTATGGTGTATTTAGCTAATATTTATTTTGCAGGTGTAGCTAGATTTACTCTCTTTCTTTTAATGTCATTTTGCATTAGGATTAGGATAAGTGTTATGGGGGATTAGGATGAGCATTGATTATAAGACCAAGTCTTGTATACCATGTGTTGCCTTTGGAGCAAGCAACATCCCAATCAAGCCAAAAGGAAGAAAGAAATGGAGCAAATCAAAATGAAGAAATGAAATATGAAGAGTCAAGAATGGAGGATGAAGAATGAAGACCCACATAATACTCATCATTTTATAATTTTAATTATTCTTTCATTATGCTGAGATGTATAAGGGTAGAGCTCGCTACCCACATCTCTTTTCGAGTTATTTACGATGACCGATCCTCTTATTCTTTCGATGGCTTCATAAAATTATTTAATATTTTGTTTAACTTGTGCATTAGAAATAACATGTCTTTCCATAGTTTCTTTTGTGTTGATGATTGTTGTGTGGCCTATATATGGTTAGGCTCTTAAAATAAAAATAAATTTTCTTAACAACTCATAACTAAAATATTAAAATAATTCATAGCCTTATATAAGAGCATAGGAATTAAATCAAGATAATAAAATACTTAGCAACCCCTTAGTTGGATGTTGAATATTGAACATCATGCATAACCATCTTGATACAATCTTGTTAAGAGAGAGCTTCCATCTTTGCCAGATAGAAATGGGCTTAACCTTTAAGAGGCTATGATGGAAGAACACCTCTCTTTTCTTTGATTTGGTCTATAATCAACTTCTCATGCATTTAGGCATACAAAATCCTATAGTGCTAAAATAAAGAGTCCCAATTTAAATAAAATTTGATAAAATTTGCATTGGATTTAAGTCATTATTCATACCCCTCAAGCTCTAGTCTCTGGGGAGTGGATTTAAGGACTTAGTTTCTCTTTAAATAAATAACAGCCTAACCATCTTGCAAAGCATATGACTTGACCATATGGATTTAAAGCATAGGAGGAGTTAGCTGGCTGCCACTCCAGACAGTAATATGTCCAACAATCAGGTGGCTTACTCTCTCTTATGGAGGTAAATCATATACCTACTTTCTCCTTAGATTTAGGTCGTACTTTGGCCCTCGCCAAAGCTCCATAGATTTAGAATTTGAGATTGTTATTTTCCTTTGCGGGCTACAAGCATAAATCCTCACTTCTTAGGCATTTTCACAACATTGTATTATGGAATTATAAGTCCTAGATTTCTAATAAAATTTTAACTCAAATAAATAAATCTCCTCAATTTCAAATACATAAAGCCCAACTATAGGATAGATTAGAGTGCTCACTAGGTTTCTTAATATCATGAGCTCTCCCTACCCATCTTCTTTGGTTTTGATAATAACTCTCCCCTTTGATCTATCCCCTTGATTTTCTAAAATACAATAAATTTATTGATAGTCCTATCTTTGAACTCTTTGAAGACAACAATCGTCTACTTTAATCGAGAGTATTCTTAAGGGATTCACTTTCCTTAAAGATGTAATTAACTATGTTGGCTTACCTCTATAGGGAACTTAACAAACCTAGTTTAAATAAACCATGTTTTACCTTTTTATGTAAAGTAAGGGAAAAATCTTTGGTATATTTGAAGACCCATCATGCCTTAGGGATCTTTATTAGGTGATTAGGTTCATTATAGGGTAGTGACTTCTATCACTATTCCTTGATGCCATACTCGATCATCTCAATAAGTACATCCTCAGATTTGCATGGTGTCCCCTCACATATACACACACAACACATACCAAAAATAAACACCACAATGATTCTCACTTAACAAATTTGGTATGTTAAGTGGAACCAAATGTGATATGATTTGAGAATGGGATTCTCACTTAACAAATTTGGTATGTTAAGTGGGAACCAAATGTGACACGATTTGAAAATATGATCCTCACTAAACAAATTTGGTATGTTAAGTGGAACCAAATATGATACAATTTGAGAATGGGATTCTCACTTAACAAATTTGGTATGTTAAGTGGGAACCAAATATAATATGATTTGAAAATAAGATTCTCACTTAACAAATTTGGTATGTTAAGTGGAACCAAATGTGATATGATTTGAAAATGAGATTCTCACTTAACAAATTTGGTGTGTTAAGTTAGAATCAAATATGGCATGATTTGCTTTTGAAAAGAGGAAGGTTCAATCTTAACATTTGTAAAATATGTTAAGTGAAGTTTCAATTTTTTCTATGCTTTTATTTAAAAATAGACTCTTCATTCAACAATTTTGTATGTTTAATGAATATGGTCATTTTCAAAATGTGCTTTTGAAAAGATGAAAACCCCAACTCTAACATATGCAAATATGTCAAGTGAAGTTTCAATTTTATGCTATGATTTTATTTGAAAATAGACTCATTTAACAATTTTGAGTATGTTGAATGAATATGGTCATTTTCAAGAATGTGCATTTGAAAAGATGGAAACCCTAACTCTAACATATGCAAAATATCTCAAGTGAAGTTTGAATTTTATGCTATGATTTTATTTGAAGATAGACTCTTTGTTCAACAATTTTGAGTATGTTGAATTAATATGGTCATTTTCAAAATGTTCTCTTGAAAAGATGAAAACCCCAACTCTAACATATGTGAAATATGTTAAGTGAAGTTTCAATTTTATGCTATGATTTTATGTGAAGATGGACTCCTCATTCAACATTTTTTTGGGTATGTTGAATGAATATGGTCATCTTCAAAAATGTACTTTTGAAAAGATGATTTTGATCTTGATTTTAAAAAGAACCTCCATGTAACAATCATGGGGATTGTTATGTGAAGTTTGGTTATATGAATTTTGTGTTCTTTTAAAAATTTTGTGAGTTTTGAAAGGTGCTTTTGGAAAGTAGCATTTTATAAAAGAGTTTATTTTTTAATCATTAAGATGAACCTTGCCTCACCTGAAGGCGGAGGTTCCAAATTTTTGTCACTTCCTTTCATGAATTAATTTTATTTTTCACCTATTGGGAAACCCAATAGGGGTTCTAGGGCTTACAAGGAGTGAGGTCCTAAAACCTAGAGGATGTTGGCTAGGCTGGTGAAAATTATTCTATACATCTCCTTCATCTTTCTCCCTTTTCTTTTAGGGAAAGAAAGATAAATGGAAATAGAAATATAGAAAATACATCTTGTTGGGATACCACCAGATTCACAGATTATTAGGGTGATCAGGTACGACATTGAGGAGAGGTGTACTATCTTGAAAGATAGAAGTCACCACCTTACAATAGACCTAATCACCTCAATAAGGACTCCTAAGGACTATGGGTCTTTGGAATGTACCAGAGATTCTTCCCCTACTTTACATGGAAAAGTAAAGCATAGTTTATTTTAAATTGGGTTTGTTAAGTTCCCTATAGGGGTAAGCCCCCAGAGTTAATTACATCTTAAGAAACAAGATTCCTTAGGAATACTCTCGATTAAGGTAAATGATTGTTATCTCCAAAGATTTCAAAAAGGTAAGATTTATTTTTAGAAAGTTAGGAGGGATCGATCAAGAAGAGGGAGTTCTTATCGAAACCAAATGAAAATAAGTAGGGATGCTTAAGATACTAGGAAGCCTAGTAAGCACCCCAAACTACCCTATGGTTAGGCTTTACATTTTTGAAATTGAGTTAATATGTTTGAGTTGAATTTTTATTAGAATGCTAGGGCTTATAATTTCATGATGCAAGATCACAAAAATGCCTAAGAGGTGAGGATTTATGCTTATGGCCTGCAAAGGTGGAGAAGCAACCTCAGAACCTAAATCTAGGGAGCTTTGGTGAGGGCCAAAAGCATGACCTAAATCTAAGGTGAAAATGGGTATTTGGTTTACCTCCACAAGAGAGGGTAAACCACCCATATTGGACTTAAAATGCCAGGGGTGGTGCCAACTAACTCCTCCTACGATTTTACAATATGTAGGCAAGTCATATGTTTATGTGAGATAGTAAGGTTGGAATGAGACTAAGTCCTTAAACACACTCTCTAAAGAGACTAGATCATGTAGGGCATGAATTCATGACTTAAATCTAATGCAAATTTTTCATATGCTTTATTTTCATTTTGGATAATCATTTGACTCAGGCTATAAGATTCTTTAAGCCTAATGCATGAGAAATTAGATTATGGGCAAAAATCAATAAGATAAGGAGGTGTGTTTCCACCATGCCTCTCACAGGTCAAGCCAAATTTTCTAGCAAAGGTGGAAGCCCTCCATTCAAGAGTGAAATAATATGTTTTATGCATGATGTTAGAAAAGAAAGTACACATCCAGCTAAGGAGGTGCTAATTCTTTTATCTTGATTTTTAGCCTAAGCTTTAGGTGAGGTTATGAGTTATTTATTTTAAATTTTGAGTCATTTAATTGGGTAGAAGATTTATTTTTCCCTAAGATCCAAATCATCATCTAGGCCATACATCAAGCAAGGAAGAAACTAGAAAAACATGCCATTTCTAATGCACAAGCTAAATAAAACATCAAACATTTTATAATGCTAACACAAAAGAATAAAAGGCCATTTGTGGTCGGGCACCACCGCACATAACCAGAAAATAAATTAGGTAGCTGAGCTATACCCTTATTCAACTTGGATTACAAATGAATTAATTACAATTAAGAAAGGAATTCATATTATGGGGGTCTTCTTTCTTCACTTTTCTTTCTTATTTTATTCTTTCTTCTTTTCTTCTTTCTTCTTTCTTCTTCTTTTGGTTTCTTTTTTGGATGGTTGGAATGTGGTTGCTCCAAAGGCTTCACATGGTATAAGATGAAATCTTATGACCAAAGCTCATCCTAATCCCCATAACAATCATTCCAAAATCTAATTATAAAATTACATGAAAAGTAAAAGTAAATCTAACTAACACATGCAAAACAAAGATTAGCTAAATAAACCATACAAATCCCAAGCATGAATCAGCACATATTGGACTTAGCACCCCACACATGGGTAACCAAGTCCACCTGGCCTATTGGATTATGCTCAGGGGTATAAGCACCTGCACAACAAAAGCATTTATATATTTATTTATTACAACACCCCTTAAGCACAATCCCCTGCAGAAGACAATGATTAGACTAAATCATCCTACCATTTAGTCTACGCACATACACCGTAACATCTAGACTAAGATATTATATTACAAAATAAAAGCGAAGCATCAAACCATGCACCGCCCTAACCTAAATCTAGAAATGGTGACTTAGTCTAATGTGTGTGCCATTTAAGGTTTATGGGTATGGTTAGCTATGCCTTTAAGGTTTAAATTTTCTAAGTATGAAAAATGTTCAACTTAGATGGGTGATTTTATTCAAGTTGTTTAGTGATTTAGGTGATTTTTAATTTATATTTTGATTTAGTTTAAGTGAATCATACAATTAATTACTAAGTTGTAAAGAGAGAGAAAAAAAGAAGAGAACTTCTCTTTCCTTCCCTACCCTAAGTAATTCTAAAGTAGATTCATGTTTGATTTTATTTAGTGAATGTTTTGTTATATGTTTTAATTAATCCTAAGTTTAGAATAACTCTAAGCAAACCTATTCAAAAGGAAAGGCATTTTAAGATTAAGTAAAGTGAAATAATATCACAAAACACACATTACTTTATTTCTTTCCCAACATATATATCATGCATATGGATGAATCCTAAGCATATCTATACATGCAATGAGAATGTTTAGCACACCTAAATGATGAATGCTATGTAGTGTTACTTAAGAAAATTTGGATCCTTTATGATGCATGATTTTCATTAAGTAGAAAAGGGCGTATTCTTTTATCCTTTATTCATGCACATATGTATGTATGAAAGGCATAAGTGAGTGCGACACCATTGTTAGCATCAGGGGTATAAGGTACAAGACCTACTTAGGGCTACTTAAAGCCTCGTAACCCCGGGGTTGTCTAGACTAATATACCACTTTCCTTAAACACATATGCATGTACAAAAGAAATAAATGGAAAAAAAGAAAGATGCAAAAGTTTATATTTATTTGATTTTTGGTTTGGTTGTTTAATTTATATGTGTGATGTGAAATTCTTCTTAAGTCATGATAGGAGTGTATAAGAATGCATTTGAGCAAGTGTTATGTCCTTTTCAAATAGACTATACACTTTGTCAATCCTATACAATTCTATGTTAAGGAAGAGAGGGACAATCAAAGCCACATAATACATATCTTTATATTTCTCACATGCAAGCTTATAAATAATTATAAGTAGCATACCTTCCATTTTTAATGATTGATTTATAAATTTTGAAAATAATTTTAAATTTAATAATGATAATAGTCATTCATATTCTTACTTTAGCCAAAACATGCAATTTGACATAAAGGAATTATTTTATCTTAATTTTGATATTTAAAGAAATGAATGCATGATTTTCATATGGCATACATATTTATCATGCTAGGAAAGAAATAAATTGATGAAAATAATGTAAATTCATTCAAATTAATTCTAAAGACAATCCTATGGAATAGAATTATTTAAAGCAAATCAAATTTGGTTTTAAAGAAATTTTGTTTGAGTTTGATATTAATTTTAGAAATATGAGAAGAGTTTGCTGGTCCTAACCCATTCCCACATGTGTATATTTATTTTTTTAATTTTTTGGTGATTTGGTCAATTTTATGTTTTAGTCAGGTTAAGGTGTACATTAAGTGTATTAATTACCCCTTAACCTATACCACCTTAACTTATTTAACCAAATAATTATGAGCCAATGATATGACATAAAACCACACAAGGAATTTAAATCAATAATGCACCTTGGAAGAAAAGGGCCTAATGCATTTCGCTCATAATTAATGATTAATTAAGCTAAGGGGTTTAAGTTAAGTACTTTCATAACCCTTCCCACACATGTGGATTAGGTTTTGATTTCCTTAAGTCACTTAGGTTATTAAACACCTAAGCATCTACCAAAAAATGGAATGATTAAATGTTTTGAAAATTTTATCAAGTTAATTAAATAAGTAATTTAGTGGATTAACCCTTAATTGAATTTAGATTAAGGAAGAGAAAGGAGGTTTAAGGAATAGGGAAAATATCCCAAAATTATTCCCTAAACCTCCTAATCATTCAAAAAAACTTAATTAACTCAATCAAGGGATTAAACCACTATTCACATAATTAATTAGTTTAATTAAAGAGGGTAATGGGATTCAATTGATCCCCAATTAACCCATCAATAAATCCCAAAATTAGGGGAGCTAGAAGTCATTACCCTAAATGCACATGCAAAGTTTGTGATTAATCTGGGATAATTAGAGTAATTATGGTTATTATGTTTTCATTAAAACAATTAAAGAAAATATACTATTTAAAATCAAAGAAATTAATTTTAGAATATTCTCCTCTAAATTATCTTTCCAATGCTTTTTGCCTTATAATTTTAGTACTTTGTTTGAATTAGTTATGCAATTATGAAGATTTAGGGATTAAGGATAATTAAATAAATCCCCCAATTAAACAGCTAATCCCGTCGGCACCACGTGGAGGCTGACACGGCGCATGCTTTCCACGTGGCATGATGGGAGAGGCTATTTAAGTTATCACATCATAGCACCGCATCAGTGGCAGTGCTACACGCTTTCTCCCCATCCGTATCAAGATCTGATGGTCAGATACCCACGGTATTAAAGGATTAAATCGAATACCCTACGTGTCTTGATCATGGTCATCCATGCAAAATGCGCGGATGGACGACCCATGATCCATCCCTAATCTTCCCTATGGGAGATGATCACAGTCCATTTTCTAGGGGAAGATCTGAGCTTGATTGAGCTCGGATTGAAACCAAATTCAACCCACACCATCTAAGAGTAAAGGGGGACACATCCAATGGCTAAATTCTCATGAGGTTAGAATTTATTTTATGAAGGACCACACCATAGATAAATTAAGCTCGATTAATGTCATACCGGCTATCATCCGCACTCGAGTTTGATGAGGTAGCTTCGTCTAGTGGAGATGAAGCCCAGTTGAAAGTATCAAGCCTTGGGGTTGAGTAGATCTCTCTATGGACCAAGCTCTCCTTCAATTGGGCTCAGTCTTGATCAAGAGCACTCTTCCATTACCTTAAGAACTTGGGAAAAGGTTTAGGCAAGTTCAATAGAGTCTTCTGATGAAGCTTGCAAGAGGAATTAGCTTGATATTGAGTATTGACTAAGTTGGACTTTCACTTGAGCTCCCTTATTTTCACTCTAAGAAAATTGAGAAATGGGAAAATGGAAGATGCTTAGGAAACCTCGGGGAGCTTGGAATCACCTCATGAGTATAAGGGAAATGAAATTCAAGTGAAATTAGGGGAGTATATCTCCTCTAGGTGAATCGACGTAGAACTTCCTTGCCATTTTGATCCAATACACCTCCTTGAGTGGGTTTGTTAGGTTAGAGGCATGGCATTCGGTTAGGAGTGGTGAAGCTTGCCGTGCTTAATTGAGTGGAGGAAAGATTTCCATGTGCTCAATTTGAAGGAAGTGGTCGCTTTGACCTTAGGTTGGGTTTGTTTGACCTAAACCCAATGGGTCATGTGTGCCATGTCCATTACCATTTGGTCCACTAAGAGGATGCCAAGTGTCCATGAAAAGGAATTGATCAAATTCCAAGTGGTTTTGATTTTAGGTTACCCTATGGCCTAAGGGTGAAATGGTCATTTAACCTTGATTTCAACTTGAATATGTTTGGTATGATTGAAAAATGGGTTAGGCCATGTTTCATTGAATTTGGAGTTAGTTTGATATGATTTGGCTCATGTTGACCCATTTAGGTCAAAATGCAAACCAAGGGTTATCAAGTTCAAATGACAATTTGAAATATGTTGGCATCATTAGTTTGGTTCAATTTGATTTATATTTGAATTTGGTTCATTTGATTCCATTTAGTTCAAATGGGTCAAGTCAATTTGACCCATTTGACCTATTGGGGGTTGGTTTATGTTTGGTTGATCATTTAGAATGGATTGATATCTTTATTTCCAATCAATTTGGGCTATATTTAGATTTGGCTCAATTTGACCTTTAGTCAAGTTGGGTTCAAGGTCAATTGGCTAGGTTAGGTCTAATTGGCCAATTGAGATTTTGGTCAAGTTCAACAATCATTTTGGAATAAATTTGACCCATTGGTTTCATTCAATTTGGCTTAGATCAAGTTTTGACACATTTTGAGTTTTTAGGTCAATAACTTGGGTCAAGTGGCCAATTGGTCTTGGTTAGGCTCAAATGATGACTTGGTCAACTTCAAACATTAGTCATGAATAAGTTTTGATCAATGGTTTCAATCAATTTGGTTTATGGTGGATTTTGGCTAGTTTAGGTTTCATTTTGGCTAAGTGTTGACTTGGACAACCCTTAGGTTTGACTTGGTTTGACCCAATTTGAGTGATTGATCATCTCATGATGATTGTTGCTCACAATGTAAGGCTTAGGTGGGCTTAGTTCAATCAATTTGGTTAGGATTAGAATTTGGCTCATAAGGTACTTTAGGTCACTTTGGGTCAAGTGAGCCTAAGTAGGTCAAATGACTTGGTCAAAGCTTGATTTGAGTTTGATTGAACTCACATATGAACTTATAATTGAAATATAAATATATTTGCAAGTGGTTTGAAGTCAAATGGGTTTTGATCCACTTGACAATTTCAAGTTCAAAGGGTGAACATGAGTTTGACTCGGGTTCAATTTTTTGAATTTAGTTTTGGTTTGATGATTGGAGTTTGTATTTATATTTGGATTCATGATTGAAGGATTGATTGAATAATGAAGAAAAATCAAGGGTTTGGCATGATTTGAACTTGATTTGGCTAAGTTCAAGAATTTGATTTGAAAGACTTAGGTTGAATTTTGATTGAATTTGAGTTTGTGTTTTGGAATTGATTTTTGGATATTTGAATTTATATTTTATTTATATTTGTGAATATAAATGAGAATATAAATGGGTTATGAGAAAATTCCTTGAATTTGAATTGATTCAGATTTGATTTAGCTAAGTCCATAAGATAGAATCAAAGTGACTTAGGAAAGATTTTTTTTAATTGGATTTGAAATTGAATTGGTTTGATTGATTTGGATTTATATTTCATTTATATATGTGAATATAAATGAGAATATAAATGGGTTGTGGGAAATTTCTTGAATTTGAATGGATTTAGATTTGATTTGAGCTAAGTCCATGATAGGGAATCAAAGGACATAGGAAAGATTTTTGGAATTGGATTTGAATTTTGGATTTAGTTTGATTAATTTGAATTTATATTTCATTTATATATGTAAATAAAAATGAGAATATAAATGGGTTATGAGAAAATTTCTTGAATTTGAATTGATTTGGAATTGATTTGAGCTAACTCCATGAGGGAATCAAAGAACTTAGGAAATATTTTGGAGTTTGGAATCCAATCATGGGCTTCAATCATAAGTTTCAATTATTTGGAATTGATTCATGATTTGAGAAAATCCAGTGAATTGGTTCAAGGTTTGAGTTAGAGTTGGAGTTGATATGAGTTTGGAGTTTTGACTTGGAAGAAGGAAGTGAGGATTTGGATCAAGCTATAGGGTAGGCAAATCTTCTAACACGCTTAAGGCATAACCTATTCATATGGCTAACTCTTCTAAGTCTCTAGGGTTAGGTTGAGTGTCCACCTAATCACTAGATGTGTCTTAAGACTAAGAAACTCTTAAAGTCTAAGAGAATTCCTATGTCTAAGATGGAGGGGTTGAGAACTCAACCTAAAAATGAGGTCAACACTAGCCTTTCTTAAGAAAGAGATAAGTTAAGTGCCAACGAAAGGAAAGAAAGTCTTGGACTCATATAAAATACAAGTCCACTATCGATGCTTGGAGACAACAATTGTCTACTAGAGATGGAGAGAGGAACCATCCCTAGTGGAGTCACCAGAAAAATCTGTGGTATTTATTTTTGGTTCATTGTGTATGTGTGTGCATATGGAGGGGACACCACGTAGATCTGAGGATGTACTTATTGAGGTGATTGGGTACGATATCAAGGAATAGTGTACTATCTCGAAAGATAGAAATCACTACCCTATGATGGACATAATCACCTAATAAGGACTCTAAAGCATGATGGGTCTTCTAATTTAGTAGATTTGCCCCTACTTTATATGGATGAATAAAGTAGGGTTTATTTAAATTTATAAAATGGGGCAAGCCCCTATAGTTAATTACATCTTAAGAAAGGTGAGTTCCTTAGAAATACTCTGATTAAAGTAGATTAATTATCTCCAAAGAATTTAAAGATAGGACTATCAATAAATTGGTTATATTTGGAAGATCAAATGGGATAGATTAAAAGGAAAGACTTACTATCAAAGCCAAGGAGAGATGAGTAGGGGATGCTCATGATACTAGAAAACCTAGTGAGCATCCCAAACTATCCTATGATTGGGCTTTATATGTTTGAAATTGAGGAGAATTATATATTTGAGTTGAAATTTTATTAGAAATCTAGGACTTATAATTTCACAATACAAGATTATGGAAATGCCTAAGAGGTGAGGACTTATGCTTGTAGCCACAAAGGAAAATAATAACCTCACATCCTACATCTAGAGAGCTTTAGTGAGAGCCAAAGCACGACCTAAATCTAAGGCGAAAGTGGGTATATTATTTACCTCCCCAAGAGATGATAAACTATCTGACTGTTGGGCTTATAACCTCCTGGAGTGGCAGCCAGCTAACTCCTCCTACATTTTAAAATCATGTGGTCAAGTCATATGATTTTGTAAGATGGCTAGGTTGTTATTATTTAGAAAAGAAACTAAAGTCCTTAAACCCACCCCTTAAGAGACTAGAGCATAAGTGGTTGTTGACCTCACTTTTGGGGTGAGCTCTTAACCTTCTCTTTTTAGACTTAGGACCCTTTTAGACACTAAGAACTCCTTAGTCATAAGACACTTCTAGTGATTAGGTGAACGCTTAACCAAAGCTTAGAGACTTAGAAAGGTTAACCATAGGGTTAGGCTATGCCTTAGGGCTTAAGGAAATCACCTATCATATAGCCTAAACCACCCACTCCATATACACCTTCTCAAATCGAACCCAAATTCAAATCTTAAACTAAACCTCATTCAAATTCAAATTCCTAATCTAATTCTAAATTTGATTCCAAATGATTGAAACCTAAAATCAAATTCAAATCCTAAGACCCTTCCTAAGCCATATGAAACACCTTCATAAGCTTAGCAAAACTCCCTTTAAATCAATACAATTTCAACTGATTTCTTTAAAAATCAATCGTTCCTTCATTTATATCCAAAATTAATTCGAAACCCAATCTAAGCCCATTGAGCCAATTTTTTAGAATTAGCCAAATTATGTCCAGATCAAGTCAAAACTAATGGATTTTCTTTTGAATCAACCATTCATTTAATTATCTACTCAAATATAAATAAAACATACAATCATCAAATCAAATCGAAGCCAACCTAAGTCAAACCCAACTTAGCTCTTTTGACTTGAAAATTTCAAATGAGACAAAATCCCTTAGACTCCAAATTGATTACCTTTGAATTTATATTTTAATCTAGGGATCATATATAAGTTCAACTAAAATCGGATCAAACCAAAACTAAACTAATTGACCCACTTAGGACCACTTGACCCAAAGTGACCTAAAGGACCCATTTGAGACTTTCAATCCAACCCAAATTGGATTGAACCAAGCTCACCAAAACCTTCCACCATGATTGTTGATCATCCTAGAATGATCAATTGCAATCAATTGGGTCAAACTAAGTCAACTTAATCATTTGACCAAGTCAACCCTTAGCCCAAATGAACCAAAATTAGCCAAAACTCATTCTACATCAAATTGATTGCAACCAATGATTTGAATCAACTTAAAATCGATATTTAAATATGACTTGACCACCAATTGAGCCAAACCAAGCCCAATTAGCCATTTGATCCAAGTTGACCGAAATTAGTCTAAAGGACCAAATTAAGTCAAATCATGATCTAACCCAAATTAATTACAACCAATGGCTCAAGTTAATTCCAAATTGATTATTGAACTTGACCAAAGTCATATTTGAGCTTAATTTGACCAATTGGTCAACTTGACCCAACTTAGCCCAAATTGGCCTAAAGGATTAGTTTGGCCTAAATCCAAATTAAATTCAAATTGATTTGAACCAAAGATCACATTGATCTTCAATTAGCCTATTGAATATGAATCAACCCATAACCCGTTAATTTGGCCAATTTTGGTCAAATTGGTAAACTTGACCCATTTGGCCTATTTGATTCCAAATGAGCTAAAATCAATTCTAAACCAAATTAAATCAAATTGATCATACCAAAACTATTCAAATTATCATTTGAATCTAACCTAATCCTTGGTTTGACCCAATTTGACCAATTAGTCAACCTAATTGAATATGACCCAATGTGACCCATATGACCCAAATTGAGCCAAATCCTTGAAACCAAGCCATGACCTATTGGGGACTAATCCTGATCCAATCCTATTTGGGATCAGCCCAAAATCAACCCAACCTAATTAAATCCCTTATGGATCCTCCCTCACATAGGATTCCACCCAACTTCATTTAATTCTCCACATCACATGCATTCAACACCCCCTCCCCCCTCTATGGCATTCAATGGAGCTGATCATATGGTAGTAAGAGAGGACTTTGGAGCAAAAATTCAAAGTCTTCAATCAATCCATCATCCATCCCAATCACCCCAAGCAAAATGACAACGCTTTGGAGCCAAAAAAATTCAAAAAAGGTGGATTTTCGGCCACTATTAAAGGAGGGGAAATGAGTCCTCTTCCACCTACCACTATTCAGCCCCCAAGAGCTCCTCAATGCACCCAGCCACTACTTCCCCACCTCTGTTGAGCCAAAAATATCAAAATTGGGTGGATTCTGGTGAGAAAATGGCAAGCACTAGAAAATACATCATTCTAATGCAAAGGCGAAGATCCAAGCTCATTGCAAATCCTCTTCCCCCAATTAACAATGTGCTCGGGTCATCACCATTGCCGAAAATCATCTCCAGTGAGATAAATTTCAAAAAAATCATAGTGACCTTAGTATCCTTAACTTGTGAAATTTTTTACGCAATTTTTAGGAATTTATCCTAGATAATCCTACATTTTTCTTTATATCATCCCAATTAAAAAAAAGAAGTTTTTCGTGAATTGACGTGAAAGCGATTCCATTTGGATATATTTTTACTTAAAATTTCCCATTTTTCCTTACCCCTCGATTTTTACTGTTCACGCCGACCGACAGCGGCGCTCGATCCCGTTAGCGGATCGGATGGCTCGACGCTTGTTGATCGTGATCAGCCTCGACAGCAAGTGTGTTTGACCGATCCATGGTTGATCGGACGAATCATGTGCCGATCATGTGATCCTAGCCTTTGGATCGTGATGATCTGGACCATCCGATCTATGATCGGATGGCCCAGATCAAACCGCACATCATGGTCATGCGACGCCGCTTCGCCAAATCGACGCGACGTGGCGCCAATCGCGACAACGCCATGTGGCGCCGCATGCCACATACCGCGATCTAATCGCGCCATGTGGCAGTGTTGTGTCGCCGCGTCTGTCGACGTTAAATAGATAAAATTGATTTTTTCTGATTTTAAAAATTACTTGAATTACTTGAAATTTCAAAATTCATAGAAAATAAAATACTTAACCAAAAATTACAAACAAGGGCTTGTTGGATTCATCGTTTCAAGAGGAGTCCAAAAAAACCAAAATCCCCAAATTTTATTGAATGATTTAAGCTTAATTTAGGTTTTAGTAAAAATAAAGTTTCATTAATTACTCTAAAAATACTAGTATGATTGAATTGAAATTTTCAGAGATTGAAATTAAAGTTATAACACACCTATGATAAAAATATCAAGTAAAAAAACTTTTGAATTAGGAGAAATTAAATTTTTGAAGTTCAGATTGTCTATTTTAATAGAACAAATCAAATAAAAGTCCATAAAATTACAAAAAAAATCTTCAAAATAACTTAAATCACTACAGTTAACATCTAAGACTCTTAAGAGAATAATGTGATTTTGTGAATCCTAATGAACCCTAAACAAACACTTACAATTAAAGTTTAATCAATTAAGGAATTAATTAAAATATAATCTAAAATAATTTAAATATTAAATCAAAATCAAAATGAAATAACACTTAAGTAATCATTAATCAAACCTCAAATCAGAAAAATATCATATAATATTCGAGAAAATTAAATTAAATATGATTAAACTTATTTAAGTTAATAAAACTCAATCAAATGATTAAATCTGAAATCAAACTTAAAATTAAACAAATCTAGGAAACTTTAACATGGGTCAAAGTAGTATAACTAAACAAACACTAAGGATGGAATCTTAATCATATGAAACTCCTTAATTAATATGAACAAACTAAAACTAATTCATCATTAAATAAACTAAAAATCAAATTGATTAATAAACCAATTCAACATAATCATTTAATATTAATCAAATTAAAGTAAATAAAGCTAAAATAAACTTAATTAAGATAGGATTAAATCACATTTAAAATCAATCCATTTGGAATAAGATGATTAATCCAATAATACATAAACCTAACAACTAAATCAAACATGAATGAAATCTAATAAACATAATAAATGAAGAAAATCAAACTTAACTATGATTATGAATAATCAAGTTTAATTGAAATAAAAATAAATAATTAAATTACTTAATCTAATCAAATGATAATACCAATGATAACCCCCTTAATCAACAAAATTTAGGTAAATGCTTAATTAAAACTATCAAATCAAACAAGTCATATGTAAGCAATTAAGTCATTAATCTCTAATTAAATAAACCTTTAATTAATCAAATGATTTAAAAATCTATTTACCCTTAATCAAGCCAAATTAATCAAACATCTAATTAATGCAAACTTAATGAATTAATCCATCATCTTAATGAATCAATTTAATTTAAATAAATTACATTAAATCTAACTCTTTAATTAATCTTAAATCAAACCCCTAATTAAATTTAGTAATTAATCACACCCCTCAAGTAAACTAATTAAGTTAATCAAATTAATCATATTAAACTTAAGCATAATCAAACATAAAAGCAATTAAATACCAATCAAATCCTAAATTAAACATAAATCATTAAGTCATTAATTACATCATTAATTTAAATAAATATAAAGCCAAATTAAAATTAAATAAATCTTTATTTAATTTAATAATTAACTTAAATACACTTTTATAAAACTAATTACCCTTAAGCTAATCAAATTGAATAAACACCTAATTAATGCAAACTAAATGAATTAATCCATCATCTTAATGAATCAAATTAACTTTTTAAATCAAATTCAAATCAAACACTTAATTAATCTACTAATTAATTTGATCACACCTTAAATAAGTTAATTAAGTCAATAAAATTAGTCATAATAAACTTAAACTTAATCAAACATAAATGCAATTAAATACTAATCAAAACCTAAATTAAACTTAAATCATTAAGTCGTTACATCATCAACCTCAACAAATATGAAACCAAATTAAAAATTAAATAAATCCTTATTTAGTTAATGATAAACTTAAACACACTTTTTAATTATGCTAATAATTACATTGAACCTAAGCAAACCCATAGATTAATAAAGCTAATCAAATCAAATTAAATCAAATAAAAAAAGACTCTCATCAATTTAATATGTAATCAAATCAAATCTCATTCAACCTACTTAAATAAAATAAACTAATTAACTATACAATGTATGAAATCAAAATACAAACCAAAATTTGATAAATATGACAAATGGATGAGATTAAAACTAAATCCTAATTACAAAAAAAAATTAAACTTAATTAAAAATTAAAATAAAATCTCATTAATCTAATCCAATCAAACTACAAATAAATGAACCATGATAAACATAAAATTAAATCACATAACTATAACCAAAGAAAAGAATTAGATATTGATTTAAAAAGATATTGAATTATCAAGATTTAATTAAACTAAAATATCTAATCTAAAATTAATCAATCAAAAACACATGGATTTAAACAAACTTAAGCTTCATTAGAGATTAAGAATATTGAATTATCAAGATTTAATTAAATCAAAATTCTAATCTAAAATTAATCAATAAAAAAATTGCATGGATTTAAACAAACTCAAACTTCATTAGAGGTTAAGGATATTGAATTATCAATATTTAATTAAACCAAAACATCTAATCTAAAAGTAATCTATCAAAAATTTATGGATTTAAATAAACTTAAACTTCATTAGATATTAAGGATATTGAATTATCAAGACTTAATTAAATCAACACATTCAATCCAAAATTAATCAATTAACTACATGAAGGTTAAACAAAACTCAAATTCTAAAATCTAAATCAAATCAAATGAATTGCACAAATTCAAATGGGCTAATTAAGATACTTAATGATCTTAGTTAGACTCTTTAGGAGTTAGGATCTAGAATAAGGTGAGTTCTATCTACAAATGGAATTCATTCTACTCTTCATTCTTGAAAACCTAAACATTATTTTAACCAAATGAAAGTGAAATAAAAAATAAAAATAAATCATTAAATCATTTAAATTGAAATCACCCAAAGGTAAAATTTAAACAAATTCAAACTCCAATTTGAAACTTAAACTTAAAAAGCTAAGTAAAGTCTTGTCACACAAGCCTTAAACACACACATTAGAATACTAAGTCACAACTTCTAGTGCTAAGTTAGAGCGTTGTATGTATGATGTTGTGTTTTATTTTATGATGTAATATTTTAGAATGGATGTTAGGGTGCATGTTTCGTAGACTGGATGTTAGGCCATTATTAGCCTAATCATATTTTCTACAGGGGGTTATGTTTAATGGGCCATTGTAATAAAAATATAAATGCTTTTGCTGTGTAGGTTGCTTAGCCCCTAAGCATAACCCATGTTAGGATAGGTGGGCTTAGTTACCCATGTGTGGGGTGCTAAGTCGAAATTATTCATATAACTGCTTGGGTTGTATGGTGTATTTAGCTAATATTTATTTTATAGGTATAGATAGATTTACTTTTTATATTTTTAATATAATTTTGTATTAGAAATTAGGATTAGTGTTTTGGGAGATTAGGATGAGTAGTGGCTAGAAGGCATAGTCCACTGGGTGCCCTGTGATGCCTTTAGAGAAAATCAAATCGAAAGGAAGAGAAGGAAGAAATGAAGAAAAGAAGACCCCCATAGCATGTATTATTTTTATAATTCGGGTTGTATAAGGGTAGAGCTTGGCTTCCCATCTTTTTTTTCTTTTCAGGGTGTACGACAAAATCTGACCGCACTAGCCTCTTATATTTTAAAGATAGCCTATAAAATTATTTGATGTTGTGTTTAGATTATGCACTAGAATTGCATACTTTTCCTAGTTTCTTCATGTTTGATGTTTGAATGTGTGGCCTAGATGCAGTAGGCTCTTAGGATGAAATTAATTTTTTTACCCCAATTAAGAACTCATAATTAAAATTTTAAAATAACTTATAACCTCACATAAAAGCCTAGGAGTTAAACCAAGATAATATAAGTTTTAGCAACCCCTTAGCTGGATGATTATATATATAACATATGCATGTCATATTCTTCCACTCTTGTTAAGAGGAGGCTTCCATCTACGCTAGAGAATAAAGACTTAACTTGTCAGAGCATTTGATGGAAGAACACCCCTTTCTCTCTTGATTTGCCCCATAATCAAGTTCTCATGCATTTAGGCATACAAAATCCCATAGCCTGTGTCAAAATAAAGAGTCTAAAAGAATCAAATAAATTTGATAAAATTTGTAGATTAAGTCATGAATGCATACCACTCATGCTCTAGTCTCTTAGGGAGTGAGTTTAAAGATTTAGTCTCCTTTCTAAATAAACAATAACTTAGCCATATTGCAATACATAAGACTTGGTCATATGGATTTAAAGCATAGGAAGAGTTAGCTGGCTGCCACTCCGGGCAATAATAAATATAGCAGTCGGGTGGTTTATTCTCTCTTGTGGAGCCAAACCATATACCCATTTTCATCTTAGATTTAGGTCATGCTTTGGCCCTCATCAAAGCTCTAGCTTAGGATCTAAGGTAGTTGTTTCTTTCAGGCTACAAGCATAAATCCTCACCTCTTAGGAATTTTTAAAATCTTATGTTGTGGGATTATAAGTTCTAGTATTTAAATAAAATTTCAACTCAAACAAATAAGTCTCTTTAATTTAAAATATATAAAACCTAATTATATGGTAGATTAGAATGCTCACTAAGCTTCCTAGTATCATGAGCATTTCTTATTTTCTCCCGTTGGCTTCCAAAATAAGTCTCTCCTTTTGATCTATCTCATTTGATTTCCCAACATAGTCAATCCTTTGATAGTCTTAACCTTGAAATCTTTGGAGATCATGATTATCTACTTCAATCGAGAGTATTCTTAAAGAATTTCCATTCCTTAGGATATAATTAACTATGAGGGCTTGCCTCCATAGAGAACTTAACAAACTTAGCTTAAAATAAACCATACTTTACATTTTTATGTAAAGTAGGGGAAAGATCTCTGGTATATTCGAAGACCCATCATGTCTTAGGAGTTCTTATTAGGTGATTAGGTCCATTATAGGGTGGTGATTTCTATCTCTCGAGTTAGGATATCATGCCTTAATGTCATACTTGATCACTTCAATAAGTACACCCCTTGAGATCTACATGGTGTCCTGCATCTCAAAAATAAACACCACAGTGGTATGAGTAATGACTTAATCTAATGCAAATTTTTTCAAATTTTATTTGATTTTGGACTCTTTATTTTGACATAGGCTATAGGCTTTTATATGCCTAAGTGTATGATGAACTTGGTTATGGGCTAAATCAAAGGAGAAAGAGATTTTTTCCATCATAGGCTCTCAAGGGTCAAGCCTTTCTCTATTTGGCAAAGAAGAAAACCCTCTCTTAGCAAGAGCAAAACAAAATGACATGCATGATATTAAGTATACAACATCCAGCTAATAGGTTATTAAATATTTTATTATCTTCATTTAATGCCTAGGCTTTATGTGAGGTTATCAATTATTTTAAAAATTTTAATTATGAGTTATGATTGGGGTAGAAATTTTATTTTTTCCTAAGAGCCTAATCACATCCATGCCACACATTAAACCATCATACATGAAGAAACTAAAAATACATGTCATTTCTATTGCACAATGTAAATAAATCATCAAATAATTTATAAACTCAATATAAAAGAATAACAGGCTGGTGCGGTCAAGTGCCGCTGTATAACTCAAAAAAGAAATGGTAACTGAGCTCTACCCATATACAACCCAATATATTGAAAGATTAATTACAATTTATTTACAACAAATAAATGAGAGCTATGGGGGTCTTCAAATCTTCAAAGCTCCTTCTTTCCTTCATTTCTTTCTTTCCTTCATTTCCTTCTTTCATTTGGTCAGGCAAGTTCCATAGGATCACATGGTACACAAGAATTGGTCTTGTAACCAACGTTTATCCTAAGCCCCCATAGCACTAATCTTAATTTCTAATGCATAATTACATTAAAAATAAGAAAAGTAAATCTGACTACACCTATAAATTAAGTGTTAGTTAAACACATCATATAACCCAAGTAGTTATATGAATAATTTAGACTTAGCACCCTGTACATGGATAACTAAGTCCACTTGTCCTAATGTAGATTATGCTTAGGGGTTAAGTAACCTACAAAAGAGAGCATTTATATTTATTTTAAGAACCCCTTAAGCATAATCTCCTGCAGAAAATATGATTAGGCTAATCATGATCTAACATCTAGTCTATGAAATATACACCCTTACATCTAGTCTACAATAATACATCACAAAATAAAATATACATCAAACCATGCACCATCCTAACATAAAGGTAGAAGTGGTGACTTAATCTAATGTGTGTGTTAAGGGTTGTGTGGTATGTCCTAGCTAGGCTTTAGAGTTAAGATTTTCTAAGTATGAATGAAATTTAATTATAAAGGGTGATTTCACTTTAAATGGTTTAATTAATTTACAAATTTTACTTAATATTTTCTCTTGTTTTGTTTGACCTACACTTAATAACTAAATGTTATGAAGAAAAGAAAGAGAGGATCACACTATTTTATCTCTACCTTAAGTCACATCTAAAGCAAATTAATTAACCAATTTTCTTTAGTGAATGACTTATTACATGTTTAATTAGTCCTAAGTTTAGTTCACTTAAATAAACTCATTCAATAAGAAAGGCATCTTAAGATTAGTTGGAATGAATTACTATCACATAACACATGTTTATTCATTTCTTTCCATCATGTATATCATGCATATGATTAAATCCTAAGTATCTATACATGTAATTTATTTTTTAGCACACTTAAATGATGAATGTGAGTAAATGTATTTAGAATTAATATTTCATTTAATTGAATGGTTTTCATATTTATTTAAAGCTCTATCTAAATTCTTATGCAAAAGCATAAGGAAAGAACCTTAAATCACATGACTAATTAACTCAACCAATCAAACAAAAATATGAATGCATGTCCTTTTAATAGAAAAAAGGGGGTTTTCATTCATTAGCTAAGTACACATTCACATGTATACAAGTTTCAAGCAAGCACTTCACCATTATTCTGCACCAAGGGAAAGAGGTAGGAACCTCCTTGGGGCTACTTAAAGTCGTACTCCCCTGGAATGTCCAAACTAATATACTCGCTATCTTTAGATACATATGGATGTATAAACAGCTATAATAGAACTCCATGCAAACATTGTATTTTGATTTGATTGATTTATTTTGTGTAAATGAATTAAAGCTATATCTATATTTTAATATAGAAATGCATAAGAATGAAATCAAGCAGGTACGTCACCATCGTTTCACACCATGGGAACAAGGTAGGAACCTTCTTAGGGCTACTTAAAGCCGTGATCTCTGGAGTACTAATATACCCGCTAACATTCTTACCTATACAAATCAACACATGAATATAAGGCAGAGGCTTTATTTCATATATTAAATTTATATTCATTTGCATTTCTTATGTATATATAACTAAAGTTATAATATATATGTATATTCATTAATTATTAAACTTTTAAAAATATATTTGAGATTTAATAGCAATACTAGCCACAAATATTTTTAATTTAAATCAACAAATGCAATTTGACATAAAAGAAATCATTTTCATTTGATTAATTTGAAAGACATGGATGCATGAATCATATGACATAAAACATTGAGCATGATTGGAAGGAAATAAAATAAAATAAGCATGTGATTTCATTCAAATCAATTAAGTCTTAATCAAACTAAATAAGGTTATTTAAAATAAACAAAGTTCTTTTAATTTTACTTAATTTTCATGTTTGATTTGATTTAAGAGGTGTAGAAAGGCTCTAATCCTAATCCCATCCCCCATGTTAATTAATTTGTTTAATGAAGAGTATTTAGGTTGGATTTTATGGTTTAATTAGGTTTGGATGAATTAATTAATTAATTTATACATCATTAAGCAATTAACTAAATAATAATTAATTAATTGAGATATGCAACCCATGAAAGAAAATAAAGATGTTTTAAGAAAATTAAGCTATGATTTGATCAAGAATGATTAATAGTTAATTAGGCTTAAAAATTTAATTAATTACTTAATTTGATTCTAAAGTAAAGAAATAATTTCATTAAATTCCTTTGACATTAAACATTCTAAGCTCCCAAAAATAATTAAAATAATTAGATAGTTATTTAATTAAATTCACTCATTAATCAATTTTTCATTAAGCAATAATTAATGAAAAAATAAGAACAGGTCATCCCCTAAACATCCACAATACTTGAGATTAATTGGGTGATTAATTAAGGAGTAATCAAGTAAATTAAATTTTAATTAAATTATAATTAAGCTAAAATCACTATTCAAAATTAATTAATAATAATTTTCCTAGATTCTACTCTGAAATATCTTTAAAATGAGCCTTAGTTTGTATTTTTGGATTTTTCTAGGATTAGTTATGACTTTTAGACATTTTAGGCTTAAAAATAGATTAGTTAAGCCTAATTAAAGCCTTAATCCCGTCGGGCTACGTGGCGACTAGTGCGGCGCACTTTTCATATGGCACGATTGGATTGGCTATTTAAGTTATCACATCCACCACTGACTCGGATAGCAGCGGACGTGTTAACTCTGTGGACCGTCCATTCTAAGATCGGACGACCATGATTCAATCCATAGTTTAGGAAGAAAATTAGAAGATCTAATATGGGATCTAATCAGAGCCGTTCATTCCAATCATGTGGAACGGACGGCTCATGATCTATCTCCTACGAGCAATGGATGATGGAGCTCGTCCACCATGAATCACTCGATCTGAGCTTGGATCGCTCCAAAATTAACCCACACCTTCGTGTGAAGGATCCACATGGATCCAACGACTTGGATGAGTTCAAATGCAACTTCTCTTCAGAAAGGACCAACCAATTTCCATACAAAGCTCAATTTTGCAAAATTACCTCACCATAGCTAATGCCCGACAGTGGGATTAATGGATGTAGCTTCGTCTAGTGACGAAGCCCTATTGAGAAGATTTGGGCTTGATTTGGTGTAGAGCTCTCGGTCTATCAAGCCACACATGTAGGAGCCTCGACTTCGATTGAGCTTCAATATCCGGTGATTGGGAAGGCTCGAAGATGATTCAGTTGGCTTCGATAAAGTATGAGGATGGTTTGGGTTAAAGGAATTGAAGTTTGATTGAGTAGAGAGGGAGTATTGATCCGAAGAAGGC
The DNA here is from genome assembly GCA_021442155.1 of Cymbidium sinense. NCBI lineage: Eukaryota > Viridiplantae > Streptophyta > Magnoliopsida > Asparagales > Orchidaceae > Cymbidium > Cymbidium sinense. The sequence continues at coordinate 19,869,583 of CM038232.1, read as the reverse complement.
AGCCCTATTTCGATTTCGCATGCAGAGGAGAAATTCTATTGAGGGAGGCTTGGGAATGCTTGGAAAAGCTCTGAGGAGTTTTGAAATCACTTGGGGAACTCTCATAATGCAATATGTGATCTTTCCCACTCGAATTGGGGGACTATACCCCAAAATTGCATGTGATGGATGGACAAGATGGCTTCCCTCGATCATTCATCTGCCACCGCTAGAGGGCCATTGCAATGTGGCTCGCCAAGAGTGGTCAAAGCTATGTCTGGCCACACATGGGGGATTTGGGCAGATGGTGTGGGATTGCTCCTTCCTTGTGTCCATGGAGTTTTCGGCCATGAGAGGAGGAAAAGAGGAGATTTACCTTGGTCCATGGCAAATGCTAGGTGTTTAGAGTGGACTAAGATGTCTGAAGAATGCCCCATTTGGCAAGTGGAGGGCTGCTATGGGAATGGCAAAGTGGACTTTGCCACTTATGGCAAGAATCCTATGCAAAGAGCTTTGCACATTGGCCAAGTCCCTTAGATTGGGTCCCACTTAGATTTGGGCTAGCTTGGGGCTGACTTAGGGTCAGTTTGGGTCAGGTTTGGTCAACCACCAATGTTCCATAAGGTGGCTTTGGGTGATTTGGCTTCATATGGTCAAAATAGGCTCATTTGAGTTATGTTAGGTTAGGTTGGGTTGACCAATTGATCAAATTGGGTCAAATCAAGGCTTGAGTTAGGTTCATATAATGATGTGGGATGTTTTGGTTCAATTCATTTTGATTAATTTGACTTAAGTTTGAATTTGACTCATTTGGATTCAAAAGGGTCAAATGGGTCAAGTTGACCAATTTGATCAATTTGACTAAATTGGATTGGGTTAGGTGTTGAGTCAAGTTTAATTGGTTGATTGAAAGTAATTATGGGTTTGTCTTAGTTTAATTTGTAATTAATTTGGATTTTGGCCAATTTGACCCTTTAGGCTAATTTGGTTCAAGTTGACCAATTGGTCAAAGGCTCAATCATGGCTTTGGTCAAGTTCAATAAGGAATTTGGAGTGAAGTTGAGCCATTGATTACAATTATTTGGATCAAATCATGATTTATCCTATTTTGGCCTTTTAGACTAATTTGGGTCAACTTAGGTCACATGGCCAATTGGACTTGGTTTGGCTCAATTGATGATTTGGTCATGTTCAATCATTAATCAGTGAGTTTGAGTCAATGGTTTCAATCAATTTGGTATATGGTTTTGGCTAGTTTAAGTTTTATTTAGGTTAAGTGTTGACTTGGTCAAATGACCAAGTTGACTTAGTTTGACCCAATTCAAGGTAATTGATCACCCTAGGATGATTGTTGATCGTGATATGAGGTTTGGATGGGCTTAGTTCAATCTAATTTGGGTTGAATTATAACTTAGCTCAAAAGGTCTTTTAGGTCACTTTGAGTCAAGAGGACCTAAATGGGTCAATTGGCTTGATCATGGCTTAATTCAAGTTTAATTGAACTCACATATGAGCCTAGGATGAAGATATAAATCCATTTGTGATTGGTTTGGAGTCAAATGAATTTTGGTTCATATGATAATTTCAAGTCAAAGGAGTCAACATGGGCTTGACTTGGGTTGACTTGGGTTTGGTTTAATAATTATAGTTTGTGTTTATATTTGGGTAAGTGATTGAAGGGATGATTGAATCATGAAGAAATCCATGAGTTTTGAATTGATTTGGGTATCATTTAGCCAAGTTCAAGAATTAAGCTAAAAAGGCTGAAATTAGTAATTTGATTTGATTTGGGTTTAGTTTTTGCCACTTGGATTTATATTTCATTAATATTTATTAATATAAATAAAGATATAAATGATTCATGAGAAAATCACTTGGGTTTGGATTATTTTGGATTGAGATTTGGTTAAGCTTATGGAGGTGGCTCCATATGGCTTAATAAAGGTCTTGATTTGGTTTGATTTAGTTTGATTTGATCTGAATGGTTTGAATTTAGATTTCATTTATATTTGTGAATATAAATGAAGGAATGGTCAATTTATAAAGAAATCAACTAAATTTGATTTAGTTTGAAGGGATTTTGGCTAAGCATATGAAGGTGGTTCATATGGCTTAGGAAGGGATTTGGAATTTGAATTTAATCATAGGTTTCAATCATTTGGAGTTGTATTTGATTTGGAATTTGAGTTAGAATTTGATTTGAGATTGAATTTGATGTTTGAGAAAATTAATTGAATTGGGGTTGATTTGAATTTGGTTAAGGCTAAGTCCATAAGATAAAATCAAAGGGCTTAGGAAGGGATTTGGAATTTAAATTCAATTATGGGTTTCAATCATTTGATTTTGGATTGGATTTATGATCTTGGATTTAAATTTGAGGTTTGGTTTGGAAGAAGAAAGCAAGTATTGAGTTTAAGGCTATAGGGTAGGCAAGTCTTCCTAAATCCCTAAGGCATAAACTATTCTTATGGCTAACTCTTCTAAGTCTCTAGGCTTAGGTTAAGTGTTCACTTAATCACTAGAAGTGTCTTAAGACTAAGGAGCTCTTAGTGTCTACAAGAGTCTTAGAGATCTATGATGAGGAAGTTGAGAGCTCACTCCAAAAGTGAGGTCAACACTCACAGATACTAAACTTCGCAGAACTAAATCTCCAACATTGATATGCCTGAGCTTCACTCTCCATTAAAGTGACGCGTCCATTGATGATAGGTGATTTTTATTGAAGCTACTTCTCTTATTCCGTGCAATAAATCAAGGTGATATCGAAGTTTTTCTTCATTATTTGTTGCATCAAAAATCTAGACCTTGGGATTGGGGATACTGATGTCAACTAGAATAATCACCTCCACACCGAAACACAAATTATAAGGTGTCTCACCAGTTGGTATTCTTGTAGTTGTACAGTAAGCCAATAATCGATTAGGGTGTTCATCCACCCATTGCCCCCCAGCCTTATCCAAACATGTCTTCAAGCCTTTTAGTATAGTTTGATTCGCAACCTTAATTTGACTATTTGTTTGGGGGTGTACTACAACTATATAAAATAATTGAATGTATAAATCTTTACAGAAGGATCTGAATTATTTTCTCGTGAATTGAGTCCCATTATCTATTATGATTTTAGCAGGAATTCCAAAATGACAAATAATATTTTTTCGAACAAATTATTTAGCATCGGCTTTTGTGATTTTTTCTAATGGTTCTGCCTCAACCCATTTAGTGAAATAATCTATTAGCATAATGATAAATTTTTGTTGTCCAGTTGTAATTGAGAATGGCTCCATAATATCTATTCCCCATTGAGCAAAAGGCCAAGGGTTCTGGAGAGACGACGTTGACCAATGGAATGTGGTTGAGATTTGAATGCATTTGATAATTGTTACACCCTTTTTATAAAATCCAATGCATCACATTTTATTGTAGGCCAGTAAAATCCTTGTCTCAAGATTTTGTGGGCAAGTGCTCTGCCCCTAAGTGTTCTCCACAAATACCTAAATGGACTTCTTGAAGTGCATACTCTGCTTTAGATGGTGGAAGACATTTGAGATATGGTCTTGTGATTGATCTTTTGTATAATTCATCATCGATAATGCTGAAGTTTGCTGCTTGTCGTCGAATATGGATGGCGATAATTGGATCTTCTGGTATAACTCCATCACATAAAAAGGTGAATATCGAATCTATCCAAGAAACTTGCCCTGATTCATCAATGGATTGTATTTACCAAGGCCCTTATATGCTGGGAAAATGAATAACTTCTATATACTTTCTCTTATAAATGTTAGAGGATGTTGAAGTGGCGAGTTTCGAAAGAGCATCAGTTCTATCATTTTGATTTCTTGGAATGTGAATGATTTGATATTTACTTATTTGAGGGGGAAGAGATTTTATTATATGAAGGTATTACGTTAGATGATGATTGTGAGTATTGAAATCTCCTTCAACTTGAAAAATCACATGTTGTGAATCAGTGTAAATTATAAGATTTTGAACTTGACAATCAATAGCCAATTTTAACCCGGCTACTAAGGCTTTGTATTCTGCAACATTATTAGTAGTTGAAAACTTTAAATGTAGTTCATACACAAGGGCATCCTGTTGAGAAGAAATTAGTAGAATTCTTACTCCAACACTAGAGTTTCTAGATGCTCCATCAACAAATAAAGTCTAGTGTTGTGATATTGAATGAGAAGAATTTATTTCAGCTGAATCTAGGATGGTGCATTCAATAATAAAATCTGTTAATACCCGAGATTTGATATCTAGCTGTGCAAAAGTGAATATCAAATTCTCCCAATTAAACTGACCATTTAACTAACATGCCAGAAGCTTCTAATTTTTAGAGGATAATTTTGAGTGAAAGTTGTGTATAAATGCCAATAGAATGAGCTTAAAAGTATAGGCGTAGCTTTATTGGTGAGAACACCAATGCTAAGACAGTTTTATCTACCAAAGGATAACATCCTTCTATGTCAGATAGAATTTTACTAATGTAATAAATTGGTCATTGCCCCAACCTCTTCACGGACCAACACTAAGCTTATCGCATGAGACGAGATTATGAGATATAAATAAAATATTTCTCTCGGGATTGACTTTAATAATAATGGCGGTGAGGAAAAATATTTTTTGAACTACTCAAATGTAGTTTGACATTCATCAGTCCATTAAAAACTATTATTTGGAGCACTCTTGAGTATTCTAAAGAACGTTAATTATTTGTCTCCCATTTGAGCCAGGAATCATGATAGGGCCACCATCCTCCCGTACAAGTGCTGCACCTCCTTTGTGCTCTTTGGGGGGCATCATATCTTGTATAGTCTTAATCTTTTATGGATTGGCCTCGATCCCTCGATGAGTCACCATAAACCATAAATTTTTTTCAGATGTAACTCCAAAAGCACATATAGAGTGGTTTAAACGTATATTATACTGTCAAAGAAGCTTGAAGCATTGCTCAAGGTCATTTAGATGTTTTGTTCTTTTAGTACTTTTAACTAACATATCATCCACATATACTTCCATAGTATTTGTAAGAAGATTTTTGAAAACTTTATTCATTAGGTGTTGATATGTGGCTCCTGCATTTTTCAATCCAAAAGGCATTACTCGATAATAATACAACCCTTTATCAGACTAAAAAGCAGTGGCTTCTTCATCATCTGGATTCATTTTTATTTGATTATATCTAGAGTAAGCATCCATAAAACTAAGCATTTGATGACCTGAAGTGGCGTCGACCAACTAGTCAATGCACGGGAGAGGAAAACTATCTTTTGGGCAAGCTTTATTAAGGTCGGTGTAGTCGACACACATTTTTTATGCCCCATTAGATTTCTTTACCATGACAAAGTTTGCCAACCACATATGATAATGCACTTGTCGTATAAATCCTTCATCCAAAAGCTTATCAACTTCCTGCTCAATTGCTTGTAGAATATTTGGAGCGAAGTTTCTTTTCTTCTGAATGATGGGCTTGAAAACTGAGTTAATTTTGAGGGAATGGGATATTACCTCAAGATCAATTCTTGGCATATCTCTTGGACTCTAAGCAAAAATATCTTGGTTTTGGCACAAAAAATTAATGTACTCTTTTCTTTCATCCTCAGTGAGCAACAAACCTACTTGCATTATTTTTGAGGGATATTCTTCTAATAATGAGATGCTGATCAACTCTTTGACTAGTGATGCTCTTTGGAGTGTTTCTTCATCTCTTAAATTAAAATTTTTGATGCTTAATGTTTTTAAGGGATGTGGTCAGGCATGCCTCAAGTAACAGGTTTGTGCTATCTGTTGATTGCCACGAACCTCACCTATTCTATTAAAAGTTGGAAATTTTATTTTCAGATAAGGTATGGAAGCGATAGCGCCAAAAATTGATTGCAGGGATATTCCAAAGATAGCATTATATGTTGATTATGATTTAACTACCATAAATTGAATCAAAAGTGTGGCTTATTTAGGGAATTCCCTAAGAGTAACTGAGAGTGTTATTGTTCCTTCTACCCTTTTCGATTGATTGTCAAAGCCATATAATGGCCCAATAGCTGGTTGGAGCTTTTCTCTTATGAGACTCAGTCTTAAGAATGTAGAGTATAATAATACATCGACGGAGCTACCATTGTCAACCAAAATTCTCTTGTCATTATAACAAGGATCTCTAGTCCCAGTGTTAATAACTAAGGGATCTTGATGTGGAGTTTGTATCCCTTCGAAGTCAAAATCATTAAATACAATAAACTGATCAATTCATGATCTCTTCATTATAGGATCTTCCGGTGTAGTGAGTAGAACTTGATAAGAAAATTGTGATTCGCCAGCAATAGTTTTGATTTCTCTGACTATTTATCAATTTTCTTGTAGTTGTCTTGGTTGCTGTCTTGGCTGGGGTTGGTTTTGCCCTCTGAAAGGATTATTATTATTTCTTTGTTGATTCTGAACAAACTGTCAGAGGTATCCATGTTGTAATAACCTTTCAATTTCTTCTTTTAGATGTCTACAAGCCTCAATGGCATGTCCGTATCCTCGATGAAAATAACAATAATAATCCTACTTTTTAGTATTCGATCTTATGGAATTAGGCCATTTGATATTATTTTCATTTTGAATAGCCATTAAAATGTTTGTACAAGTGGCATTTTAGGATGTATATTCTTTTTGCGGGTGAGGATCATGCGATGATTGGGCAGGCGTAGGGGGTAGGTTCTGAAACTTCTGGAGATCTTACTTTTTTATTAAGATGCGTGAAGACTGTCATTTACGTCTCTTTTATGCTTCTTAGAAGAATGTTCAATATGCTTCTTATGGGCATTGATGGTCTCATCTTCCATGATATGTGCCTCTACTCTCTGTATGAGGTCTCCATAAGAAGGAACTATTTCTATCATCAATGATGAGTAGAATGGTCCAGACCTTATGCCTCCCAAAAAAATATCTCGTGATAATTCAGAGTCTACTCCTAGAATTTGTCGAGCTTCACTCGAGAATCTTTGGAAATACTCTTTTAGTGTTTCTCCTTCATTCTGGCTTATTCCAAAAAGGTGAGAGGTGTCCTTAATGGTTTGTCGATTTGAGATGAATTGTCAACAAAGAGTTTGGCCAAATGAGAGAAGTTGGGAATACTCCCTTAGGGAAGGGAATAAAACTACGTACGAGCTTATCCTTTGAGAGTAACCAGAAAAATATGACATATCAAAGCATCGGAGGCTTGTTGGATGTGCATAACAGTTCTGTAATGATCTATATGCTCATAAGGATCAGAAGTCCCATCATAAGGCTCCACATTAGGTAGTTTAAACCCCATCAGGATGGGTTGCTGAAGCACTGTATCATGCAAAGGAGAAGATTCTTGAATGCTCCAACGAGGAATGAATTATCTATCTCTTTGAGGAAATTCTTCTTGGACTAGATGTCGTAACTCATTTCTAATGGCTTCACGGGATGTTCCAATAAAATGAGGCAGATTCAACCCCATCAAAGAGGCAGGGGAATTGGAGTTTGGTCAGACGGCATAAGAACGGTGAGTTGAACAAGCAGTATCATCAATATCTATATTAGAATGACAAACATGGAGAATTTTCACATGATCATGAGGGCATTCTTCATTAGTTTCTCCAACAAAATCAACTCTATCCTGTTGTTAATATCATCGATTTCCTCCAAGTTCTGGTGCCCTTCTCAACTGTCAAGCTCCTAGTAAATGCTGAAGGATTTGAGCATGTTGTTCCTCCATTCTTCTCATGCGCTCCTCAAAGATACAAAGTGTTTCACCTGCTGGTGGTTTTGATCTTGTTGGGAAACTTTGTCATCTGACATGATGAAGTAATGAGAATCAGTTTTCCACAGACGGCGCCAAACTATTGCGTGCCAGAAAATTTATAACGATAGAATAAAACTTCACATCTTAGCTTTATTGAGAAATCTAGCACATACACAGATAGTTGAAAAGTGAACAAGAAATTCTAAAATTTTTAAGTGGAACAACTCCAAAAATAGGGGAAAAAATCACAGGGGCCTAGCCCAATAAAAATGCTTCATTATATATCTGCTTTAGAGTACAAAATTTAAGTCTTCCAGATAACGAGATTACAAAATTGTATATGAGAAATTCTTATAATGTGAATTCCATAATTAGATTACAACCTAACTACTTCTGCATAGCTGTTGTAACCCAATGTTCTTTAATATGATAACATTTAGATAGAAGGGGGATTTATGTATATTTCACATAATAATTTTCATGTATTTACATTTTTAATATATATATATATATATATATAACATCTTAATATTCAATATCATATTAAAAACATCATCATTTACTTTTTAAAAGTGAAATACATCTTTTTATGTAGAAAAAATATTAGATAAAATAAATATCTAACTTTAAGTATTAGATATATAAATATATAAGAATTATGTGGTATATATATATATATATATATATATATATATATATATATATATATATATATATATATATATATATATATATCATAAAATTTAATCAGTGGAGCACAAATTTTAAGACAATATATGTATTAAATTTTAGAATTAAATTTAATATTATTCTAACTTAAATTTTAACAAACTTATAATAAAATATAATATCTCGATGAGATTAACTCATTATACATAGAGTAGATTGATCGTATCCAACTGAGCTCAAAGTAGATTCTTTAAAGTATGATTAAAAATTTGACGCATTAATTGAAGAGTAAAATGATCACTGAATAATAAACAGTGAGAGTCAAATCGACCTGTTTAATGAGAGGAATTTATTGAGCCCAAAATTACTTATATTTGTCGCTGTTGAGACACTTAAATACTGAATGAATGATTTATGATTAAAAGAATCAACACGAACTATATGATTGGGTAATTTTTTATTAAAGTTAATTACTAAAATGTCTCTGTTAAAATTTTATAAATGGGGCCATATTCTCACAATGAGGGTGAATGAGTAAAAGATCTAAGCTTAACGGCTTAAAGTTAACTACCACACTAATGATTGCCAACTATTATTAATGATCATCACTGAATAGTTACCACCGATCACTAAAAGTTATTATAATCTAACTATCATCACATATTATTATGACGTTATTATTAGACTGTTGTAATCTAATTTTTATATTACTAAAAGTTATAAAAGAGCAATTTAAACCATATTCTTTAATTAGAGAGAATAGTAACATATTATAATTTTAAATATATAGTGAATTATTTTGAATGACTAAGCTCTCTAATTTTTAACACTTGAAATTTTTCATATGAAATATGATGCTATCTCAAAATACTTTTGAGTACGAGTGCTACATATAAATATATAAAATTTATATAACATGTATGTAGATATTTCAAAAATAAAATACACGTGTTGCAGGTCTAGTGGCTGTCACAGGGTTTGTTTTCAAATTATGATTTTAAATATTCATTTTTAAAAAAAGCTGAGGCTATTTTAAAAATTTTGCCAAATTTTACTCGTTTATTTGAAGCAAAATGACCCTTGAACTAGCTGCAGACAACACAAGAAATGGCATGTGAGTAGTTTTCCAAAAATGACAGGGGCATTTTAGTACACGAGATTACAAGGCAAACATAAAGTTCTCATTTTTCCCAAAAATAAATAAATAAACATAAAGAGCCCTTGTCCTCTTCGTCTGTCTCTCTTTCGGGAAAATATTACGTCCGGAGTCCGCACGTAGCTTTACGTGCGGACTCCAATCGCATTACAACGCGTGGCACAGGTAACGGCCAAAAAATGACGCCGTAAGACGGAAACGGTGCTATTTTTCGCGGGCGCGCCGACCCAAACGGGAATGAGTATATGCGCGGGAGAAATTTAAAATATCTTCATTTGGGGTAGTGGTTGTATTTTTTTATTTGCAGACTGAGCTGAGAGCAATACGAAAGAGCTATGAAGAAGGAGAATGAATCTGGAAATGGAGGCGTTGAGGAAATAGCTGATGATGTCGTAAATAAAAATGGAGTAATCTTTTAAGGAGTTGTAATCCTTCACTATATTCATATTTATTTTCATGATTTTTTGTCTGCTCAAGAAAACATATTCAATGTAATCCTTCAGGAGAAAATTGGTGGCTGTTTGATTAATTTTTTAGTGCCTATTTACATATGTACTCTCTGTAGTATCTTTCGAGTATAGACGATTTTTTTTCCAGTTTTGTTTCACTTTTTGTAGCCTGGTTGTTCAGATCATGGTAACTAAATCCCAATAAGCAATGATGTGTCGTTCTTATGGATTTTAGGAGATTGCACTCTGCATGTCTCATCTCTACCTCTGTACTCACAGATCTATTGTGTACCTCTGCACTCGGCTATACCTTCTATACCTCTATACCTTCGCCGCTATACCTCTCACTATACCTCATCCCTCAGATGCCTCAGACTGCATCTTCCATTATACCTTCTATACCTCTATACCTTCTCTGCATACATACCTCTGACTCCTCTATACCTTCGTATTCTATACCCTCTCGTACCTCTGTACTGCATTCTGCTGTAATTTGGTGGTGTCAACGATTTTTGGGTATTTTTGTGTCTATACTGGACTAACGTTCTATGCCTCTCTGCTTATCTCATTTCTATTATCGTGAACTGACTCTATGTTTTCGCAGATGAATATGGTGAATGAGCAATGCGATGATGAAGTTGTTTTATCTAATGACCCAAATTTGGGGTATCTACTAGGCACGGTTGTGCATAATGAAGCCGAAGCTTATGCATCGTGATTATGCACATCAAATCAAGCATTAGAAAAGACCATACAAGTTATTGGCCAAACTCTAAGAAATTGAAATCGAGAGATTTTCTCTGTGCGAAAGCAGAAAAAAACCTGTCAATCTAAACCATATAACAAAATTCAAGAAAACTGACTGAGGAGTGGTTGTCCGGCAATGATTCGATTGTGGATTTGGAGGAATTGGTTGGTTAAAAATATATAGAGAGCCATAATCATTCACCGGCAAAGACGGTGATCGATCTTCTCGTGACGCATATGCATCGATGAGAAGGCATCGCTTTTGATGACGGCGACGAGGCGCATTAGTAACCGACGCTTTAGCTATCTAAGCGAGGAAGTTGGTGGGGTAGAGAATATTGAATTCACCAAAAGAGATGCTTTCAATTTCATCCGGAAAGCGAAGGTCACGGATTGCAAGTGGTGATAGCAACAAATTAATCTGTGTTCAAGGAAAGACAAGCCGGATGAGATGTTTGCATGGGATGTTGTTGATGCGTCGATTGCTTGGTGAGTTTTTTTGGAGCAATGGTATGTCTAGGGTTGAATTTGATTGTTTTGGGGATGTGATAATTTTGATACTACCATCGGCTCAATAAATATAATCTTGTCTGCCCACTCGTTGGAGTGAATCATCATTGCCAAAATGTCTTATTCGAGTAGCCTTTTGTCTAAGAGACCATCAAGTCATTCACATGGTTATTCGGACATTTCTTCTTGATGGGTGGCGTGCATCCTATAACGATATTTACCGATCAAGATCGCTATGGCGAGCTATCGAGAATGTACTACCGCATAATGCCACATAGGTTGTGCCAATGTCATATCTCAAAGAAAGCCCCCTCCAAGGTCCATTGCTTTAGTAGTAATAAGAGAGTTCAAGGGTTATTCTATGTATGCATGAGCAAATGTGACACAGAGGATGAGTTTGAGGATGCTTGGTCTGCCATGCTAGAGGAGGGCAATCTGTATGATCATGCTTGGCTATCTGAACTTTACAAAATTAGTAAATGGTCCACCGCATTCAACAAAGATAAATTTTGTATTGGCATCTTGTCCACTCAGCGTAGTGAGGCCACAAATAGCGTGTCATGGTATTTCAAGCCAACAAGTTTGACAGATTTCTTGGGATTGGAGAAGGTGATGGAAACATGGCAAATGAACATGATGAAGACTTCAAGTGTATCCAGCCTATTGTTCTGTTGTTAGAGTAGTCCAATTCTTAAGTTGCTTCATTTTATACGAGGAAGCTTTACTCTATGTTCAAGAAGAATTTCGCATGGAGTTGGGGATTATCGTTATCGATGATAGGCCCATGGAGTGGTGAGGAACTTAGAGAAGAAGAATGCATCCAAAACTGGATTGTCCACTTTGATGTGTCTACTATGAATATTTCGTAGGCAGAAATTTGAAATGATGGGCATACTTTGTGCACATCGCATTAGAGTTCTTAGAATGATGTCGCGCATTCGGATAAGTACCTCCTCATGCGTGGTCTACGAGCAAAGAGGGACATCTACATCGATGGTTCATACGTAAGGTTAGTACATGTGAGCGAGATGGAACGCATTGTTTTCGGAACCATATAAGTCGATATGCATATCAAATTAGCTCCCTCAGGTGGTAATAAGATTCTTCGAGGACATGCTTGCATCTCTTAGCACTATCGATGAAGTGGACTAATAAGTGGGAATTCTCCATGTTTGATAGATCGTTAAGAGGAAGAAGCATCACAGCTAAGGATAAAGGTTTGAAGGATCCAATCAAGAGACGCCCAAAGGGTGTTTCCAACGCAACTCAAGGCTTATTGGGAGAAATCCAAAAAATCCACAAGTACTTATCCTACTTGCCTCTAATGTTGCTATTACTTATATGTTCCTGTAAATATTTAATTCATTATATTTTCTTGTCTTAGAAACAAAAGTGAAGTCCGAGAGTGCTGTAGAACGGGATCGCCACCTCTCCACTCTCTTATGCCCCTGCTTTTCACGGTAAGCCTAGAATATTTCACATTGATGTCGCCAAACATTCATCCATTACTAAGATGTTTGTACCATTACTACGATGTTGTACCAGTGAATTCGAACCTCATCAATCAACCAACATCTTTGAAGGGTACACTAAGTCGATGATGGATATATTACGAGGCATTTTGATGCATGATATTATCCAAGAAGGCACTTTTTTTCATTTTGCTCGTTTTAGTCATAATGCTTGTATTTTTTCTTGTTCATTTCATAACTTTAGTAAAGTCTTCTTTTCCTTTTAATCTTACCATTTTTGCAAGTGAAACTACAATTTTTTCCTTAATGTCTTCTCAAATTTTTTGTTGTTTTTTGTTGTTTAACTCTATAGCCTAGATGAGGTCTAATATTTGATTGTTTTGTAGGTCTAGTTCTTCATGCCTCCTTTAGAGAATGATTTTAATGGTTGCTTTGTTCTCTTAAATTGGCATTAGTTTCTTAAAGTTAAATAACAAACCAATATGTCATTTTTTCTTGAAGGATGTGTCCAAATTTCATTATTAAATAAGTCATGATCTCCAAAAAAAAAGGAGAAAAAAATTAAGATTGTTCCAAGTTAATTTATGAATCTCAGCTGTTTGATTCAATCAATCATAATGATTTAGATTTCATCAATCGCAATGATTTATGATCTTGTTTAAACCACTTCCTTTTATTTCAGTTTTTTGCCGAGTTTAATGAGAAGTTGCTATCATCTTCCAACTATGTTACAAGACAAGCTCTCAGCGTCGTGCTTATATCTCGTACATTTGTTTTTTATGTTGCATATTGGTAGATTCTAAATTATTGTAATCCCTTCTTATTAGTTAAGTTTATCTATACAACATTGTAATGATTCAGCTTTTGGGAGATATGTTGCTTGAACGGTCAAATTCTCATGTAATGACTGGATATGTTGCTTGAACGATCAAATTCTCATGCAGTTGATTTCTGTCATTTACCTATCTAATTCCTCATCCTCTCACTGCTGGTGTTTTCTGTTCTTCCATTGAGTTGTTTCCGAAATGCTTTCATTCAAAACTAACCTTTTCAGCTTTTTTATGTGAGACTAAATTTTACATGCAATTACATGCATGTCACACAATTCTCATTCATTTACATATCCAACTCAAAAATATTAATATTTATATAAGTAACACTGAAATCTTTAATATTACATCATTAAATATCATCATTTTAAATATAAGAAAGTATTAGAGAAATAAATCTTTAATTTGCATAAAAATTGTCTATTAAATTTGCATAGACAAAGTACAGAGGTACAGAGGTACAGAGGTACAGGAGTACAGAGGTAGGGCAGAGGCAGAGGTACACAGAGTATGAGAGTGCACAGGGCAGTGCAGAGGTGAGTCTCAGAGATACAGAGGCACAGAGGCACAGAGGAGAGGGCATGCATGAGGTACAGAGATACAGAGGCATGAGGTACAGATACCGAAATCTCTAAAATTCATAAACCACCTTATTGTTTTTGGGATTTAGTTACCATGTTAAACAACCGTGCAGAAAGTGAAATAAAACCGCAGAGAGTACAAATACCGTGAATCTCTAAAATTCAACAAAATTATTGCCAAAATACCATGATCAACAACCAGAGAAAGTTTTTTTTTTTTTTTTTTTTTTTTTTTTTGAAAAGTTGAGGGTAGCCCAAATTTCATTCCAAAAGAGAATTACAATAACTTTAGAAAGAAATCAACTAAGGGTTAAATTTAAATAACAACATCAAGAACATATATATAATTAGTGCGGGACTGGGGACTAATTAGATTTATCAAAACACGGCCGACAGATAGAGCTCCCACAGGTAAACGCCATCCCATGGAGGAAGGGCTAAAGGATCAGCAGAGCCGCAAAACCACAGAGACACCCAATCCATTTCCCACAAAAAACAGCCACAAAAACTTCGAATATGATTGGGAAGAAATTCAGCACGAACCCAATTATGCAGCAGGATACCAACTCTCAATAACCAAAACTCCACAAGGGAAGAAAAAAAAACCAACCAAACCAAATAATCCAGATCCTCGGTTGCAACCACTTAACAACTATGGAGGAGCTCATAAATTGCAAAAGAGAATATAAAATTTCCATAAGAAACTTAGTCTCATCATAGTTGTATCACCTCAGAAAACCACCAACCAGTGCCAAAAACCAGATTCGAAACATCATAGGCAAGCAAACAGCAAGCTGGAGGCTCACAACCATCAAACGCACATGAGTAGGAAGAGCTCCACAGAAAAACATACCAAAAAAAAACTGAAAAAAATCGTCTATACTCGAAAGCAGCCTCAAAATGCAAATGAACATGCCTAAACAGAATGGCAGAACAGAGAACAACGGAATTATCCCTACATAAACCCACTGAAATAACAAACAGTTTTATCCCTACCTAAACTGAATGTGCTGTACCGAGAACAACTCAAGCATCCAAATTTTATTTAAGTGTTTTTTGAGGCCAAGCAAAAAATCACATAAACAAAGTCGGCCCTAAATCTATTCATTTTTTTGTCCCCCCTTGTTGAGCCCAGTTGGCTTCTCGTGCCTCCATGTATTTGCAAATGAACATACCGCAATCGACACTGTTGGACTGGACTAGCAACCCGCTCACCGTTTCAACTGGCCATTTCGGGTTCTTTGTCAAAATAATGGCCGATATCGAGCCGAATTTAATCGCAGGAAGATGGATAAGGTATTAGTGTGATCCCTAGGAGAACCCGAAGAAGAGTGCATACCATTTCGGCGAATGGCTTTATGTGTCGTTTTGGCAATGAGTCAAAAATGACCACGCCAAGCTTGATATTACCGTGACAAGAAGTGTCCAGGTGATTATGGATAACCGGGAGTAAGAGTACCACTGATGCACTATCTGCAGTGACATGCGGTATATACATCTTGCTTTCTTTTAGCAAGCCATATTGGGCATAATTCTGCAAAGATGCAGGATAACATCTATAAGACACGCAGACATACGAATATCAAGAATGAATTGCGTAACCGGTAATTTTGGAGGAGTAACTCACCCAATGTAAGCATGAAATGTAAAGGAATGGGACATACAATCGGGGAGTACTTCGCAACAGATATGCGAATGCATCGACGCTGCATCGACAGATATTGATCCATCAAGAATCGTCAATCGCCTCGAAATAATAATATTTCCAACAGATATCTCCCCATTATCGAATACGCCATTTTTTGTAATTTTTAAGCAAAGAAATGAACGAAGTACTTAGAATGATATGACATTTGAATCTGTGAAAAGGAGGAAGATGAGTGACTTACTTGTCCCGAATCGCACACACCGGTCTATGAGTTGGAGCATCGGCTGAGGTATGCCATCTCTGGATGGGAAGTCCACGAGCTGCTGTGCCTCGGCTGGCTGTAATATAATTAGTTAGGCTGAAATCAATTATCATCTAAAGCTCGAGAATCAGAACTTCTGGTTACCTCAGACTGGTGCTCCTCCACAACTACGATGGCCTTTGATGGCTCATCAGAGGAAATCCTCGCCAGCCACGTGAATTGAAGGGTGAAACCAACAATCGGTCATCTATTGTATCACATTATTCATGAAATTAATACACCGCGCCGCCGGGCAGGTGGGGTGGAGGTGGGGTGGAGGCGATCGAGCGCCCACTCTTAGCCCGTGGCTGTGTAACCCTAAACGGAGAGAACATAGCTTTCCTCTTCCTCATCTGCCGTACCTTCACCCGATGTACAAGGCTGCCAATGAAGGGGATGATAGTAGTTGGATGCTCAGTGGGAGCCTCCCCTTCGCCCCGACCTCGCACAAGACTCCACCGGAGGGGCTTCCACTATGAAGGTCTCCTGAGAAGATACCCCGGTGGTCTCCTCCGTAGCAGCTTCCACTCAGCTGGGGATGGAAGCACTCTTCTGTGCAGCAAGGGTACCCTCAGAAGAACTGCATGAATGCCATCCGACCCTCTCACACTGCATGGTGGATGCCACAACTTCCCTCAACTCCCTCAAACCCCGCAAATAACCTATCTACTGCAGATCCTTGATTGGGGGTAGTGAGGGGCAAGCTAGACACACCGCTTGGGGAATATCGGGAGAGATATACTGGGAATCGAGGAGGAATGGTCGACCATGGATGGGGCTGATGTCAAGTTCGCTAGATGGGGATGAGGGATGATTCCATGAGCCTCTCCTCTTCGATAAGTCCTCGGCGTAAGGACTGTTAAGCCAAAGATAGATATGAAGACAAACAACATAGGTAAATGCATTACTACACCAAAATGAACGAACATAACTAATGTCCTGTACCTGGTCTCCTCCCAAATCGTTGAAGGCAACATCTGCAAACTTTATTTTAGGCCAACGCAACATACGTATCGCAGACGGAAATGGCGCTAATAATGTTTAAATGATCTACAACAAAAAATTTATAGGTTAAATTGTTCACATCAAGTAAAACATAACCGAGTCGAACATACCATAAGAAGAGGGACAAAGCCACTCATGTAGCAGCGCTTGTCTGTTCAGATCTTTCTTGTAATGCCATTGACACTAAGAAGGCCCAAATGGCTTCAGCCCAATTGTACTCAGCAAATTTCTCAATATTATCGGCGTAGGCAATTAAACTAGAAGCTACTCTATAGTTGTGGTATGCAAAGAACAAATTTGAAATAAGAAAACGTATGTACAACTGTAAACAGCACGTAACGAAGCTATCCATTGCTCGAGCTTATTCTTATAATCGGTGAACTATCTCAATGGGATTGCCATAAAACTTTCTCCCTTTGTTTGGCAAAGATCACTACTTCATCCGGTGAAAGAAATGCTCCCAAGAAAAGGCTTCATTCGATGTCCCAAAGAAGATAGGATAGAGGTTATGGCAACCGAAGTCTTGCGCGTAATCTCAATTGGTGAAGTCGCTTCAATATTTCAGTCACTTCACTAGTGAAGCGATAATATTATCAAATAATGCTCTGATGGCACTCGGCCTGCATCTAGATGTTATCCTTTGCAGACATGCTGAACTTCAAAATAAAGTTAAGGTAATTAGAATATTAGCAACATAATGGATTGCAAGCACCTTAATATCAGGAGGGTACAGAGGTACAGGGTGAGGTCGATTCATTTTCTCCAACACATCCAAACCGCAAAATCTCAAGAAAGTATGAGTCAGAGGGAGGTTCTGAGAGTACATTTGCAAACAACTAAATTAGCTTCCAAACAACCTCTAAACTACTTCCACGTAACAATATTGTCTCAACAACCGTGACAACAATCAAGAAAATAGCCCAAAAGCCTCTAACATCGAGGGTAGTGAGGCAGAGGAGAGTACAGTGCAGTGTACAGATTCATTTTCTCCACGTAACACACCCAAATCTACAAAACACAACTGTTATTCATAACGGATTCTAGCATAGTATGCCCTCCAAACGGTAAAAATGGAAAAAATGCAAAATCTCAAGAAAGTATAGAGGTATAGAGGTAGAGGGTTGAGAGTACATTTGCAAACAAGCATCTAAATTAGCTTCCAAACAACCTCTAAACTACTTCCATAGTAGCAAGAACATTGTCTCAACAACTGACCAACAATCAAGAAAAAAATAGCCCAAAATTGTCTCTAACATCGAGGGTACAGAGAGGCAGAGAATGGAGTACAAATTCATTTTCTCCACGTAACACACACCCAAACCGACAAAACACAACTTCCCGTTATTCATAACGGATTCTAGCCATAGTATGCCCTCCAAACGGTAAAAAATCAAAAAAAATGCAAAATCTCAAGAAAGTATAGATGCAGGTAGAGGGGTTGAGAGTACATTTGCAAACAAGCATCTAAATTAGCTTCCAAACAACCTCTAAACTACTTCCACAAGATATAGCTTAACATTGTCTCAACAACCGGACCAACAATCAAGAAAAATAGCCCAAAATCGTCTCAACATCGAGGGTGCAGGTACAGAGGTACGTGAGGTACAGGGTTACAGATTCATTTTCTCCACAGAACACACCCAAACCGACAAAACACAACTTCCCAGTTATTCATAATGGATTCTAGCCATAGTATGCCCTCCACGGTAAAAAATGGACTGAAAAAAATGCAAAATCTCAAGAAAGTATAGAGGTACAGAGGTACAGAGGGGTTCGGAGAGTATATTTGCAAACAAGCATCTAAATTAGCTTCCAAACAACCTCTAAAACTTTCACAGTATAGCAGTAAATATTGTCTCAACAACCAGACCGAACAATCAAGAAAAATAGCCCAAAATCGTCTCTAATATCGAGGGGTATACGTGAGGTATAGGTACTGAGGTATAGAGATGAGGTATAGAGATGGATCAGAAATGCAAAATCTCAAGAAAAAGGGAGAACAAGGTTTCTGAGAGTACTGGCACAGTCAACAATCAACAAACAGAGCAAAATCATCTCTAATATCAGGAGGGTACAGACGTACGAGAGGTACAGGGTATAGACGGGTAGCCATATACTGAAAAAAATGCCATAAAGAAACCTAAAAACACTTACTGATGGATTGTAATGGACAAAGACAGAGAAAACCCTAGAATCTTTCAAGTTCAGCAATGCATGTGGAAATACCTCATGTAACCAACCATAATACCTCAATTTGAAATTCGCTAGAAGCCCTAAGCTAGTGATCGAACGACGGAGGTGGGCCGACCGACAGCGGGAGCTCAGAAAATTCTCTTCGTCGAAAGCCCTGTCCAGAGTATTACGAAAGAATACCGAACGACGCAGATATTTTGTTCCCCGAGGTTTAGACGGTAAATCGGTCGGGTCGCGCTAAACCGAACGCATTTCCGTTTTACGACGTCATTTGGCACCGCACTGCACACGTCATAAATTGGAGTCCGTGACAAAAGGTACGCGACTGACGCATTATTTTCCCTCTCTTTCAGTCTTCAACCCCGAGATCTCAAACTGTGGTTCATTTCACCAAGGCCAAGAAGGCTTCAAGCACATGGGATGGGAACGCCATTCTTTATTCTATTCATGTTCTCTCGCTCATCCACGCTTAGTTCACCGCCAAAGCCGACCTGACTGCAGAGCCGACTCAACCTATGTCCATGAGATGCATTGAGAATCCCACAAAGACGATCTCCTAGGTCGATTACTTCACCTTCTCTCCTCATCCTATATCCGCCTTTTTTCATATTTATAGTAATAGTTCTCTTTTATTTTTTGTGGAAATGCCATTAAACCCTAGGGTTTTCTCATCATATATACGTAATTCCCAAGTTTTCTTCGCTTTGATCTCAGATCGCCGTGGTTTCACTCGATCATAGTGTAGGATAGAGGAAAACCCTTCCAAGTCTTAAGCATGCTCTTGAATTTTAATACTTATATTAATTCTTCAAAATCCTAGAAGTTAGGACTAAATTTTCATAATAGGCCTGGTTAGTAATTAAATTAGCTAATTATATATCTTAAAAAAAAATTTAAAATAGGCTGCCGCACTGATCGGCCGCTCAAATATTTTTTTAAAAGAAAATTAAATTGGCAGTCCCCATTTTTTGGCCATATCAGGCTCATTAGGTGTCAGAATTTGACGTATTTGATATTGTTGGAAAGATAATTAAAAATTCTACTACTTTCATATGACAACTTTTGACGAATCTCGCCCGGTGAGTCGCAGTTGAATCTTTTCATGTGATATTAATTTAGTATGGATATGTACCTACATTTGAGTCTGTACCAACTTAAAAATTCATATTTGGCCAAAAAGTTCTTAAGTCAGAGTTGAAATATATGTAATTTCATGTTGAATCTTTGTTCCTCATATTTGCATTAACCAAAACAAACTAAACTAATAATAAACAACACTATAAATATACAATGAGAAGAAACTAAATGAGTGAACATTAGAAATAAAAACGTCTAAAACTACATGCCATGAACCATAAAAATAAGAAAACACAGCTATCATCGTCGATGCCTGCGTGGTGGAATCGCATCGCTACCAGGGGTGTAATGGGATGGTGAGCGACGTGGCTGATCACGTAGATGATGCTGATGATGGTCCTCCTCCTTTTTCACATGTTCACCTGGTTGTTGCGAACATCGCAAGTCCATAACACGTGGTATATCAACGGAAGCTTGAGATGGCAATGAGCACCCGTAGTATGCTCCGTATGGCGGTGTCATATGGAATGACGATGGACCATATGTCGGCAGGATCGGTGCATGCCAAGGGTGCATCTGAGACCATACTGCATCCTGATATGAATACTGGGGTGGCTGTGTAAATATATATGTAGACTATCCCACCATTGGCGTAGAGGATGGACCCACATCCATCGACGGAACATCTGTCTGCCGATGCGTATGCAAGAGATCCTTGTATCTGTTGTTAGAGATGTGCATGTTCTACCTCAGCTCTACAATCAACTGCTCATAATCGTTGATGTCTTTCTAAAATTCTGTGTCATCACCTCTACCAAAATAGCGCTGAAATATATCCTCAGTGTTCAAGATATGCTCACGCTACAAATAATGTAAATTTATATCATGATTTCAATGTTACAAGGAAAAGAAAATTGTAATGTCACATAAACTAACCATCAAACGGTCTCCAGGTGCACGGGGGTAGTATGTGTTAGGAGAAACTTTCAGTGCCTTCAACATGTAAAGTGAAGCCCAAGAATGGTACCACCTCATGTACTGGTTGATCGTTGGCTCCCGATCATGCTGCGATGAATCCACCAACTCGCGTCGATGCTCCCACTGTACAATATAGGAGTGGTGGTACTCGACCCAATCAACATCAGCCTTTCCTCATCCATCAACCCGAACGAACGATGGATCTATCGGGGCAACATCAATCGTAGGAGGCATGCCAAACTGTCTGACCACACGATCAGGCAGGTACCACTCTACCCTCTTCCAATAAATCAGCGGTACTCTAGCTAGCCATATCTCCTCTCCCTGCAAACATATATTTGTGACATGCATGCGGATCTGATGTCTATATGGCTCCTAGATGACTTGTGCATTCAGCATAAGTTATTCTAACAATTGCAATCACATGATGAGCAAGCTAATAAAAATGACATAAATTCAGCGTACCTGACTCTGCAAAAGGCCATCCAACTCATCCTTGTATACTCTGATGTTGGATGCTGGCATTTCTCGAACAAAACCTTCATTCCACCGACATCCAACACTGAGCCCATCAATGTCTGCAGGATAGGGAACACGTAAGGTAGGTCTGCCAACATGAATGTGCTCCCAAGCCCATACCTGCAATAGATGAATACATCCTGCTATGTTCATGCGCTTTGGCTTGGTAGCCTCATGTAACTCTCTGTACAGATGTGCAAGCACAGCTGAGCCCAATGACAACCCCCTAAATGTATGAATATCCTCCAGTAGTGGTAGATACTACAGATGAACCTCAGAGCTGGAAGTGTCTGAGAGAAGAAAAGATCCAATGGAAAATAATACATACGCCCTAATATGCATAAGAAATTGGAGCTCTAGTAGATCTAAGTACGTATCTCTATAATAAGTCCATCTCAGCCATCGTAATGGTAAGCAAGTGCGTGCATGTGCCTGCCCCATCCAAAATTTTGATGTGATATGTGGATGGATCGGATCATGATACACGACGTGTGGCTCTGGATGCGCTCCTAACAACTCATCACAGTAGTCTGGCCACGTAACCCACCGTTTCCCTCCACCTACAATAACACTGTCAATCACTGGTGGGCCATCTATCCGAATGCCTAGGATCATCGCAACATCCTGTAATGTGATCATGATCTCACCAATGGTCAAGTGGAATGTGTCGTTGCGGCACCGGCTCGAATGCCGTAAGTGATGATCTAGCTTAATATCTGACTGGGATACACTTTGGCGAGATATCTCGCAAGGCACCCATGAATCTAGGACAATTAATAGGTCATTCCCTAAACATCAACAAGTGTGCAGCTATCTCGAGCACTGAAACCTGCAACCACAATGAAGTATGCTTAGAATGCGTATGCATAACAACTACATAAGTATAAAGGCTCACAAATTGCTTAGGAAAAAAAATTTACCGAATCAGGATGCGCTGCTCTGTGCCGAACATGGAGCATAGCTATGCTAGGGTGTACACCTGCTGGTGGTGGGCCGAAGTCCTCAACTGTCTCCTCTGGTCATCGCCTCCTCCTGCGTGGGGGCTGAGAGCTTCATCACTAGACATCTTTGCCTATTATAAGTGCAACAAGCAACAGAGTCAGATTTAAAAAAAAAACATTTTATAACATTGTATAGGGGAAATGGAAAAAAATATAACTAAAAACAACCGCAGACTGATAACCAAAACAAACAACTTTAAGTTGGCAACACACCGAAAACCTAACAAAAACATACAATTTTTGAATTTTAACTGCAAAGGTACAAGCTGCAAGCATCCACTATGAAAGATAACTGAAATAGTTTCCATCATTGAATTTGTAGTACAGAGAAAAGCTAAATTAAACAAACACATACTAGAATCTTATTTTCCCTTGCAATATAAAAATATCAGACACACAAGTACACACACTAGGATAACAGACAACCAATAAATAAATTGGAACATATCACACCCTACGCGCGCGCATTTGACGGCACGTCCACCTATTATGCCCAATAATCTTATACACACTACACACCCTGGAGCTTCTAGTACTGTTCTCATCCATGCTATTTTTGAATCTGCTTGTTTTTGGCCTACCAGACTTTCTCTTGATATTAGGTGGGTTATAATTTTCGTATATGCCTTCAATAATGTGTTCTGGCCACTCCTCCCGATCAGGTATGACATGGAAATCTCCCTGGTAGGTGCTAATATAATTTTACAAGCTGTAGTATACTGAGAGATATTGCACGTGGTTCAGTGTCGATGTCCCAAAGCAGCAATCACATGTGCACAAGGTAGATGGTAAGACTGCAGTTGTCTACAAGTACAATTGCATTCATAATTTTCAGATATTTCCACCTTGTAGGTTCTACTGTTGATATCAAACACTTGGTACTTAGACAGAGATATCCTAACTGGTTCAGGAAATCTCCTTGCCTCATGTTCATTAGCCAGCAATGTAGCTTTAATGCGTGGGAGAACAAATTTTTTTGTTGACTTTCTAGAGTTGTAGCTGTCTCAAGACGTTTCATGAAAAGGGAAACTATGTTGTTGTATACTGCTGTGATCAAAGCTTGAATTGGTAAACCGTATGCACGTTTAAGAACTCCATTGAAGCACTCAGCGACATTTATCGTCATTGTACCATACCTATATCCATCATCATGAGTTTGAGACCATTGATGTACATCCCTTGAAACTAGCCACTCGTATGCCTGCTGCTTAATATTCTTAATGTCTTCGATGTACCTTTTAAAAATGCGTATATCTACTGTGTTTCCAATGACATACATTTTTTGACATATGAAATCAATACTACGCCGAAGTCGTGACTTTTGAAGTTCTCCCTCAAATGGTTCGATGTGTGCGAGGGAAAGATCTCTGCACAGAACAAGACCTGCATGTCTATCTGAGATGAGGCAGTGATCACCCCTTGTAGATACTAATGGGATCAAGTTCTGTAATGTGTGTAGAAACCAAATCCATGACTCAACGCACTCTGATTCCACAACTGCGAATGCTAGTGGGAACAAGCCGTTGTTTGCATCGATCCCAACCACACTAAGTAGAGTGCCTCTGTACTTACCCAGGAGGAAAGTCCCATCAAGACATAAAATTGGGCAATACTCCAACCTCAGAATAACCATAACGTTGGAATCTATTTGATTCTGTGGAGTGTACTCGGTATACTGAACCTGACATAGATGCACAAACAATAGCCATAAATTTTCCCAATGATCTGTATGATTCCTCCCAACTGCCAAAAATTGCCTTAACTGCTTTTTGACGTGCATCCCATGCCTTCATATAAGACACTCTTATGTTAAACTTTGACTCAATACGGCCTATAATCTCCCTGGGCTTCAGATCCAGCTGACGTTTGACTACAGGTTGGATGAAATAATTGATGAATTGTGATGTGCATTGCTTGTGTCCAACATTAAGAATAGAATGAGTACAACTATGAGGTGAGCCTACTGAACCAATCCTCCAAGCACCACCCAACCTCTTAACTGAGCAGGCATGTAAGCCACAAACATGGTCTAGCTGTGTCAGAATGGAGGGTGCACAACACAGTGAATTTT
Source organism: Cymbidium sinense (assembly GCA_021442155.1). Classification (NCBI taxonomy): domain Eukaryota; kingdom Viridiplantae; phylum Streptophyta; class Magnoliopsida; order Asparagales; family Orchidaceae; genus Cymbidium; species Cymbidium sinense. The sequence continues at coordinate 19,844,638 of CM038232.1, read as the reverse complement.
GATTGGTTCGAAGCATATATGTCATAGTCCACATTGTTCATAATTGACCAACCCTGAATAGCAAATTGTAACTGCTTCTTATCACGAAAGCACATACCTTCAACCAATTCATCAGGGATGCAGTTTTCCTCTTCAAAGGATGAATCATCTGATGGGCCATCAAATGGAATGTCTTCATCCCATTCTCTAGTGGTTTGAGTGCTACACATGTAATCATTATTATGTATCAAATGCTCCTCAGTATGACTTATTCTCATTGAGTAATCGACAATCAAATCTCTGGCCATATGGGATGGTTCTGTTGCCCTTAAATCGGGCCACTCCGAGTCACTATCATCGTCGTCATCATCATCGCTACTATCTCCATTGGGCATAGTTTCATATTCAACATCTTTATCAGTTGGTGGGTTTGGTTCATTAACTTCTGGGTCATCCATATGAGTAGAACTTGTTCCAGCAAAATATTCATTTTCTCTTGCTGCAGACCCATACAATTCAACATGAGTGCTAAACTGAGAAGGTGGTGTGATGTAATCAGTGGCGATTCTAGCTCTCTGCTCGTCAGCATTGTTAACCTCCCTATCTCCACATGGGAGTTTCTCAACTTTGACATATACCACAATAAGTTGTGCATATGCTGCATTAATTATAGCTTCACATACTTCTTCATCGTTAATATGTGTTGCAATAAATCCAGCTCCAATAGAAAAATGACCAACAAGATTAATAGAGAACTTTGATGGATCTAGCATCAACGATATCATTACTCTTTTCTGTAATTCCTCAAATTTAATCCATTGTGGGATTTGTACTGGATGATTTCTCCCACCAATATATGTTGGAATGAACTCATCGCTTACTCAGAGTTCACCACCTTAGTAAAGAACTACATAGACAGTATCTGAACTCATCACTAACTAGTAATAATGAAACACCGGTATCTGAACTGCTACCTATTACGCACAAGAAAGCTTGCATTAATATATGATAAAGAAGGCTGAAAGAATCACACATTCCTAGACGGCAACTTAATCTTGAAACAATCACTCTATCCTAATATGCGAAATCGACATGGAGCTTGATCTTCAAACGATCACACAATCCTAGAAGAGAACATGATGCCTCTCATAATTATCAGGTTATTTCAGCATAACAAATAAAAGTCAAATACTGGAATGTCACAACAATCAATTTGTGTGACGGCACACTTATAAAAGCCAATCGATCTCTTTTACATCTATAAACAACCACGTACTTCATTTGCAAAAAAACATCACGCACAAAAATATTAACAGAATAAGATCACACATAAAGTAAATTTTTCCCAGAAAAACAAAATCACATATGCGCCTAGTCCAACTAAAGAGCTTGATAACACCTAATTAAACTACACATACACACTTAATCAAGCAAAACATATTGCACACAAATTATAATCCCCTAAAAAATAAAAACAACACATACAAAGTGAGATCCAACTAAAGAGCTTGATAACACCTAATTAAATTACACATACGCACTTAATCAAGCAAAACATATTGCGTACAAATTACAATCCCCTAAAAAAATAAAAATACCACATACAAAGTGAGATCCAACTAAAGAACTTGGTAACACTTAATTAAACTACACATACACACTTAATCAAGAAAAACATATTGCGCACAAATTACAATCCCCTAAAAAAATTAAAACACCACAAATAAAGTGAGATCCAACACAAACTTTCTATGAGAATCATAATAATTAACTTAAACATACAAAATAAACTCATAAAATTCAAAATCTAAAAATTTTTTTTAGTGTAAGGTTAGAAATACCTGAATCAGCAAAAAATTTCAATAAAAACCCTAGCGAGATCCTTCGATGAAGCTTCGCGAAGCACTTTCCGCCGGCGATGGATCCGGGCGACCACCGAATGCTGGGGATCGCGATGAAAATAGAAAACCAGAGTGCGAAGCGCAGCCTCGTGTTTTCGCTCGCTTAATTGGGGATGAGCCAGTCCATTGATCGGGTGAGGCCTATTTTTAAATTTTTTTAAGATGCCTAATTAGCTAATTTAATTACTAAATAGACCTATTATGAAAATTTAGCCAGAAGTTAGAGCCATTTAATTTCTTCCAAACATCAAATTAAGATTGAGTAGTCGAGCTGAGCTCCATAATCTGCTCCCAAATTCTATGGACTGCTTCAATCTCACACATTTATTTTTTTTTGGGCAAATTTTTAAAATAAATATGGGTTAAAATGTAATTAGTATTTTAAGTATCATTAAAAAAAATTTAAAATAGGTATAGTCGCCCATTAAGTGGGTGACTAGCTTGCCACGTCAACTCCGACGTGGCATGGAAGCTAATTTGTGTGGTACAGTAGCTAGTCGCCCAGTGGGTGACTAGCTCTGTAATGTATGAGCCTAGTCCCCCAGTAATTGGGCGACTAGCTCTGTAGCGTCTACAAGCTAGTCGCCCATTAACTGGGCGACTAGCCTGCAGATAATTTTTTTTTTCAATTGGGTTACACCAAGTCATTATGCATATTCAAATCATTAAGGTGAATTAATATCAAGCATATTGAAGGAGCTATTACATCAAGGATTGGCTTTAAGCTCTTATCTTTTTTGCTTTAGATATGAATGTTCTTTCTAGGCTTTAAGCCCTTATCTTGAATTATGGAGATCAATGTTAGAGTCTAAAGGTTTTCATTTAAGTAGATCTAAAACTAAATATATGGATTATAATTTTAGTTGTATAAGTTATAGTGTTAGTGTTATGACATTAGGTGAGCGATTCAGATGAGTCATTAAAAAGAGAAAACAATTGAAGTTGTGCAAGTCATTAAAAAAAGAATGAGCGATTCAGATATTTAGGCTCTAAGGTTACCAAACACATAGATAGTAAAAGAAAATGGACGATCCAAAAACAAAAATAAAACATGCAAGAACCAATATAGTATAGATGCACATACCACACTATCCTAAACAGCTAACGCCTCCATCGTCTGCGTGGAATCACACCACTTCAGGTGTGTACTGATCAGATGCACGTGGTGGATGGTCACGCAGCTGATGGTGGCCCTCTAATGCAAGATCTTTAGAAGTCTACGTAGGATAGTCCTGTGACGGGAAGAAAGGCGGCTGTGACTCATACACAGGCTGGTATGTAGAAAGACCTGGATCAGCATATGTAGATGGTCCGACGCCCCAGTCATGCTGTGGGACATCTTCTATAGGCTCCGATACATAATGTGTGTCACCGATATATACTCGCAACCTAAAATATTCGCATAACACCTCGTACCTATCTACAACTCCCTTTTAACTCGTGCTCATATGTACGGTCGAAGTACGACTGAAAGATGTCCTGAGTTGCCAAAATATGCTCTGATTGCATGAAAAAATAGCGAGTGAAATTAACCTTAACTAGGTATGTAACATATTTAATTTAATAGAATAGTTATGTTAACACTTACATATATGTGCTCTACAAGTGCTTTTGGGATAGTAAGTGGTGGGAGGATCTGTCGGGGCGGCTAGTAAGTAGAGAGAAGCCCAAGATCTGAACCAGCACATGTACTAATTGATAGCCGTTAACTTGTCCTCATCTTCTTTCAAGCCATTGACTATGTAATCCCTCCGCCTCTCCCAAGCGGCAATATGCACCTGGTGGTAATCAACCCAGTCTTCATGTGCATTACCTCGACCATCGACCCTCTTGAAACTAGGATCAACTGGTGCCACATCAACTTTGGTATCAATCCAAACTATCACAACACTAGATCATGTAAGTGTCACTCCACTCTCTTCCAGTTGATTAGCGGACTCGTGCTAACCACATATCGGAGCCTGCTGAACATGTATGTGACAGGCGTTGCATGATCTGTTCAGTGTATGGCTCCCAAATTACCTACACATATTAAAAATTATATTTAATTAGTATACACATTATAGAAATTAGAATAAAAAAGTACTCTACAAGTCTTACCTGTATATGCAGCAAACCAACCAGCTCATTCATATATAATGTCATATTTGTCATTGGCATTTGACGAACATATCTCTCATTCCACCTATGCACACAACACATTTTAAACAAACATATAAGCCAAAAATTTGTAATTGCAGAAATTAAAATATACCTCAATCTAATGCTGAGTCCATCAAGATTACTCGAATATGACACTTGCAGGGTCGGCCTCCCCACATGAAGATGCTCCCAAGATCATATCTATAGAAGGTGTAGATACCCAGCCATATTGGCCCTGTTAGGCCTAGTAGACTCGTACAACTCCCTGTAGAGGTGTGCCAGAACTGCTCCTCTTATAGAAAATGTACTGAATGAATCTAGGTCCTCAAGTAGTGGAAGATACTGCAGATGGACCTTGGATCCTGACTGTCTGGTAGTAAAAAGCACCCAATAAGAAACAAAAATATAAGCACGCAGGTGCCTGAAGTACTCCTCAATGCTCAGATGCGTATAAGACTCCCTGTAGAAAGATCACCTAAGAAACCTCGGCATGCGCGTGCGACCCATCCTGAAGGTCGATGTGATGTGTGGGCTGATCGGGTCATGATACACCACATCTGGTAGGAGATGTCGACCCAACAACTCATCGCAGTAGTCTGGCAAACTACGCCACCTCTTCCCCTCACCAATCATAATTAGGCCAATAATAGGCAGCCCATCAACGCATAATTTCAGGATCACCGCCACGTCCTGAAGCATCATTGTCATCTCTCCAACGACAAGGTGAAAGGTATTGGTCTGTGGAGACCATCTCTCAACCAGGGTAGTAAGTAGATGATCCAAGCGAATGAAACATAGCTGACTAGCACACTGTAGGCCTACTGCTTCCAGGCCATTGATGAATCTCCTGCAAGTGATGGACCACTCTTTCAATATAAGCAAGTGGGAAGCAGCCTTTAGAACAATGCTCTGTAATAAAAAAAAGGATAAACCATTTGTCAAACCAGTAATATTGTGCATGTGTAACATATAAAATGAAATTAAATAACACTTATAGTATCAGGGTGGGCAGCTCTATGCCGACCACATAGGGAGGCTATGCTAGGGTGGACCTCTATAGGAGGCTGCTCCGATTGTGGGGTGTCATCCCTAGCATGGCCCTGACGCTTACATTTAACAGGTGGGTGGTGCTCCTCGGCTATCGTACTTGTTGAAAAAATATATGCATTAGTCAGTGTCAGACAATTATAAATTTTAAATGAAAAACTATAGCGTAAAATAAGCCCAAAAAGAGTATCGTAACTTACATAAAAATTCTAACAATGAGCATAGAACATATAAACGAGTTGCTATTGTAACTACAACATACATTCTACTATTGACATTGTGTGGGCGATGACGTAGTGTAGGTCTTGCAGACTACGGGTTACTACTTCTTCTAGCTCTATTTTCATCCATTGTATTTTACGAATCTAGTGTGTGCAGTCGACCTTCTATGAAAATTAGGTGGCAACAATTCTATTAAACCTTACTCAGCACTGTAAGCTGGCCAATCAGAACAATCAAGCAAAGTGTGAAACTCAGTTGAATATGTGAGCTTATACAAATGTAAAGTGTAATATTGTGATACACACGTCAGGTGGTTTAATCTTCTGAATCCCAGTGCAGCAATAACATGCTAGCATTGACAATGATATATGAGTGTCTTATTACAACAGCTACACTGATCATTATCTAATAAATCAACTCTAAATGATCGACTTGACCTATCAAACACTTGCATCTCCCGAGGGTTGATGTTCATTCATTCTGGGAAATGTTTGGCTTCTCTTTCAGTATGCTGCAACATGGTTGATACCCTTTGGGTGAACATAGATAAATTAGCCTCATATTGCTGAGTTGCAGTGGCAAGTCTTTTCATGAACATTATAACTAAATTGTAATAAATAATGTGATTAGCACTTGAATTGGCAAACCACATTCACGTTTCATAACACCATTGAAACATTTAGATGCATTGGTCGTCATTATACCATAACACATTCCACAATCATGTACTAGTGACCATTTAACTAGGTTGCGTTCCAGAAGCCATTTGTGAGCTTCATCTTTCACATTTTTTTATATTTATCATATATCGATTAAACTCACAAATGTCATCAGTGTTTCCTATCATATATATTTTTTGACAAAGAAATTCATCACCAATTCACAATTTACGTATCACTTTTTTGAAATTTTCACGCAGATGGCGCAAGCAGTATCTGTGAGCGGGCCATGATAAAATATCTCTACACCCACATAACAAACTAGTATGCTTATCAGATATTATGCACAAATCACGTTTGGATGACACCACAGGCAGCATATCATATAAGCACATTAAGAACCACAATCAAGAATTAGTTGACTCAAACTCAACGACATCAAAGGCAAGAGGAAACAAACTATTGTTTCCATCTATTCCAACAGCAGTAAGTAATATACCACAGTACTTGCCTAACAAAAATGTACCATCTAAATCGAGGACAGGGCTACAACTGCCCCAGCCCAAAATGGAAGGATCAAATGCCCAGAAAGTTCTTTGGAATTGCTGTGTAATGCTAGACTGAATTCTGTAGACTGTACCAAGTAAAGTAATACAAACTGCTTTCATGAAAAGGCTGAGAGTCCTATAAGACTCTTCCCAACTACCAAAAATTTCTTTTTATTGCCTTACGCCTAGCATCCCAGGCCTTCATTTAGGAAACTTTGATATTAAACTTTGATTCCATTCTATCTATAATCTCCCTAGGTTTCAAATCAATTTGATGCCTGATTACAAGTATAATGAAATAAGCTATGAATTTGGAACTGTCGATGACCAGGTACTAGCGCATTGATACATCTTGGTGATCCCCATTAGATTCTCCAAGCTCCCCTATCTTTGCTACTACAATGCAGATGCCAAATACATGCTATGTCAGGACTATCATGATGTAGACATATCACAGTACAGTTCTTTTGGTTTGAGGTAACTGTTTGAAATTGAATATTATTAACTATACACCATCCAATAACAGCAAATTGAAGGCTCCTTTTACTTGTAAAACACATTCCTTCTACAAGGACACCTGGGATTTCAACATTATCTATTAGGATATTTTCATCAGATGGACCATCAAAGTAAATATCATTGTCCTCTCTCGTGGTTTGACACATCCATACATACTCATTAGTAGACAATATTTGACTTTCACTATCCATATTCCGGAATGAATGATTTTTTTAAAAGATCCTGACTAGCTACATTCTCAATTATAGTAGTTTCTAACCCAAGTGAACAATCATTATCACTGATATTCTGCAAAGAGTCACTACTTGAGCCACTGCTCATAGTCTCATACACATCATCACCTGCGACACTCTAAGGCACATATGGTTCCTCTAAATGATAAATAACATCATCGCTACCAGAACACTCATAAGTACGATAACACACATTGATATTAAATATTAACAGTATAAGCAGGGAAAGATAGAGAAGGTATTACCTGAGAATCAATTCGTCAAAGCTGCTCTATGTCGCCATAGGAGCAGGTGCGATGAAATCCTGTATATGCATCGATGGTATATCTGCTGACCTTAACATCAGATCAGCTGATGTGTATGCAACATTAGCATCCTCAACTTTCACATACAACACTAATATTTGACGAGAAGCTTTGTCTAGTGTAATGTTGCAAACTTCATCATCAGAAATAGCAGACGATATAAATCCATTACCCACTGGGTAATGACATGTAAGACTGACAGTGTGACTCTCTGAATCAATGTAAAGGATCTCATAATTCTTTGTTTCAATTTCAATAAGGTGCTCTGCCACAGAACCTTAACTGGATGATTTCAACCACCCATATAACTTGGAATAAACTATTCATCAACACTTAGTTCACCCCCAAAGAATAGGATCAATGAAATAAACTCTCTACTCATTCTCCAAATAACTGAAAAATAACCGATCATATCAGTATTCCCTAAATTTAGAAAAATATTGTGCGTCCAAATTTATTTGTAGTACAAACTACATAAATCAAATGATATTTAACTCAATCGACACGTTATGTGAACGCCTCCATCTAAGGTGACTTGCTCTAAAGGTAACTGACTCTAATCTTATAGGCCAATTGCAACGACTCAAATCCTACTAATATCATTCATAAATATTTCACAATCATTTTTAATAATATACCCGACATATATTAAATGTTAAAGATTATATTATCATCAAAAATTACAAATCAAATCCCTGAACCACAACTCTAACCCAAAATTACAAATCAAATCCTAGTACATAACTTTAACCCCACAACTTTAAGCCCTAGTACACACAATCTACTTAATTATAACTGAAAATTAGGGATTTACTATGTGTTTACAAAGAATGACGGCAATGTGCGCTAAGAACTACAGAATCCACTACAGGAAACTTTCCTAAAAGGAACGGAGCTACCTGAATCATTGCCGGAAGCTAATGTTGAGTTCAAAGGGATGTTAGATGGAGAGGAAATCTGTCGAACGCAGTGGACGGGGTTGTTGGCCAAAGAAATGATGACAATTCGACAAGAAGTGGAAGATGGAGCAATGCCGGCGGTTGTGTTGACCTCATTTTTAGGATGAGCTCTCAACCCCTCCATGTTAGACATAGGACTCCTCTTAGACTTTAAGAGATCCTTAGTCTTAAGATACATCTAGTGATTAGGTGGACACTCAACCTAGCCCTAGAGACTTAGAAGAGTTAGCTATAGGAATAGGTCATGCCTTAGGGGTGTTAGGAAAATTTGCCTACCTTATAGCTTGAACCAACTCCTCACTTTTTTCCTTCAAGTCAAATTCAAATCAACTCCAACTCATATCAACTTCAACTCCAAATCAAACCTTGAATCAGTTTTAATGGATTTTCTTAAATCATGAATCAATTCCAAATAATCAAAACCCATGATTGAAATCCAAATTCAAAGTTCAAAATCTTTCCTAAGTTCTTTAATTCCCTCTTAAGAACTTAGCCTAAATCATGTTCAAATCAATTCAAACTCATAAAATTTTCTCACAACCCATTTATATTCTTATTTATATTCACATATTTAAATGAAATATAAATCCAAATCAATCAAACTGAATCCAAACCTCAAATTTAAATTCTAGAAATATTTCCTAAGTCCCTTGATTCTCTCTTAAATACTTAGCCTAAATCATGTTCAAATCAATTCAAATCCTTAAAATTTTCTCTAACCCATTTATATTTTTATTTATATTCACATATATAAATCAAATATAAATTCAAACAACTAAAATCAACTTCAAAAATCAAACTCAAATTCAAACAAAATCCAGCCTAAGCCTTTCAAGTCAAAATCTTGAACTTAGGCAAATCGAATTCAAATCAAGCCAAACTCTTGATTTTTCTTTATGATTTAATCAATCCTTCAATCATGAATCCAATTTGAACATAAACTCCAATCATCAAACCAAAACTAAATTTAAAAATCAAACCCAAGTCAAACCCATATTCACCCTCTTGATTTGAAATTATCAAATGAATCGAAACTCATTTGGCTTCAAATCTCTTATAAATGGATTTATATTTCAATCATAAATCCATATGTGAGTTCAACCAAACTTGAATCAAGCTTTGATCAAGCCCTCTAAACCTAATTGACTCACTTGACCCAAAGTGGCCAATTTGACCTACATGAATCAAAATCCAATTCAATTCAAATCAAAGTGAATTAAGCCAATCCAAACTTCATGCCATATTTGTTGATCACCATAGGTTAATCAATTATCATGAATTGGGTCAAACCAAGTCAACCTAGTCTGTTGACCAAGTCAACCCTTTAACCCATATGAACCCAAACTAGCCAAATTGCAACCTAAATAAAATTAATTTCTACCAATGGCTCAAGTTCACTCTAAATTGATTATTGAACTTGACCAAAATGTTAATTAAATCTAATTTGACCAATTGGTCAACTAGACCTAACCTAGCCCAATTGACCATGAACCCAACTTGAAATTAAACCAAATCAAAATTAATTGAAATCAAAACCTACAACATATTTCAAATGATCAACTAAACCCAAACCAAGCCATGATTCAAGCCAATTTGGTCAATTGGGTTAAATTGTTCAACTTAGCCCAAATTGACCTAAAGGATCAAATTGGCCAAAATCCAAATTAAATTCAAATTAAACTAAATTAATTGAAACCAATTGAACCATTGCAATCAAAATGATCATTTAAATTGACCTAACTCTTGGTTTGACCCAATTTGACCAATTGGTGGTTAACCTAACCTATTTTGACCTGATTTGACCCAAATAGGTCAAATTAACCCAAATTAAATCAAATGAACTTCAAATAATATGAAATTTGGTCCAACTTACTTTTGAATCAGTTCAAATCTGCTCAAATCAAATTCAATGTCAAATGATTACTTTGCCCTTGGGTCAAGGGAATCCCATGAGAAAAGACACCTTTCCAAGTGGTCATTTCTCTTCCTTGACGACTTGACACTCATTCATTAGTTCACATAGGCACCAAAGGCACTGATTTTCTAACCCAAGAAGTGGTTGGGGTAGCCATGACTCATGGGGAGGTGAAATCACCTCATCTCTCCCACTGGAACACTTGGCATGAAGGACACTCACCTCCTCTTGACTAGGACATCCACTTGTCCTTCATGGCAGCCATTTTACATGCCTTAGCCAATCATAAGGAGTCACCTAAGATGATTCTCTTCCATTCCCAACCACCCCAAGCCAAATGACATGAGTTTGGAGTCAAAATTTTAAACAAAAAGTGTATTTTAGTTCATTTTCGTTCACTTTTCATTATAAGGCATTAACGGCTGAATGAAACCCTCATTCCTCTCATTCTCCTCCTCCCAGAGCTCCCAAAGCCATTGAAAATCACCCCCACTTCATTTTGGAGAGAAATACTTCAAAACTAAGTGGATTTCGACAAGGAAACGACGATTACTGGAGGAAACTTCATTTCAACATGAAGGAGAAGATCCAAGCTCATTCCAAGGCCTCTTCCCTCACTCAACAGCGTGCTCGAGTCATCACCACCGCTGGAAATCATCCCAGTGAACTAATCTTCAAAAATCGTAGTCGGCTTTAGGATCCCTCATTTTGTGATGATTTTTATGCAATTTTTAGGAATCTACCCTAGATAATCCAGCATTTTTACTTTAAATCATCCTGATTAGAAAATATAAATTTTTTTTTGGTGTAAATCGATGCAAAAATGAGTCTATTTGGACAAGTTTTCACTTTGAAACTCTTTTTTTTAAAAAAAATAGCCTTTTTTTTACTGTTCACCGCTAGCGAGCAACAGCCGCCGTCCATTCCCATGGTTCATGGGATTGGACAGCTTGGATCGCCTGATGCAATCTGGACCATCCGATTGCACGATTTGCATGATCGAATGGATCAGATTGCGCATCGATCACGCGATCCTGGCCTCTGGATCGCACGATCTGATTTGGACCATCCAATCTGCGATCGGACGGTCTAGAGCGAACCGTCGGTCGCTCTCTAGTGCGTTGACCCATTTCCCACTCGTCAAAGCTAACGCTGACACCGCGCGCAAATTGCATGGCGCTTGCGTGTCACGCAGCACCGTGCGCGAATCATGCGGATTTTCTGATTTAAAAATTAATTTAAATCACCTGAAGCTTCAAAAATTCATAGAAAATAAGATACTTAATCAAAAATTGTAAATAAGGGCTCGTTAGATTTATCTTTTTGAGTGGAATCCAACAAACCTAAAATCCCCAAATTTTACTAACTATTTTGAGCTTAATTTGAGTTCTAGTAAAAATCAAATTTTATTAATTAAACTAAAAATACATGTCAGATTAAGTTCAAATTTTCAGAGATTAAAACTAATGTTAAAATACACCTACCATAAAAATTTCAAGTCAAAATAACCTTTGGATTAAAAGATATTGAATTTTGAGTGTCAAATGATTTATTTCAATAAAATAAATTAGCAGAATTCATAAAATCTCTTAAATCAATTGAAACTTCCTAAATTCATAACTAATTATAAAAAATAAAAAAAAAATACAAACTCAAGTTCATTTTAAAGATAATTTAGAGGAGAATCCAATAAAATTATTTCTAATTGAATTTGAATAGTAAATTTTTCTTAATTATGATTTATTTGAAAACTTAATAACCCTAATTACTTCCTAATGACTTCATTAATTAATTCCAAACTTCTCAGGCATTTAGTGGGATGACTTCTGCCTCCTCCAATTGCATTAGGCACCTTTTTTTTCCTAGGATGCATTGCTGATTTAAATTCCTTGTGATTTTATGTCATACAATGACTCAGAATTATTTGATTAAATATGTTAAAGTGCTATATGTAAGGGGTAATTAATGAACTTAATCTACACCTTAACCTAACCAAAGCATAAAATGAATCTAATCACCTATAAATTAAACTAAAATAATACACACATTTGGGAATGTGTAAGGACCATCAAACTTTCTCACACTTTCCTAATTCAAATCAAACTCAAAATAAAATAAAAGTCTATCTAAATAACTTTTGATTCTCTTTAAATGATCTTACTTCATAAGATTGTTTAAGAATTAATTAGAGTGAATGAAATTGCATGCTTACATCACTTTATTTCTTTCCTAGTATACTAAATGTGTATGTCATATGAGTTTCATACATTCATGTTTTTCAAAAATCAAATTCAAAATGAAATATTTTCTTTATGTCAAATTGCATGTTTTGGCTAAAATAAAAATATGAGTGGCTATTATCACTATTAATTCAAAATTATCTTCAAAATCTATAAATCAAATACCTAAAATTGAAAGTGTGATACTTATAATTATTTATAAGCTTACATGTGGATATAAATATGAAGATGTGCATAGTATACTTTTCCTTCTCTTTTCTTTTAGCATAGTTTTGAGTAGGATTTGGCAAAGTATATAGTTCATTTGAAAAGAACATAACACTTGCCTAAGATCATCCCTATTCATTCTTATGCTATTACTTAAAGAAGGACATCCATACCTACACATATAAATTGTATAAACAAATCGAACAAACAAATATAAACTTTTGCATGATTCTCTTTCCATGTATTTCTTTTTGTATATGCACATGTATTTAAGAAAAGTGGTATATTAGTCTAGACAATCCCAAGGTTGCGAGGCTTTAAGTAGTCCTAAGTAGGTCTTGTACCTTACACCTCTGGTTAACAATGACGTCGTACTCACTTGTGTCTTTTATACTTATAAATGTGCATTTGAAAAATGGATACAAGAGTCACCCTCTTCTACTTAACAAACAAACGTAAACTTTTTGCATGATTCTCTTTCCATGCATTTCTTTTTGTACATGCACATGTATTTAAGAAAAGTGGTATATTAGTCTGGACAACCCCAGGGTTGCGAGGCTTTAAGCAGCTCTAAGTAGGTCTTGTACCTTACACCCCTGGTTAACAATGGTGCCATACTCACTTATGTCTTTTATACTTGTAAATGTGCATATGAAAAATGGATAAAAGAATCACTCTCTTCTACTTAACAAAATCATGCATACATGAAACATTCCAAATTTCCTTAAGCAATCTCTCTTAGCATTCATTATTAAGGTGTGCAAAATACTTGCATCGCATGTATTGATATGCTTAGGATTCATTCATATGCATGATACACATGTGAGAAAGAAATAAAATATTGTGTGTTTTGTGATTGTAATTCACTTTACTTAATTTTAAAATGTCTTTCTTTTTGAATAGGTTTGTTTAGAGAAAATTTAAATTTATAATTAATTAAAATACATAATAAAACATTCACTAAACAAAAATCCTTAATGAATCTACCTTAGAAATTGTTTATAAAGTAGGGAGGAAAGAGAAGTTCTCTTATCATTTTCTCTCTTTACAACCTTTAGTAATTAAGTAGGTTCATTCAAACTAAATTAAATCATCAAATAAAATTAACCTATATTAACTAAACAACTTAAATGAGACCACCATTCTAAGTTGAACCTTTTCACACTTAGAAAATTATAACCTTAAAGCCTAGCTAAGCATGCCACACAAATCTTACATGGCACACATATTAGGCTAAGTCACCACTTCTAGTCCTATGTTAGGGCGGTGCATGATTTGATGTTTGATTTTATTTTGTGATGTGATATTTTAGTCTGGATGTTAGGGTGTATGTGCGTAGAATGAATGGTATGACGGTTTAGTCTAATCATTATCTTCTACAGGGGATTGTGCTTAAGGGGTGTTGTAATAAAAATGTAACTATTTTTGCTGTGCAGGTTGCTTATACCCTTAAGCATAATCCAAAATAGGCCAGGTGGACTTAGTTACCCATGTGTGGGGTACTAAGTCCAATTTGTTTATATACATGCTTGGGAATGTATGGTTAATCTTTGTTTTACAGGTTTTAGTTAGATTTACTTTCTTTCCCTTTTCATGTACTTTTGCAATTAAGATTTTGGAATGATTATCATGGGAGATTAGGATGAGCATTGGTTATAAATCATATCTTAGGTACTATGTGAAGCCTTTGGAGTATCCACATTCCAACCATCCAAAAGAAGGGACCAAAAGAAGAAAGAAGAAAGAAGACAAGAAAAATGAAGAAATGAAGCTTGAAGACCCCCATAACAATGAATTTCTTGCTTAATTGTACTTAATTCATTTGTAATCCGAGTTGTATAAGGGTAGAGCTCAGCAACTCAATTTATTTTTAGGTTTGTGCGGTGGTGCCTGACCACTTGGTCTTTTATTCTTTTACATTTACTTTATAAAATATTTGATATTTTGTTTAGCTTGTGCATTAGAAATGACATATTTTTTCAGTTTCTTCATTGCTTTGATATATGACCTAGATGACGATTAAGCTCTTAGGAAAAAATAAATCTTCTACCAAATTAATCAATTCAACATTAAAATAAATAACTCATAATCTCATTTAAAGCCTAAGTTAAAATCAAGATAAAAGAATTAGCAACCTCTTAGCTAGATGAGTCTTTCTTTTATAATATCATGCATAAAAATATCTTGTTTCACTCTTGATTGAAGGGCTTCCATCTTTGCCAGAGAAATTTGGCTTATCCTTTAAGAGCCATGGTGGAAACACACCTTCTCCCTTCTCGCTGATTTTGACCAATAATTTTACATCTCATGCATTAGGCATATGAATCCTATAAACCTGAGTCAAATGATTGTCCAAAAGTGAAGATAACATGTAATATGATTTGCATTAGATTTAGGTCATTTGAAGCATAATCTTACATGATCTAGTGTCTTTAGGGAGTGAATTTAATGACCTCATCTCTTTCTAAATAAATAACAACCCAGCTATCTTGCATAAAGCATATGACTTGCCTACATGAATTTAAAATCGTAGGAGGAGTTAGTTTGTAAGTCCAAGCAGTCGGACGATTTGTCCTCTCTTATGGAGACAAATCAAATACCCATATTTCGCTTTAGATTTAGGTCGTGCTTTGGGCCATCGCCAAAGCTTCCTAAATTTAGGTTCTGCGGTTGTTTCTTCCTTCTATGGGCCATAAGTATAAATCCTCACCTCTTAGGCATTTTCATAACCTTGCATCATGGAGTTATAAGCCCTAAATTTCTAATAAAAATTCAACTCAAAGAAATAAATCATTTTCAAATTTCAAAAATATAAAGCCCAACCATAAGATAGTTTGGGATGCTCACTAGGCTTCCTAATATCATGAGCATCCCCTACTCATTTTCATTTGGCTTCAATAAAACTTCCCTCCTCTTGATCGATCCCACTTGATTTGCCAAAAAAAAAAAAAACTAATTGATTGATAGTCCTACCTATTTAAATCTTTGGAGACAACGATCATTTACCTTAATCGAGAGTATTCTTAAGGAATCCCCTTCCTTAGGATGTAATTAATTATGGGAGCTTGCCCCTGTAGGAAACTTAATGAACCCAGTTTAAAATAAATCCTTCTTTACTTTTCCATGTAAAGTAGGGAAAGAATTTCTGGTACATATGCAGACTCATTGTCCTTAGGAGTCTTTATTGAGGTGATTAGGTCCATTGTAGGGTGGTGACTTCTATCTTTCGAGATAGTACACCTCTCCTCAATGTCGTACTCGATCACTCTAATAAGAGTATCTGCGGATCTGTGTGATGTCTTAAATAAAATGCATATATTTCCGTTTTTATTTATCCTCTTCAAAAGGATAGATGAAGGCGGAAATATTTCACCACAGGTTGGAGCAAGGCTAATGGCTACCGGAAAGGTCAGAGAGGAAGGTGTTCGTGCTCAGAAGGGAGGAACGGGGTCGGTTGCTCGCATGGAGGCTTCGGATGTCGGAACGGAGCTTGGATCTATGGAAAAGAACAAACAGGTCGACCTACATCACCCTATTTGTGTGTTTTCAGCTACGCCTAATTAATCTTAATTAATCAACTACGTGTAAAGACACTTGCCACGTCGGAGTTGATGTGATAAGCTAGTCGCCCACTTAGTGGACGACTATACCTATTTCTATTTTTTTTAAACGATACTTAATTTATTAATTATGTTTAAAATCATACTTATTTTAAAAAAATTGTCTTTTTTGTTTTGTTTTAAACCTTGTACTCGATCGTGTCTTTTCCTCAGCTTTATTGTTTGCTTTTCGAAGTGCATTATATATATTATTTATTTGGGCAAGATAATCTTGGTAAATAATATATAAATATTAGAAAAAAAATTTGTGTCAAATGTTCTGAAGTATTTTTATATGAGTTTGTTTAAAATTATGATATTTGGTATTAATCATGTGGTTTTGACAAATCTTATTCTTTAAGATTTTTTCTATTATTCTAAAATTCATTGATTTACTTTATAATTATTATAAATGATTTCTTTATTTTATTTTAGTGCTTTATGGTAAAATCTATAATTTATGAGCACCAATATTTTAGTGCTTTATGGTAATGCTGAATTTATTCCGAATACATTATTCCACTATCTGCTGAAGTTCAAATCATCTGACGGAAAGAAAGTAGCTGAAATATTTGAAATTTCATGCATAGAAAATTAGCTGAATGGGAGACGTTATAATCGAGTGTACATTGGGCAACACAGTAATTTGGTTGTGGTGACACAATATATATTCCTACTAATGAAGTTGTATTTTTTTGAATGATGATAATATTAAGAGTGCGTTTAAGATAGTAGTGAGGTGTGATATGTTTCTGCATCTCACGAAAATGCACCACACCATAGGGATATAATGTGGGTGTATTTTGCTGAATGGTGCCGTGAAAAATTATATTTTGTAACTTGATCTGATAGAGTGCTAGAAAGCTGTGACCTAAATTTTTTTAAAATAGAAAAGTTAGTGATACTCATCATAATTTTTTAAATTGTAGCTTCTTTTGTAGAAACTTTATCTTTATTTTTCGAGCTGCATACCCTAAATTTCAAATTACTTATTTTTTTAATCTTTTAGAATTATTTTTTTTTTCAAAAAGCATCAAGTTCTTGGATCCATAATTTTTAAAATTAGATTGGACCAATTTGTCCAATTGTAAACCCGTCCTTCGCCAATTCAATCTAGTTCAAAAATCACGTTTGCTCAGAATTGGTGGTTGAATTGAAAAATCGATGAGTTAGTTTAATATTTAATGAATTGCTCACTTCTAATATTACTGAATTAATGATTTTTTTTTTTTATATTTTGATCTGATGATTATAGATAAGAGATTTAGATAAAAAAAATTTGTTAAATCTATATATTCTAGTATGAAGTCCAATATTTTATAACTATAAGAAAAGAGGTTGGTGAAATTTCTTTCAATTTTTTCATTGTTATTGAAGAGTGCAAATTTGTATGCTATGCCCTGCCTAATGGCACAATTTATATTAAACTATAAACAACTTATGCAATTCTTACAAGTTATAGTTATAGATAGCATCACATATATCATTTATCATCACTCCTTATCCGTGCAAGTTCAATATTTTTGTTATTTAGTAATCACAATTATATGATAATTTTCTTGAGTCATTTTAAGCATAATTAGGCTGCATAACTAGTTAAAATATATAGATTCAATTAGTGCACTTAACCTAACATATGAATTGTGCCAATATTAGATGAAAATACTTTCAAAATGCGTATGAATACATATACAATGATATTTAGTATATTGTCTAAATTAAAGTGAAACCCTTAAATACCTTGCATGCGACTCTTAATATTATATGCATTAAATATGACATGTGCAATATCAAATAACATTATAATTATTGCATGCCAAAAAATTTTCAAAGATAGAAAAAAAATTAAGTCTTAGTTTAACAAAAAAATATTCAAGATAAATAGATAGAGATAACTTAACTTTTTTATGTGGAAGAAACTCAATAATGGAAAATATGACTATTAGTTTTTTAAAATTAGAGTTTAGATGATCATAAATTTATTTTTAGAAAATTTTAACATGTATATTGTCATAAGATTTGTGCGTAATATCATACCATCTTCTTATGCCTTCTACCTCTACTGAGAGCACTATTTGAGTGAAAATTATGCACTTTTTATGCCTTTTAAAAAAGTTTCCCTCCAGCACAAGTATTTTTTTTTATGTGAAAATTATATACTTTTTGAGGCTTTTAATCTTTTGAGATATTTTATACATATATATCTTTTGGAATGTTTAACTTTTTTAGATTTTTGATATACATATAATTTATGAAGCTTTTGACTTTTACGATTTTTGTTGTATTTAACCTTTTGAAACTTTCAACTTATTAGTATTTTTTAATATACTTGTATACTTTCAATCTTCTAAGATTTCTTTTGTAATTATACCTTTTGAGGATTTTAGTTTTTTAAAAATTTTAATGTATCTGTACCTTTTATGACTTTCGCTTTCTAAGTTTTTTGATTACTTGAATGTTTGAAGCTTTTTAGCATTTCAAGATTTTTGTTGTACTCATATCTTTTGAGATTTTTTATGTATTTGTATCTTTTAAAATTTTTAGTTTTTTGAGATTTCCTATAAGTAGAGATCTTTTCAACCACATGTTCTCTTGATATTTTTTCTAGTGTAAATCCTGTCCATTACTTCTCATTGAAACTTTCTCTAGGACATACCTTCTAGGGTTATTAGTGGAGACCTTATATGCCAACTACCCTCATGATTAGTGAGAATTTAATTCATTACTAGCTTTTCATCGAATCAATCTCATGAGTGTGCCTTACAGAGGTATTATTAGATGTTATATAATTTATAACAAAAAATTTCATTAATTAAATTTTTTCTCTTAGAAAAATTTTTATCTTTATAAAATTAAATTCATAAGTTTTTTATCACGCTGCTTAATATTATTCAATAAATTTGACAAATTCTTTTGTCATGATTTTTTTATCATCTTTATTTTAAAGCTGATTATCTGCATGTTGCTCCCGTAAATAATAACCTATTTTGATGCACTAAGCATTCAATTTCTTGTTTAGAATGAACTTATTTTTATACTAAATATTCTCTTGAATGATGAATGTGATAATATTGGGATTGATCTCCTTCATTTAGATTTTTTAATTGATCCCTTTCAATTGAATTTTTTAATGATTTGGGTCATTTAAGGTGTTCAGAATTTTGGATATCTATTATAATGTTAGTCATCGATGTGTTTAATGAATTATAATCAGAGTTTCATGCTAAATTTTATGAGGAGAACGCATTGACCCCATTAGATGCTTATCTTTTTTTGTTGAGATACTATTGTAATACTTTTGTGTATACTTACTCATTAGAAGTATGTTCAAATTATCTTTGATGTGATAACTTCATTAGTAGTAATTTGAGTATCTACTTGATAAATAAGATCAAAATACGAATAAATTATATCTTTTATTAATGATCAGTAGAAAAGGCTTGTGACTGATCCCTTCAAGAAATACTCCCACTAGTAATTCAGGAATGACTCATAAAATTTGCTGAGCTTTAGAGGAGAATCTTTAAAGTACTCTCAACTCTTTTTTATTTTAGTAAATTCTTGAGATTGGAAGAGTCTTTAATAATCCTTTGATTTGGAATAAATTGTTCCACAAAAAATTTGATAAGTTTGTCAAAGGTGTGGATAGATTCTCTTAGAAAAAGTATAACCAAGTATAGGCCTATCATTAAGAGTAGTAGGAAAAATTAGACAATTTAGTAGATTAGTGGCTCGTTGAATGTGCATAATAGTTTTGTAGTAGTTAATATGCTCGTAAGAATTTGACAGTCCATCTTAAGGGTCATTTGCAAGCAATTATTTTAAGATAAATATAAAGCATGAATAATTAATTAAAATTTATGCTACTCAAATCCCAAAATAAATTTAATAATTTTGGCAAACATTTAATCAACTTTTTTGAATAAAATGTGTTAGGATATGTTAACTAATTTGTATTTAGATGGCACTATTTTTATGACATATATTTCTTTCACAGTCTGATATATCTTAAACTATCATTGAATATTATTAAATCATTAAATAATACATTTAAATTATAGTTAAAATATAATTACTTTTTTATTTTTTGTCCTCGCACTTGACTCATGAAATAAAGTGCATGTCATTAAAAAAATATATTTTGATATAAAACATATTAAAATATTCTGATAATATTTATATAATTTTTTTCTAAGCTAAGTACATGTTCACATACATTTCTTTCTAAATAAAATTTGTATTAAAAGTAAGAGTAAAAATATCACAATCAATAAGCCAATATTAGATTTTGGTTTTCTTCTTCGGTTAAATGAGTTAAAAATTGTTCAAATAGCTTTTGGGGACCAATAACGGCTTAATTTTTAAATTAGCCTTAAATAATAATGTAATTAGCTAATTAACTCGTCAAAAAAAAATTTGAAAAATAGCTGCCAAATAATGACCGACGCTCTAATTTTAGGTAAACACTTTTTCTTGCCGTCGCCTCCCTCTCCCGTTCCAGATCCGCTTTGTCCCCGGCCAGGCCCATCTCACGCACGCGTAGGTTCGCTGCCACAAGGAGATTCGCCGCCAAAATTTGTTTTCGCTCGATTTTTCACCGATTTAGGTTTTTTTCACCCCAAATGAAAAAATTTGTTAGATTTTTTTTATTATATTGTTTAAGCTATTTAGTTTAATTTTCATGATAATTTGTGGTAGATCTCATTGTTTATGCGGTTTTTATATTTTTTTAGGGAAGCTTAATTTGTGATAGATCTCATTTTTGTAGGGAAGGTTAATTTTTATGCAGTTTTTGTATTATATGAGGTTGTATGTGGTGTTTAGGAACTTCATTGGATGAAGATTGAGTAATGATTGATTTGATCAACCTTGCCCATAAGTAACCAAGAAGGATGAGATTAAAAGTTTCAAAAAAACAATTCAATATAGGTGAATGTTGGATCAACTAAATGCTTGATTGTTCGATTCATGTTACATATGTCAACATTGACATATATAAATGCAATGCATCTTCTTTAGACTTTTTTTTTTTTTTTTGTTTTTTGAGTTGTCTTTCAACTTTCAATGCTTTAAAAGTTGAAAAAAAATTGAACTAGTTATCTATTTTAGATATTGAACTTAAAAAAATAATATGATGAGGATTAATAACATGATGTAATATTGAACTTAAAAAAAATAATATGATGATGACAGATGATCTATGCTTAATGAAGTTTCCTTTATATGTAATTCTAAGTTTAAATTTTATTATAAGCAATAAAGACATCAAATGCACTTGAGAAGGTTAAAACTCTAATATTTTCTTAATTAATTATACATAGTATTCAAATATTTGGTGACTTATTATATACAAATTCCACAGGAACTCAACTATATTCAATCTTTGAACCTGGCTAAAATTAAGTAGTGCATCTAAATTATTTTGTATAATTTTGGATATAAAGTCTAGTAATGGAATTTGAAGTCACTCTTATTTGATAAGATGCATATCCAATAGAGAAAACAATCATTTCTAGATGATGAGTTTTAATGATTATCTTTAGAAATATAAAAGATTTGAGGAAAGATGAGTCATATTATTGATGATGACTTTCGTGAGGATACGAAGGTCGAATAAGATTTGAGAAAGCTGTAAAAGAAATATTTCATACTTATTATATGGATATATGATAAATGAGAGTATAACATTGTGATAAAAAAATGTTAATATTCTTTTGTAGTATTCTAAATGAGAGTATAACATTTATAATGTAGGTAGCATTTCTGCCTTGTATTTCTCCTTAATTAAATTATTTGCATTTATCAAAAAAAGATTATTGAAGTGTTCTCTTATTAGTACTTAGTGATGAGTTCATCTACTGTCTGTATAATTCTTTATTACGGCGGTGAACTGAGAGTAAACGATGATTTCATTCCAACATATATTGGTGGAAAAAATCGTCCAGTCCAAGTCCCACGTCAGATTAAATTCGAGAAATTATAGAAACGAATCATGAGGTCGTTGAATATAGATCTAACAAAGTTCTTTGTGAATCTGGTGGGTCATTTTCCTATTGGTGCTGGATTTATTGCAACTATCATTGATGATGAAGAAGTCAGTGAAGCTACTGCAAGATGCAACCTATTGTGGTTTATGTAAGTTATGGAACTATCGTGTAGACAGGAGGTTAACAATATAGAGGAATGTGAGAGGTCGAACGACAGAGTACATCGACCGCCTTCTCGTACTGAATGTTATGGCAAGCAAGAGAACATGATTTCTTTGGGACAAGTTCTACTTATGGGTGACTTAGAAGATAATGACATGAATGTACTAAAATGTTGGATATGAAACTATACCAAGTGGAGCTAGAAGGATGATGATGAGGAGGAGGATGATAACTACGGTAATCCGCTAACTTATCGCCACGTAATCTTCCTTAGTGTCGTGGACTTGATTGTTGATTATTCAATTAGAACAAGTCCGGAAGAGCACCATCTGAATGATTATTTGCGTGAAGTCAAAACAAGTAGAGAATGGGATGAGGACCTTACATTCGATGGCTCATCAGATCATTCGGTCTTTGAGGAGGATAATTGCATTCCAGATGAATTATTTGAAGATATGTGTTTTCAATTCAAGAAACAGTTGCAATTTGCTATTCGTGGTTATCATGAACAATGTTAGTATGTCATTTGTGCTTCAAATCAATTAAAATTCGCAAGGTGCACACATCATTCTAACCGTGTAGACCATGTTTGTGGAGCTTACATGTAAGATCGCTTAAGAGGTTGGCAAGCGTGATTAGTTCACTAAGCTCACCTCATATATTCGCTTAATCGGACATACAATGCACTTCACAGTTTATTACTTATTTCATCCAACCCGCAATCAGACGTCAACTAGATTTGAAGCCCAGGGAAATTGTAGGCCGTATTGAGTCGAAGTTCAATATAAGAGTGTTCTACATGAAGGCTTGGGATGCACGAAAAGGTCAAGTTAAGGTTATTTTTGGAAGTTGGGAGGAATCTTACAAAACATTTGGAAAATTTATGTCTTTGCGATCTATGCTGCGTCGATATCGATACATTCAACATAATGGAAGATTCCAACTGTTTTGGTCACTTGAGCCTTCAATAAGAGGCATGATTGCCCGCCTATGCCTTGATAGCACTTTTCTCCTAGGTAAGTACAGAGGAACACTACTAACTGTAGTTGGGATCGACGCAAACAATGACTTGTTCCCACTAGCCTTCGCAGTTGTGGAATTAGAGAGCATCGAGTCATGGGTTTGGTTTTTGCAGACATTACAAGACTTGATCCCATCAATTTCTACAAGGGGTGATCTCTGCCTCATCTCAGATAGACATGCAGGTCTAGTTCATGGTTGCAGAGAGATCTTTCCCTGGGAAGCACATCGCTTCTGTTTGTGCCATTTAACGGAGAACTTCAAATGGGCCGTTAGACAATTTGACATAGGTGATGTTGACTTCATATGTCAAAAAATATACGTTGCAGGAAACACAGATGACATTCGCATTTTTAAGCGTTATATGTCAGACATCAAGAATATCAAGCAGGAGGCATATGACTGGCTTGTTTCAAGGGACGTTCAACAATGGTATCTTACTCATGATGATAGGTACATGTATGGTACAATGACTACAAATGCAGTTGAGTGCTTCAATGGTGTGCTTAAAAGAGCATGTGGTTTACCATTGATTACAGCGAAGATACTACAACATTGTATCCCTTTTCATGAAACGCCTTGAATCGCCTACAACTCGAAAGACAACAGAATATCGCTCTTCCACGATTAAGGTAACGCTGTGTGCTAATGAACGAGAGGCAAGAAGATTTCCTCAACCAGTGCGAATAAGCATGTTTGAGTACCAGGTGTTTGATGTCACTGGCAGGACCTTCAAGGTTGAATTAGGTGAAAATAATGAGTGTATGTGTACATGTAGACAACCGTTACCATCGCCGCGTGATTGCCGCTTTTAAGTCAATGACACATAAACCACGTCCATTATGTCTCAGCGTACTATAGTTTGCAAAACTATATCAACACCTACCAGGGCGAATTCTACGTAATATCTGATCGAGAAGAGTGGGGTGAACACATCAATAGTGGCACATGCCCAGATTATAAACCACCGAATGTCAAAAGAAAGACAGGGCAGCCAAGTACAAACATTTAAAAATACTATGAACGAGAACACTACAAAAAATTCTAGGGTTTGTAGTGTGTGTAAGACGTTGGACAATACAGTCGACGCGTCCTCACGACGCAGATTGTAATTCATCGCTGGTTATTCGTTGTGTGTTCATTGTTATCTATGTGTCAGGTTCGTGTTGTCTGCAATTACTGCTGAGTGTAATTGAAGTGTTGTGTTATGTGTTGTTTGTTACACTACCTCTATTGAGTGTAATTGAAGTGTTGTGTTTTGTGTTGTTTGTTACACTACCTCTGTTGAGTGTAATTAAAGTGTTGTATTCTGTGTTGTTTGTTACACCGGCTCTGTTTGGTTGTTACACTTGCTATAGTTGTTACATTTAGTATGCTTTTTACACTTGTTATAGTTGTTACACTTGATAGCACTTGTTACACTTGTTACTCTTGTTACGCTTGTTATAGTTGCTACACTTGTTAAATGTTACGCTTCTTCATAGCTTGCCTTATTAATATTTAACTAATTGCACATTATTATTTGCCTCAATTGCAACAAGAAAGATGTCCAAAGACGACGCGCCCCCCCACGTAGGGAGGAGCAACGCGATGATAGAGTTGCTGCCTCCACGGTGCACCAAGTATACCGTGCTGCAAAAGTACGTATAACGATCCGATTAAAAAATTTCATTAGCAATTTTTTAAAATATTTTTGTACATATACATTTGTTATGCTGACGCAACCCCACATATGAATGATTGTGGTTGCAGGTTTCAGTGATCGAGGCTGCTACGCACCTACTGATATTTAGGGAATGACCTGTCAATTATCCTAGATTTATGGATGCTGAGTTTGCCTGATAGTGTCTCATGCGATATTAAGTTGGATCACCACGGCGCCGCTTGTTGAGCGGTGGTGCTCGCAGACAATACCTTCCACCGCCACCGGACATGACGCATTATATTACGTGATGATGCGATTCTGGTATCCGAGATGGCCCATGATTGGCGAGCTATCTAGTGATAGGTGGGCTACATGGCCGATTCATGAGTTGCTTGAACACATCCGCACGTTATTGTATACCATGATCCGGCCCATCCGCATATCACATTAGAGTTCCGAATGGGACAGGCTCATGCACGTACTTGCTTGCGCCTTATGATGTGCGATGGACATACTACCGTGATTCATATTTAGATCTACCGAGCATGCTATGTCGAGCATACATTGCCATTGGATCTTTTCTTTGCCGAGATACTTCGAGGTTCACCCGCGATCCATTATTTCAAGATATTGACACGCTTCCATCGCCGGGTTCACCGTGTTTCGCCATCTATGTGGAATTATATGAAGCAACAAAACCAACGCGCACCAACATGGCCGGATGTGTTCATTTACTGCAGATATGGGCGTGGGAGCACATTCATGTGGGAAGATCTACATTACATGTTCCATATCCTATAGACATTGACGGACTTAGTGTAGGATTCTGATGGAATGAAGGTTATGGGAAAATGCCGATCCAATATCAAAGCTTATAGGTGAGTTGGATGGACTCGCAAAGTCGTATCATTTGATGTAATGTTTCGCCTTACTCATTATTGGATGTTTATTATAATAATAACTTATGTTATATACGCAGTCATCGAGCCATATGGACATCGACTGCCATGGTCGCGGATATGTAAGTGGAAATATCTTCAATACCGATCATATGTTGGAAGAGGGTAGAGTTTACCGATCGTGCTCGCATAGCTCATGTCTATCCATTAATGTTGCCCATTGATCCATCGTGATGTTGATTTAGAAAAGGATGTTGACGGGTCCATTACCACAACTCTTACATTGACCGTGGAGCAAGACGGAGTTATGTCGCTGTGATTCATCACGAGGAGTCGATCAACCGACATGATGGTATCCTCAATTTTCATACATAAGCGCCGACACTTCCTCGACACATACTACTCCGCCGTAACGATGTCTAAATGTATATAAAATTTTCTTTTCTTTGTAACAACGATACACTCATATAAATTTCGATATGGCATATATATATCCGAGGATATCCGCGTTATTTCAGAGGTCACGAATACATCTTTCGATGAATACGAGGAATTGTATGTGGCGGATATGCATATCGAACTGACTGATAGGGATTCCGACATTCTCATCGCACGTCGATGTTCCATCGATGGGGCCATCCTTCGCCCCAGGAATATACCCATTTGCACACCACCGATTCTTATCGAAGCAAGTACAAATGCACATGGAACGCAGTCCGATATGGTCATCATTCATTTCATATGACACGCCATATGGAGTTTACCATGCTATTCGACTAGCAAAGCTTGATGACATACCTCATGTTATGAGTTAGGATCACAACAGTGAGTAGATGGAAGAGAGGAGGACCATCAACAACATCATCTCATGCGGATCTGGCCGCAATAATTCACCATCCCACTACACTCCCGGTAGCACGATTCCACCACAGATCAATTAATTTTAGATGTATTATATTTTTTTGTATGCTTGATGGCATGTATTTATGCTTTATATGTTTTTATGTTTACTCATTCACCTACTCATCAGGTTATCTGATGTTTATTTATTTAATTTGGTTAACTCAGCAGAGGATGGAAGATTTAATGTGAATTAAATATACCAAATCTAATTTAAAACTATTTGTCATATGTATTTATTATGGTAAAGAGTCAAATGAAAATACATCTAGAGTCAAATTCACAGTTTTAATGTGTTTGGGAAAGTAAATACAGTAAAATAACATCTTCAAAATAAGAAAGGATTATTTTTCAAGAATAAGTAAACCCATTAAACTCAATTTATATATATAATATATGAGAGGTTTATTACCAAGAATTATAGTATTTAACAATCCTCATATTATGACAAAAAAAACGTAAATAACTTTCACTTTCGCAATTTCAAAATTTATATATACGCAAAAATCGGCTACTGGCAAGATTCAAAACTTGTCAACATACAGAATTTTTTATTCCTTTCCAACGATACCAAGCAAAAATCCGACATCGATTAATATACCAAAAACGAGTTAATTTATTTTTTTAAAAAATATTTTTTATGCAACACGTGAATCTGACTGAGAGTTGAACTATTGACCCAGCGCCAGTTTGGACTAGTGGAGCTATTTTTAAATTTTTTTTAAGAGATTAATTAGCTAATTGGCTAATTTAAAAATTAAGCCGACCAATAACACGGTGTTGGCACGTGAGTTCCGAGCACGACCACTCGGGCTTCGCACGGATTTAGCTTATGAATTTTTTAATCTTGAAGGTTATTCTCGGAATATCATCACTAATACCTCTCAGGAATGAATTCAAAATACGTCACAAAATTTTCACTAGTTAAATATTTATCATTTAGGTTGATAAAGTGAATGCAATATAATTATTTATATGATTTTCATTTTTGTTGATTTGGATAAGAAAATTTTTAGATTTAAATAACTATTTTATAATCTGAATTCCAAATACATCAAGTTATAAGCTCACTCATTCTCAGCCGCTACGCGCAGCTTTTTACCGCCTCAGCCGCCATGCCAGCCGCGCCGCGCATGCCGTGATGCTGGCCATAATTCTCTTTTTCATTTTTTAAAAAAATGTATTTCATTGCCGCTCGTGACGCCGGCCGTTCTGGCCAGGTTGCCGCTGTTATACAGATTGGCCGCCGGGCTTGCCGGAGGTGAAATTCAATTTATATTACATTAACCAACAAAAAAAATCCAAAATCATGAATTGAAAGTTCTCAACCAAACAACTATAAAGAATCATTTTACATCGAATTTCATTTACATCAGATTCTTTTTAATGATTCCAAATACACAACCAATTCTTTAAATTTTATATTTATAAATTAGTATTAATAATAGTTTTAATATACTTTAAAAATTAAGATATTATATAACTGAAAATGATTTAATATGATTGATTTCTATTTCTTTATCTATCTTTTTTTTTTAATATTTTTAATATGTCATTAAAAATTTTATCTGATTAGACATGAATCTCATGTGCAGTGTAATTAGATGGCTTTTAAAATTAAATTTAAGACCATTCAAAATATGATCTTGACAAATTTATAGTTAAATTGATCGTTTTAAAAACAGAAATTTGATAGCATTAAAATTGATCTAAATTAGGTCTAAATGAGTCCATATCATTTTAAGTACATTAAAAATTTTGAAATAATATTTTGATAATTAAAAAGTCTCCAAAATTTATATACTTATATAAGTATACTAAATGGCTTGATGAGAACGATCCAATAAGCTTAAGATTATTTAATTTTGATATTATTAACATATTATAAAATAGCTTATGATTGGGGGAATCATTTTGGATTGTTCGATAGAATGTTTTAGATATTTAATTATATTTATAGGTGATGTGATCTTAAAATCTATAAATAAGACTTTAATTTTTTTTCATGAAGGTACATAAATTATATAAAGGAGAGAGCTTAAAAGTGTTATGAATTCTTGAGCTTCACTTGAGCATCATTATTGAATCATTATAATTCTGCCTTTGACCATTCAATGGATGGGCTATGTTTTTTTAACTCATACCTTCAAAATGATATTATTTCGATTCGGCAAGTGCTCATTATTTTTCCTTCTTGAATTTTTTTTTAACATAAAAATTTGATATCTTTTTATTCTTCTATGTAAGTGTTGAATTTTAGAGAGAGAGAGAGAGAGAGAGAGACTTAAGTTTGTTCTCCGTCCATCTTCAAACGCTTTCTTCACAGCAATGCAAAGACTTGGGGTTGCTAGAATTCAATCTTCAGCGTTTTTATTCCCTCAAACCTCTCTGCGCTTCGCTTGAGGATACAAAAGGTGGAGATCCAACCCATTCGGTTGATCACTTGAGTATACTAGGGCTCCGCCATCGCCAACATTATCGGAATCCGCCGCGGATCGATGATTCAATCATTCTCCGGTCATCTAATCGTCGACGGGTTAGATCCATTATCTCTCTTCTCCATCGTCTTTCCTCCCTTTTAGAATTGGTGCGGAGAATTTAAAGCAATGGCTTAGGTGGTGGTTTTAACCGTTGTTATTTACAGATTCGTCGCTTTTAATCTCTGCTAGTGATACATAATTGAGACGGTTTTAATCACTGTTAAAAATTGTGGAAGCTGAAATTTGCCACAAAACATGCAGAAATGTGCCATGTGTCGATTAAAACTGTCACAAATAATATATATTTTTCTAAAAAGGTATTTTCATCAAATCTTTATGCCAAATATTTTGTGGAAAATACGACTAAATTAAGTATGAATATTACGCACAAATATATACAGTTTGAATAACTACTTAATAAAACTTTGGTGTATAATTATGGGGATTTGCATGTATAGCATTCAAAACTTTGAATATTACATAGCTAACAGTTAAAATTATGTATTTATAATTATAACTACCTAAACTTATTAATATAACGAAAATAACACTTTTCGTTAACTTAATTCTCCCTCCTGCTACCTTCAGCGTGCAGAATAGTTAACTAGAAAAGTTACCTGAATTGACTTCTCAATCATCTCTAATCTCCTACCCTTTTAAAAGCTGATGATATAACTTATCATCTCTAATCTGCTTCCAGCTCGTCTTCCCATTCCACAAGTCTTAACTGACTGCAAAAATGGAAATTGAAAAAACAAAGCAGGCTTAGATGTAGGAGAGGTGGTTAAATGAAGATACAGTGCGATGTGTGCGCCGTCGAGCAGGCCTCCATCCTCTGCTACACTGACGAGATTGCTCTTTGCTCTGGTTGCGACTGTCGCATACACTCCGCTATCAAACTCATCGGGGAACACCGGGAAATATCGTCGCTTCTCTCTCCTCCCATCCCCTCATCCCCTTCCTCTATGCGACGTTTACAAAATTGCCTTTTTCTCCCTCTGCTTAATCTGAATAATAATAAAAAATGTGAACTTAGAGTTTGGAGACAATTAAACTAACAAATAAGAAGCAATTTTTGGTTTCTTTGCAGCAGACAAAAAATGGTATGTTTTCTGCCAGAAAGACCGGATAAGGATTGTTGTGGATAGCCAGAGATCATAAAGAAGACATCCACGATGCCTTGGATCGCCGGAGCTAACGGGAAGGATAAGAAAGTTAATGGGAAATGTTAATTTTGTTTTATTAATAAGTTTAAGGTGTTATAAATATCAATATTTTAAGTGTTATGTATGTAAATCTCCTATATAATTATTTAAAATGATTGAACTACAATGAGATTTAAGTAAAATGAATTCCATATGAACGAAGCATGAAGTATAGAATATATGAGCTACTATTTTCAAAAAAAAAAAAATTATTGAATGAATATAAGTTCTAAAGTTTATCTCAAACTTGTCAACTTAAATAAAAAAATTATCTATAACAACTCATAAATCTATAAGCATAAAATAAAAAAGTTTCACAAATAGAAAGTGTCATCTCAAGAATGATAAGATAGATTCATACTTTAAATTGATAGAACATCAAACAATTTATTAGACAATAATTATCCCATGGAATAAATATGAGAAAGAACATATATTAAGAAAAAATATGCCTAGATGATATACTCCTTTAACATTAGTGTTCATGAAATAGCTTGTTGCCTCCCTATTAGTAGAAATTTAAACATTATAATAACATTATAATAATTATAATTATTACAAAAGCTTTTAACTTCAGAAGTTGAGTACCATGTGCAAGCCATCTAGAGGTGGATAGAGCATTTAAAATAATTGAATAAATTATATCAACTCATCATGTAAAGAACTCATTTTTCTTAACCTTAATTGCATGATCTCCTCTTCCATTCTAGCAAATTAAGCAGATTTATTACTTATGCTGCTCTCACTTTTGGTGGTGGTGCAGTGAGAAAAATATTGAATTGGAGTGACTTCAAACCCCTATATTTGTACTCTTTCAAGATGCATAAATATAGTTAATAAAATTTATTGAGTAACTACTAATAATTAATAATATGATATAATCGTACCAGCTTCTTTTGTCTACAAATTTAGCTCACTTGTCCCATCATGTGAGGAGTCTTCCTCTATTTTGAATACTTAATATTCTTCATCACCATCTCTCACAAAAAATTATATTATTTATATTAAATTATATAAGGTTAACCATAAGTACTACATTGACCTAGTCTTTTGATTGTGATCACTGTGTCACTAGTTGATAGTACTGTGTTGCATTAATTCCTAGAGGGATAGCTTATATAATCTCCTCAATTGTTCAACTCTCCTAATACTCTACTTTTAAATTGCTCATATGATTTCACTATTTAACTCCAAGTGGTTGAAAATCTAGAGCTGAATTTATTCGAGAAATTCATATTTTGATCAAAATTGGAATATAACAAAAAACTAATATTAGTTTAGAAATTAAATTTATAAGTGAATGAATAATAAAGATTACCTTCAGTTCAACTAACATTTTCTAGTAGAATGACTTTACACTCTTATTGTGCTAGTTGGAGAAAGATATTTGTGCTAATATTAGATTTTTTTAAACAATAATACCCAAGTACGACCCAATAGTATGGATTCTAAGATATTGCAGTGCACATAATGATCATTAATCTCAAAGTTCTCTGAATATCTACACAAGTTATAGGATGCCTCACATGAGCTCCTTAATCATATATATATATATATATATATATATTGTGCATGAAAATTACTTTAGCTAAATTTAAAAAAAAGTTCTATTATGATAATAAAATATCAACTAAGTAGAGAAATATAACTCCGTCCTTGCATCTTCTATTAGTTTTGTACTAGTATATGATGAATATATACTATGATTTTCAAAGTTATCTCCCAAGCTCATATTTTCATGTGATAAACTAAATGTCTCCTTTAATAATCCTTCTATATCATTTATGTTTGGTTTCTCAACATGTATTGGCAACTACTCAAAATTAGATATTATGCAAGATGTACCTTCACTAATAGTGTTATGCCCTCAATATATCTAGAAAAAAACCCTTTGAAATTAAATAGTCATTGGCATCTTTTATTGCATGGAAGTACTTGTTAATGTAAATTTTGTATGGGCATAAAATCTTTTTTCTTATACATACTTCCTCTAATTTGCAAATTTGCAAAAACTTTTAGCTCCTTTTTCTTATACATATTAAATGAGATTCCTTTTGTACCAAATTTAGTAATCAAATTTTTATTGATTCAATTAAAAAGTCCACTCTAAAGTCACTATTATGAATTGCAACTTTCAGATAAATTGATATGATCAAATGAATAAGCTATCTATGAGATTAATTAAAGCAATGAAATTACAATGTAATGAAGTCAGTTGCTACCAAATAAATAAGTTATCTACATCACTTAGTTTGGGCTAATAACTTTTGTGAGAAGCCAACTTGTTAACATCTCATATTCAAAAAGGTTAAATTATTCTTAGCAAGGAAAATAAAGTGTAAATAAGTTAAGTCTCTCTATGGTTTAAAAGGCTCCAAAACAATGACATCTTAAGCTAATTCTATTATAGTGTCTAATGGATTTGTGATTGATGATGCATGGAGATGTTTCTACACTAGTTTTGATTTGGATAAGTATGATGATGGTCTTGCTTATTTATGGAATAGATTAGAATACTTTTAATAAAGTCTTTTGATAATCTCATTTTGGCATGAGTTTCTTAGAAACAACAAAGTGGTAAAACCACACATGTCCACCTAAGAATTATATTGGGAAATAATTGTTGAATTATGAGGTTACTTCTCCTATGTAAGAACTTAAAAGAACCTAATAGATCCTCTAAGAAAACCACTAATATATAAACAAGTGGTGAATACATCAAGGGAAAAGAAAGTTATACCTTCTCACAAAGGTTAATATGGTAGTTTCCTCTATGTGAATGATAATTGACATATGTGTACACTTGATAGAGTCTCTTATATAATTGTGAAAATGGATCACTTCATATAAACTAAGACAAGCCTCTTAGAATAATCATGAATCTTAAGTATTTGGAATTTGGTATTTTGAAGGCATCATTTAGTATTAATTAATTTAAAATAATAATATTTTTATTTTTTAAAATAATACTAAAAAATAAATTATAATAGTATTTGTTTTCTTATTTTATCACTACAACATAAAAAAAATATTTGGAGTGGAAGCTTCTAATATAAGTCTAATAAATTTGTAATCAAATCCTTAGTTTTAAGTTACAAAACAATTACTATAGTCTAATTGATAAACATTATTGGATGCTAAGATATATATATATATATATATATATATATATATATATATATATATATATATATATATATATATATATATATATATATATATATATATATATATATGCAATATAGATTATTATTATTGTATATTATTTAATGGAAAATAGATAAATATTTTTTAAATAAAATTTAATTAAGGAAAATTTTAAGACTATTGAATTTATTTTAATACCGTAAAGTCATTTTATTTAAATTTTCATTAGAATAGTTTTTATAATTTTTTTTCTAAATCAATTTATGTTAAGACATATTCTTAACTTGCTTAAATTTATAAAGAAATAACATAAATATCTAGATCCAATAGTAATTCCATCATCTCCTTTTTCACTTCTCTACAATAGATCCTTTTTTTATATAACATGATTTAGGTTAAATCTTAGTCAAATCTAGCTCAACTCAATGTACAAAATAAGTCCTGACTCCATTCCAAGCAATAAAATGAAATCAAAATGGTAGGAAATAAAATGAATGGAAAAGAAATCATAATTCGATTCACATAAATTTTTGTAGTAAAATCTATCCCTAAACTATCTTAAAATGAGAAGTCAAAGAGAGAGAGAGAGAGAGAGAGAGAGAGAGAGAGAGAGAGAGAGAGAGAGAGAGAGAGAGAGAGAAAGAGAGAGGGAAAACATACCTGATTGCTTTGGAGAAGTTGAAGGAGATGACAGACAAGTAGCTCATTGAGATAGTAGGGTTTGGGGGATGAGGAGAGGGGCTACATGAGTTATGTTAATAGTATTGGTTACAATAGAAGTTTAAAGCACCATTAAAATCGATGGTTTAAATTGATGTTAAAATTAGTAGATTAAACCACCACTACGATGCATTGTGTTATTATTGAAATTTTAGTAGTGAATGCTTCTTTTGATATTGCTCTTGAAGATAAGTATTTGATTATACATATTTAGTTTCCCTTTTCTTATATTTTTAAAGGTTTATTGTGAAAAGAATAAGTCACTTAAATAATACATATTTAAGATTTTCTTAACACTTAGTTGAAGTGACATTAATGTTAAGTTTCCACAGCAAGTCTCTGCTTTATAAATAAACAACTAACTATCCGCCAATACCCACTTGCTTTGATATCCTCCATTCCATGCATTAGGAGCTCTTTCTATATAAGGTCATAGAAGTCCAAAGGATAAGATAAATATTTCTAAAGATGATGTCATCATAAGCTTCTTTAGTAAACATAAGGAAGGATCATTAGAGAAGAGAAAAAAAGAGGATAAAGTTTATCAGCGAGATGGAAAAGGCCTTTGTAAGCATTGCAAAGGCAATTATAGATCATATGCCTTCTTCTTCTCCATGAATCTAAGGAAGACACCATTTCTTTTTCTTTAAAAAGGATATTAAAGTTGGTCAAACCATTACTCTATCAAATTTTAAACTTGTTGTGGAAGAGAATGTAGTCACTCAATATTTTTAACAACAAATCATTGAGAATTACATCATCAAACAACCAGATGTTGAATAACCGAGTTTAGAAGAATAGAGAGTAGAGGTTGATGAGACACTTCCAATGAGTACAACCTCTACATTTTCTTGAAAAAAATTATCTAAACTTGAAAAGAAGTATCCGCTTATTTATATAAATAATCTCCTTCTATAATCATCAATATGGGAAACATTAAAGTTGATTCACAAAGTCATATTTTATTGAGTGATCAAATATTGAAATTGATACAAAACATAGATGATCCAACTTAGAAGATGTCGACCATAATTTTGAGAGAGCTTCCCCAAAATTTGTGTTTGATGACATTGAGTGTGCCTATGGTGTTTGTTTTTAATTATGTGTATGGGAGACACCATGCGGATATGAGGATGTACTTATTGAGGTGACTAGGTACGACATCAAGGAATGGTGCACTATCTTGAAAGATAGAAATCACCACCCTACAATGGACCTAATCACCTAATAAGGACTCTAAGGCATGATGGGTCTTCGAATATACCAGAGATTTTTCTCCTACTTTATATGGATGAATAAAGTAGAGTTTATTTAAACCGAGTTCTAAAGTTCTCTATGTGGGCAAGCCCCCATAGTTAATTATATCCTAAGGAAGGTGAGTTCCTTAGGAATACTCTCGATTAAAGTATGCAATTATTGTCTCTAAAAATTTTATGGTTAGACTATCAAAGGATTGATTATATTTGGGAAAAAATTAATTGGGAAAGCTCAAAGAGTAGACTTACTTTGAGAAGCTAAAGGGAATGAGTAGGAAATGCTCATGATACTAAGAAGCCTAGTAAGCATTCCAACCTATCATATAATTGTGCTTTATATATTTGAAATTGAGAGGATTAATTTCATTAAAGTTGACACTTTATTAAAAAACTAGACTTATAATCCCACAACACAAGGTTGTGGAAATGCCTAAGATGTGAGGATTTATGTTTGTAGTGTGAAGGAAACAGCTATCTCGGATCCTAGAACTAGGGAGATTTGGTATAAGTCAAAGCACAACCTAAGTCTATGCAGAGATGTGTATTTAGTTTACCTCCACAAGAGAGGATAAAACACTCGATTGTTGGGCTTACAATGGATGAGGTAGCTACTAACCTCATCCACTTTAAAGTTATGCAGGCAAGTCATATAATTTTGCAAGATAGTTAGGTTGTTATTATTAGAAAGAAAATAAAGATTCTTAAACCCACTCCCTAAGAGACTAGAGCATGAGTGGTCTGAACAATGACTTAGTCTAATGCAAATCTTTTCAATTTTTATTTGATTTTGGACTCTTCATTTTGACAAAGCCTATAAGATTTTTCCCTAAATGCATGTTGAAATGAGTTATGGGTCAAATCAAGAGAGAAGTGGGTGAATCTTCGTCAGTAGGAGTTGCTCTCATTGGTCAAGCGATTCCCATGCATGCAAGAACGACTTTGCAAGAGTGGTAAAAGATGCATACATGATATTGGACATACAACCATACAACTAAGGGGTTGCTAAATTTTTAATTATCTTGATTTAATGCTTAGGCTTTATGTGAGGTTTTGAGTTATTTAGAAATTTAATTATGAGTTGTAGTTGGGTAAAAAATTTATTTTTTTTAAGAGCCTAATCTCATCGAGGCCATACAACAAACACCAATCATAAAGAAACTATAAAATGGCATGTAATTTCTAATTCACAAGCTAAACATAACATTAAACATTTTATAGCTACAAAAAGAATAAAAGGTCGTGGTCGCATCGCCATACAACCCGAAAAGAAAAATGGGTAGGCGAGCTCTACCCTTATACAACACAGATTATAAAAGAATAATTACAATTTAGAATGAATACATTCTATTGGAGTCTTCATCTTTTTCAAATTTTCATGTCTTCTTTCCTTTTCTTTGCTTCTTTAATTTGGCTCACTTCAAGGCATCACATGGCACATAAGACATAGTCTTCTAGCCAATGATCATCCTAGTTCCCCTGTAGCACTAATCCTAATTTATAATTGCAAAATTACATCTAAATAGAAATAGTAAATCTAACTACACCTACAAAATAGAGGTTAGCTAAACATACATTCCACCCAAGCAATTATATTTATAATTTGGACTTAGCACCCTACACATGGGTAACCAAGCCCACCTGCCCTAACTTGGATTATGCTTAGGGGCTTAAGCAACCTGTAAAGAGAGCATTTATATTTATTGTTTAACAACCCCTTAAGCATAATCCCGTGTAGAAAAATTTGATTAGGCTAATAGCAGCCTAACATCCGCCTAAACATACACCCTAACACCTAGTCTAAAATAATACATCAAAAAAAAAACATAGATCAAACTAAGACCACCCCAACATAAAGCCGTAAGTGGTGACTTAATTCTAATGTATGTGTTAAGGCTTATGTGGTATGTCCTAACTAGGCTTTAGAGTTAAGATTTTTCTAAGTAAGAAATGATTTAATTATAAAGGATGATTTCACTTTAAGTGGCTTAATTGATTTGTAAGTTTTACTTAATGTTTTCTTTTATTTCACTTGATTTACACTTAACAACTAAGTGTTATAAAGAGAAGAAAAGAGAGGATCACCCTCCATTATCTCTACCTTAAGCCACATATAAAATATTTTAATTAATCAATTCTCTTTAATGAATGGATTATTATATATTTTAATTAATCTTAAGTTTAGGTTCACTTTAAATAATCTCATTTAATAAGAAAGACATCTTAAGATTAATTGGAGTTGATTACTATCACACAACACATGTTTGTTCATTTCTTTCTATCATATGTAAGATGCATATGATTAAGTCCTAAACATATATATGCATACAATATGTTTTTTACACACTTAAATACAGGATGCATGAATGAGTTTTATAGAAAAGAAGGATTCTCATTCATTAGCTAAATACACATTCAAATGTATGAAAGTTCTAAACAAGTACTTGCCATTATTTGACCGGAGAACGAGATAGAAACCTCCTTAGGCTACTTAAAGCGGCCCCTGTGTCCAGACTAGATATACCTACTATTCTTAAATACATGTAGATGTATAAACAACTATAAGAATGGAAATCATGCAAAATTGTATTTTTGTTTTGAATTATGCATATGGAATAAGGTGAGATTTTATTCATTATCCAATTGCACACACAAGTGTATAAAAGTTATAAGAAAGTACTTCGTCATTATTTAACCAGGGAAATGAGGTAGAAACCACTTTGGGACTACTTAAAGCCGTGCGTCCTCGGTGTCCAGACTAGATATATCCACTATTCTTAAATACTCATGAGTGTATAAACAACTATAAGAATGTAAACCATACAAGAATGGTATTTTGATTTATTTATACATGTGAGCTAAAATTCTATCTAAATTCTAACATGGATATACATAAGAATAAATCCAAGTAAGTGTTGTGTCCTTTTTAAATGAACTATACACTTGTTAATATTCATATCCATATGTAAATTCATGAAGATTAAAGAAAAGAGAACTTCATATCACATGTTATAAGTTGTAAGCACATACAAACTTATAAAACACACATAATTATCATTACTCTATGTGTTATAGTTGATTTATATACTTTTAAGATAATTTTCTATTTAATAGTGATAATAACCACATATATTTTTAATTTAAGCCAACACATGCAACTTGACATGAGAAAATCATTTCATTTAATTAATTTTTGAAAAGGATGAATGCATGATTACAAGTGGCATACAACATTTAATATAATTGGAGAGAAATAAAAGAACATAAGCACATAATTTCATTCAATCCAATTAATTTCTAATGACAACCATATTAAATAAGATCATTTAAAACAAACCAAAGTTTCTTAATGCCATTTTTTTAATTTCATGTTTGATTTGATTTAAGAAATGTGAGAAAGATTTTCTAATCCTAATCCCATTCCCATATAAATTAATTTGATTTAATGAAAAGCAATTAGGTTGATTTTATAAATTGGTTAAGTCAAGCACAAATTAAATCAATTTATTAAACCATTACCTATGTTACCTTAAGGTAATTAATTAAATAATTATGAGATAATATGATATGCAAATAAATTGAAAAGTAAATAACAATGCTCCTATGAAATGAAAGAGGCCTAATGTAATTAGTTCACAATCATTAATTAATTAAGCTTAAGGAACTTAATTACTTTATGATTTTCTCACACATGTGAGTGACCATAATTTCATTAGCTCTTTTTTAGGTTATTGAACACTTAAAGAACTACCTAAGGATTAATTAGAGATATTTAATTAAAATTTTAATTTAATTGATCAAAAGATTAATCCATTAATTCACCTTCCTTTAATTAATTACCGAGGTTAATAATTATCTTTTGAGATGAAATGGGCTTAAGGGAAAAGGTAGGGAAAGAGGTCCCAACTTAATTCCATAAGCCATCCACTTGATCAAGCATGACTTAATGTGATTTGGATTTTAACTTAGCTAATTAAGTCATGAATTAATTAATTAATCATTAATTAATACTTTGGTTGGAAAGAGAGGGAAAATTAGAGAAAAAGATTAGGAGGGAGGCTCCAATCCACTTCCCTAGTCTCCTTACTGTTCAACATTAATTAAGGGTCCAAATAGTTAATTAATTACTGTTCATATATTTAATTATCACTTATTTAAGTTAAGAAGGTAATTAGGCCTTAATCGATAAATTTTTTTAATTAAGCAACTAATAAATTCCAAGAAATAAGGGAGACAAAGGTCATACCCCTAAACATCCTCAGAAAGTTTGAAATCAATTGGATGATTAATTATGCTAATTAAGCTTTCAATTAAACCTTAATTAAGTTAAAATTACTATTCAAAATTAATTAAGGATAATTTTAATGGATTTTGCTCTAAAATACCTTTAAAATGAGCCCTTATTTTTATTTTTTAGATTTTTCTATAATTAGTTATGAATTTTAAAAGTTTCAGCATTAAAAATGGATTAATTAACCCTAATTCAAGCCCTAATCCCATCGGTGCGATGTGGCATGTTGACATGGCATCTTGCGCTCCGATGGGATTGGGTATTTAAGTTATCACATCTAAAGGCTGAATCTGCTGATGGCGTATGTGTTTTCTTATAGATTATTTGATCTAAGATCAGACAACCATGATTAATCTCATGGTTGAGTATGATTAATTTAGTTGATCTAGCATGATTTGATCAGGATTGTTAGTTCCGATCACGCGGAACAGATGGTCCGTGATCTGTCTCCTCCCGAGCGACAAGAGACGGAGACCGTCCATCGTTTGTTGCTCGATCTGAGCTCACCTGAGCTTGAATGGAGATCAAATCAATCCCACACCATCAGGGAGGCAAAATAAAGAGATCTAACGGTGGAAATCTCATGACATGCAATTTTTCTTCAAAAAGTTCCAAACCATTTTAAGTTAAAGGTCAGTTTCAATGACATACCTCACGGAGCTTGAGGCATTTCGATGATTAAGGAAGTTTTGTTTAGTAGAAACAAAGCCCTGTTGAGCAGCACGAGCTTTGATTTGAGGTGGATTACTCGGAAGGCCAAGGCACGAGATAGAAGTGGTCAGCTTCGATCAAACTCCACCCTCCGGTCATTAGGAAGCTTGGGGGATGATTCATTCTCGCTCGTCTGGCTCCAAGGATGGTGTGCACAAGGTTAATTGCACTTTGATGGAGGTTTGAGCAAATGGCAATCAGATTGGGGCTCCCTTATTTCAATTTTTGTAAAATCGATAGAGGAAGAGTTGGGGAGCTCGGGAAACTTAGAAATCACTCTAGGATGTGCGTATCTGGCTGCTAGGGTTGAATCAAGTGTGTGTGTCTGGATTTGAGTGAGAATGAGGAGGGTATACATAGTCATTCCTTGGATCGGATGACTAGGCTTGTTTGGTCATTTTGATCAAATGGATATCATGGGGAGCTTGATTTGGGCAGGGAATCATCTTAGTCGGCATCACTTGAGTGTAGGAGGGTGTGAGAGTGGCTACCATAGGAGTAGTGGGTGTCCTATGGCTTTCCAAGTGTTCTAATAGGAATGGGGAGGTGATTTCATCTCCCCATGAGTCATGTGCTGACCCAACCACATTTGGGTCAGGTTAGTCAGTGTCCTTGGTGCCTAAGTGGACCAATAGATGGGTGCCAAGTGGCCAAGCCCAAGTGATTTGCCTCATGTGATGCCCTTAGCCTAAGGGTATCTTGGTCATTTAGCAATAGATTTGATCTGGGCATATTTGAGATGAGTCAAAAGTGGGTTAGCCCAAATTTCAAGTGATTTGGAGTTCATTTGGCTTGATTTGGTTTAATGTGACATATTTAGGTCAAATTGGGTTAGGTTGGGTAAAGTTGATCAATTGATCAAATTAGGTCAATCCAAGGGTTGGGTCAAGTTCACATGACCATTTGGAGTGTATTGGTGTCATTGGTTTGGTTCAATTTGCTTTGAATTTGATTTTGGCTCTTTTGGATTCATATATGTCAAATGGGTCAAGTTAACCAATTTGACCAAATAGGCCAAATTGGCTTGGGTTGGGTGTTGGTTCAAGTTCAATTAGTTAATTGAAAATGATTGTAGGCTTTGGTTTGAATCAATTTGGATTTAATTTGATTTTGGCCAATTTGATCCTTTAGGTCAATTTGGATTAAGTTGGGTTAGGTTGACCAATTGGTCAAATTAGTCTCAATTATGGCTTTGGTCAAGTTCAATAATTAATTTAGAATGAACTTGAGCCATTGGTTACAATCAATTTGGTTTAGGTTGCAATTTGGCTAGTTTGGGTTCATATGGGTATGGTGTTTATTTTGGTTGCATGTCTATGTACATTGGGGCACATAGATGAGGATGGACACCACAAAGATCTAAGGATGTACTTATTGAGGTGATCGAGTATGACATCAAGGGATAGTGCACTATCTCCAGAGATAGAAATCACTACCCTACGATGTACCTAATCACCTAATAAGGACTCCTAAGGCATGATGGGTCTTCAAATGTACCATAGATTTATCCCCTACTTTACATGGATGAATAAAGTAGGATTTATTTAAACTGTTTAAAGTTTTCTATGGGGGAAGCCCCCATAGTTAATTCATCCTAAGGAAGGTGAATTCCTTAGGAATACTCTCGATTAAAGTATGCAACTGTTGTACTTATTGAGGTGATCAAGTATGACATCAAGAGATAGTGCACTATCTCTAGAGATAGAAATCAGTACCCTACGATGGACCTAATCACCAAATAAGGACTCCTAAGGTATGATGGGTCTTTGAATGTACTAGAGATTTATCCCCTACTTTACATGGATGAATAAAATAGGGTTTATTTAAACTGGGTTCTAAAGTTCCCTATGGGGGCAAGTCCCTATAGTTAATTCATCCTAAGGAAGGTGAATTCCATAGGAATACTCTCAATTAAAGTATGCAATTATTGTCTCCAAAGAATTCAAAGATAGGACTATTAATAAATTAGCTATATTTGGAAGAACAAGTGGGATAGGTCAAAAGGAAAGACTTATTATCAAAATCAAATGAAAATGAGTAGAGGATGCTCATAATACTAGGAAACTTTGTGAGCATCTTAAACTGTCCTATGGTTGGGCTTTATCTATTTGAAATTGAGGAGAATTATATGTCGAGTTGAAATTTTACTAGAATTCTAGACTTATAATTCCACAATACAAGATTGTGAAAATATCTAAGAGGTGAAGATTTATGCTTGTAGCTCTAAAGGGAAATAACAACCTCAGATCCTAAATCTAGGGAGCTTTGGCCAGGACCAAAACACGACCTAAATCTAAGGGAAAGTGGGTATATTGTTTACCTCCATAATAAAGAGTAAACCATTCGACTGTTGGACTTATAACCGCTTGCAGTGGCAGCCAGCTAACTCCTATGTTTTAAAATCATGTGGTCAAGTCTTATGATTTTGCAAGATGGCTAGGTTGTTATTATTTAGAAAAGAAATTAAAATCCTTAAACCCACTCCTTAAGAGATTAGAGCATGAGTTGTATAAATAATGACTTAGTATAATACA
The DNA here is from genome assembly GCA_021442155.1 of Cymbidium sinense. Lineage (NCBI taxonomy): Eukaryota > Viridiplantae > Streptophyta > Magnoliopsida > Asparagales > Orchidaceae > Cymbidium > Cymbidium sinense. Next base: position 19,801,209 of record CM038232.1, on the reverse strand, counting down.
AATTGTATCAAGCTTTATTTGATTTTGGACTCTTTATTTTGACACAAGCTATAGGATTTTTATATGTCTAAATATATGATGAAGTTGATTATGGGCTAAATCAAAAGAGAAAGAGATATTTTTCATCATAGGCTCTTAAAGGTTAAGCCCATTTCTGACAAAATGGAAGCCCTCTCTTAACAAGAGTGAAATAAAAGGATATGCGTGATGTTAAACATACAACATCTAGCTAAGGGGTTGCTAAATATTTTATAATCTTGATTTAATGCCCAAGCTTTTTGTGAGGTTATGAGTTATTTTAGAAAGGTTAGTTATGAGTTGTTAATTGGGGTAGAAAAATTATTTTTTATCATAAGAGTCTAATCGCATCCAGGCCATACAACAATAACCAATTATAAATAAACTATGAAAGATATACTTTTCTAATGAATAAGTTAAACAAAACATCAAACAATTTATATATATAAAAGAATAAAAGGCCCTTGTGGTCAAGTACTATCGTACAACCAGAAAAAGGAATGGGTAGCTGAGCTCTACCCTTATATATCCCTGTAAAGAAAGAATAATTACAATTTAATTACAACAAATGAATAAGTGCTATGGGGGGGGGGGGGGGGGGGGTCTTCAAATTTTCCTTCATTTCCTCCTTTCATTTGGTTGGGCAAGCTCCATAAGATCACATGATACATAAGACTTGGTCTTGTAACCAACATTTATCTTAAGCCCCCATAGCACTTATCCTAATTTCTAATGAAAAATTATATTAAAAATAGGAAAAGTAAATCTAACTATACCTGCAAAATAATTATTAGCTAAACATACTATACAACCCAAGCAGTTATATGGCTAATTTGGGCTTAACACCAGCACATAGGTAACCAAGTCCACCTATCCTAATGTAGATTATTCTTAGGGTTAAGCAACCTACACAAAACATTTATATTTAATTTAAGCACCCCTTAAGTATAATCTCCTACAAAAAAATATGATTAGAATAATCCACTAACATCTACACATACACCCTAACATCCACTCTATAATATTACATCATAAAATAAAACATACATCAAACCATGCACCACCCTAACATAAAGTTAGAAGTGGTGACTTAATTTAATGTGCATGTGCTAAGGCTTGTGCGGTATGTCCTAGCTTGAAAGACATTTAATCATAAAAGGGTGGTTTCACTTTGAATAGTTTAATCGATTTGCAAATTTTACTTAATATTTTCTTTTATTTCATTTGACTTACATGAAACAACTAAGTGTTATGAAGAGAAGGAAAGAGAGGATCACTCTCTTTTATCCATATCTTAAGTCACATCTAAAGCAAATTAATTAATCAATTTCCTTTAGTGAATGGCTTCTTATATATTTTAGTTAGTCCTAAGTTTAGGTTCACTTTAAATAAAATCATTCAATAATAAAGACATCTTAAGCTTAGTTGGAATGAATTACTATCACACAACACATATTTATCCATTTCCTTTTACCATGTATATCATGCATATGATTAAAGCCTAAGCATAACTATACATGCAATTTATATCTTAGCACACTTAAACGATGAATATAAGCAAATGTTTTTGGAATTAATATTCCATTTGGTTGAATGATTTGTTTTGTCATACTGATTTAAAGATCTATCTAAATTCTTATGCAAAAGCAAAAGGGAAGAACCTTAAATCACATGACTACTCAACTCAACCAAATAAGCAAAGTGTGAATGCATGCCTTTTTAATAGAAAGATAGGGTTTTCATTCATTAGCTAAGTACACATCCACATGTATAAAAGCTTTAAGCGAGTACGTCGCCATTATTCTGCACTAAGGGAATGAGGTAGGAATCTCCTTGGGGCTACTTAAAGCCATGCATCCTTGGAATGTCCAGACTAATATACCACTATTCTTAGATACATATGGATGTATAAACAACTACAAGAATAGAAAACCATGCAAAAATTGTATTTTGATTTGATTGATTTATTTTGTGTAAATGAATTAAAGCTCTATCTAAATTCTAATATCTAAATGCATGAGAATGAAATCAAGCAGGTATGTCCCCATCGTTTAACACCAAGGGAATGAGGTAGGAACCTCCTTAGGGCTACTTAAAGCCGTGCATCTCTGGGATGTCCAAACTAATATACCACTAACATTCTTACTTATGCAAGTCAACACATGAATATAAGAGAGAGAGAGAGAGAGAGAGAGAGAGAGAGAGAGACTTTAATTCATACACTAAATTTATATTCTATTGCATTTCCTATGTATATATAACTAAATTTGTAACATATATGTATATTCAATCATTATTAAGATTTTGAAAATATATTTGAGATTTAATAATGATACTAGCCACACATATTTTTAATTTAAATCAACACATGCAATTTGACATAAAGGAAACTATTTTTATTTAATTAATTTAAAAGACATGAATGCATGAGTACATATGACATACAATATTTAGCATGAATGGAAGGAAATAAAGAAACAAGCATGTAATTTCATTCATTCCAACTAAGTCTAAGGACAATCATATTAAATAAGATTACTTAAAATAAATCAAAGTTCTTTAATGTCATTTCATTTTTATGTTTCATTTAATTTAAGAAATATAAAAGGGGTTTGCTAATCCTAATCCCATTCTCCATGTATGAGTTAATTTGGTTTAATGAAGAATAATTAGGTTGATTTTATATTTTAATTATGTTAGGATATGAATTCAGTTAATTAATTAACTCTTACCTATATCACCTCAAGTTAATTAGCTAATTAATAATGAGCCAATATGATATGCAACCACATGACAAGTAAACTAGCAATGCTCCTAAGAAATAAAAAAGGGCTGCAATTGGCTCATGATTAATAGTTAATTAGGCTTAAGGGATCTCACTTAACTACTTTTATGGTTTTCTCACACATGTGAGCTAACCATAATTTCATCTCTCACTTTGGGTTATTGAACACCCAAAGAGCTACCCAAGATGGATGAAAGGTAATTAGATGTGAAGTAGATTTTAGATTAAGTTAATTAAGCTCATTAATCCATTTGATTAAGCATTAATCATTTTTTAATTAACTTAAGGAAAGAGATCAAGAAAGAGGCCTTAATCTCAATCCCTAAGTCTCATATTTGATCACTTAGGCTTTGATTTTATGTTGAGGATTAATTAATTAATTAAGCAATTAATTACCTCATTAATCATTAATTAATTTGATTCTAAAAGTAAAGAGAAACTTAGGAATGAATTAGGAAAAGTATCCCAATCATCCCTAAGCTCCCTTACTTGAGAGGTTATTATGTTTAAATAATTATTAAGTCACTTCATTCACTAATTATCACTAATAAAATTAAGAAAGTGATTAAGGCTTAATCAATTAATTTCTAATTAAGCAATCAATAAAATCTTAGAAAATAGGAGAGGCACAGGTCATCCCCAAACATCCACAAAAATTTGAGATTAATTGAGTAATTAATTAAAAATAATTAAGCTAATTAGATTTCCAATTAAACTTTAAGACAAAATCACTATTTAAAATCAACGAATGATAATTTTCCTAGATTCTACTTTGAAATATCTTTAAAATGAGCTTAAGTTTTTATTTTTTTTATTTTTCTAGGATTAGTTATGAGTTTAGGAAGTTTCAGCCTTAAAATTAGACTATTTAGCCCTAATTAGAGACTTAATCCATAGGGCCACGTGGTAGCTAATATGACGTGCTTTCCACGTGGCATGATGGGATTCTATTTAAGTTTTCATATCCAAAGGGATCTGGCGGCGCTACTCGTGGACCATCCGATCTGATCGGCCAATGATCGATCTATGATTTAGGAAGAGAATCAAGGGATCTAATGCAAGATCTAATTAGAGCCATTCGTTCCAATTACATGGAATAGACAGCTCATGATCTATACCTTTCACGAGTAGCGAAAGGCAGATGCTGTCCATCTTTCCCTGATCCGAGCTCACGAACCGGATTGCCTCCAAATTCATCCCACACCTTCGGGGAGTGGAGATGCACACATCCAACGGTTAAAAATATATGACGTTTAGATTTACTTTACAAAAGACCAAGCGATTTTTCATACAAGGCTTGATTTGTAAAATTACCTCACCGCTAATGTCCATTGGATTGTTAGAAGCCGCTTTAGTTGAGGCGAGGCCCTGTTGAGAAGCTTTGAGCTTGATTTGGTGTAGAGTGCTCGGTTGACCAATCCACGTGTGTGAAGGCTTCGACTCTGATCAAACTCCGATCTCCAATGCTTGGGAAGGCTTGGAGTTGGTTCGATTGGCTTCGACAGAGTACTAGAATGGTGTGGGTGCAAGGAATTAAAATTTGATTTAGTGGAGGGAGAGTATTGTTCGGAAGAGTGGTGTTCTATTTTGGCTTTGCTTGAGGATGATGAATGCTGATTGAGGAAGACTTGGGATGCTCTAGGAAACTCTGTGAGATTTCAAAATTGCATTAGGAAGTCACAAAGTGATTGGTATCGAATCCCGCGTGAATTGAGGGGGTATACCCATCAATTGCCCATGATGGATGGACGAGATGGCTTCTAAAAATCCAACCGATTGGCTGCCATTGAGTCATCGGAGGGGTCATGGTCAGCGCCATGTGGCTCACTAGGAGTGGACGAAGTGGTGGTAGGAGTCTCAAGGCTTGATTTGGAAGGATGTGTTGGATTGATCTTCCTTACATCCATTGGGTTCAGCCATGAGGGGCATTGGCTTAGCTTATTACCCTTGGTCCATGGAAGATGCTAAGATGGCTTAGGTTGGGCTAGGAAGTTTAGAGTTCCTCATTTGGCAAGTGGAGGGCTACCATGGGGGAGGCAAAGTGGACTTTGCCACTTATGGAAAGAATCCAATGCAAAGAGAGGGTGTTCATTGGTTAATTGCCTTGGGATAGGTTCCACATGGATTTGGGCTAGCTTGGCACTGACCTAGGGTTCATTTGGGTCGGGTTAAGTCAGCCACCAAGGTTCCAAAAAGTGGTTTTGGGTGATTTGGCTTCATATGGTCAAAATAGGCTCATTTAGGTTGGGTTGGATTGACCAATTGTTCAAATTGGGCTCAATCATGGCTTTGGTCAAGTTCAACAAGTGATTTGGGATGTTTTGGTTCAATTGGTTTTGATTAATTTGGCTTAGATTTGAATTTGACTCACTTGGATTCAAAAGGGTCAAATGGGTCAAATTGACCAATTTGACCAAATTGGGTTGGGTTAGGTGTTGAGTCAAGTTCAATTGGTTGATTGAAAATGATTGTAGGCTTTGGTTTGGTTTAATTTGGGTTTAATTTGGATTTTTGGACCCTTTAGGTTAATTGGGGCTAGGTTGGGTCAAGTTGACCATTTGGTCAAATTGGGCTCAATCATGGCTTTGGTCAAGTTCAACAAGTGATTTGGAATAAACTTAAACCATTGGTTGCAATCAATTTGGATTAAATTATGATTTGACTCATTTTGGCTTTTTAGGCCAATTTGGGTCAACTTAGGTAAAATGGCCAATTGGACTTGGTTTGGCTCAATTGATGGTTTGGTCATGTTCAATCATTGATTATGAGTGGGTTTGAGTCAATGGTTTCAATTAATTTGGTACATGGTGGATTTTGGCTAGTTTGGGTTTCATTTAGGTTAAGTGTTGACTTGGTAAAAGGCCTAGGTTGACTTGGTTTGACCCAATTCAAGATAATTGATTAACCTAGGATGATTGTTGATCATGATATGGGGTTTGGATGAGCTTAGTTCAATCCAATTTGGGTTGAATTAGAACTTGGTTCAAAAAGGTCTTTTAGGTCACTTTGGGTTAAGTGGACTCAATTAGCTTGATCATGGCTTAATTCAAGTTTAATTGAACTCACATATGGACTTAGGATGGAAATATAAATCGAATTGCAAGTGGTTTGGAGTCAAATGAATTTTGGTTCATATGCTAATTTCAAGTCAAAAGGGGTCAACATGGGCTTGACTTGAGTTGACTTGGGTTTGATTTGATAATTATGGTTTGTGTTTATATTTAGAAGAATGATTGAAGGAGTGATTGAATCATGAAGAATCCATGGGTTTTGAGTTGATTTGGATATTATTTAGTTAAGTTTAAGAAACTGGCTAAAATGGTTAAAGTTAGGAATTTGATTTGATTTGGGTATGGTTTTGCCTAAGCATATGAAGGTGGTTCATATGGCTTAAAAGGATTTTAATTTGAATTAAATCATAGGTTTCAATTGTTTTGTGTTAGATTTGATTTATGATTTGATTTAGGATTAAATTTGGTATTTGAGAAAATCAATTGAATTGGGGTTGATTTGAATTTGGTTAAGGCTAAGTCCATAGATATAATCAAAGGCTTAGAGAGGGGAAATTTAAATTTAATCACGGGTTTCAATTATTTGGTCTAGAATTGGATTTATGACCTTGGAATTTGAAGTTGAGGTTTAGTTTGGTAGAAGGAATCAAGGATTGGGTTTAAGGCTATGTTGACCTCACTTTCAGAGTGAGCTCTCAACTTTCTTATCATGATCTAGACTCTTATGACACTTGAGGTCCTTGTCTTAAGACACTTCTAGTGATTAGGTGAACACTTAACCTAATCCTAGAGACTTAGAAGAGTTATCCATAAGGATAGGTTGTGCCTTAGGGATTTAGGAGGACTAGCCTACCCTATAGTCTAAACTCAATCCTTGCTTCCTTCTTCCAAATCAAACCTCAAATTCAAATCCAAATTCCCAAATCAATTCCAAATTCAACGATTGAAATCCATGATTAAATTTAAACTCGATATCCCTTCCTACGCCTTTGATTTTATCTTATAGACTTAGCCTTAACCAAATTCAAATCAACCCCAATCTAATTGATTTTCTCAATTATCAAATTCAAGCTCAAATCAAGTGCTAAATCATAAATCAATTCCAAACTCCAACTGATTGAAACTTAAATCAAATTAAATTTTGTAATTTTAACACTTTTAGCCAAATTCTTGAACTTGGCTAAATGATACCCAAATCAATTCAAAACTCATGGATTTCTTGTTGATTCAATCATTCCTACAATCATTGGCCAAAATATAAATATAAACCACAATAATCAAACTAAATCTATGCTAACCCAAATCAAACCCAAGTTAGCCCTTTTGACATGAAATTATTATATGAACCAAAACTCATTTGGCTCCAAACCAATTGCAATTGGATTTATATTTCAATCCTAGGCTCATATGTGAGTTCAACTAAACTTGAATCAAGCCATGATCAAGCCAATTAACCCCTTTAGGCTCACTTGACCCAAAGTCACCTAAAGAAATATTTTTGAGCCAAGTTCTATTCCAACCCAAATTGGATTGAACTAAGCCCATCCAAACCCTACAACATAACTAACAATCACCCTAGGGGGATCAATTACCTTAAATTGGGTCAAACTAAGTCTAATTTAGCCTTTGACCAAGTCAGCATTTAGCCCAAATGAAACTCAAACTAGCCAAAATCTACCATATGCCAAATTGATTAAAACCATTGATTCAAACCAACTCATAATCAATGATTCAACATGTCCAAACCCTCACTTGAGCTAAACCAAGCCTAATTGGCCATTTGACCTAAGTTGACCCAAATTGGCCTAAAAGCCAAAATGGGTAAAATCATGATTTGTTCCAAATTGATTGTAACCAATTGCCCAAGTTCATCCTAAATCACTTATTGAACTTGACCAAAGTCATGATTGAGCCCAAGTTGACCAATTGGTCAACTTGACTCAACCTAGCCCCAATTGACCTAAAGGGTCAAAAAGGCCAAAATTCAAATGAATTCCAAATTAAACCAAACCAAAGCCTACAATCATTTTCATTCAACCAATTGAACTTGACTCAACACCTCAACCAATCCTATGGTCAAATTTTGACCCTTTGAATCCAAATGAGTCAAATCCAAACCTAGGCCAAAACAATCCAAATTAATTGAACCAAAACATCCCAACTCATCATATGAACCTAAGCCTTAGTTTGACCCAATTTGACCAATTGGTCAACCCAATAACCTTAAATGGAACCCATTTGACCAATCGAAGCCAAACCACTCAAATCCAACTTATGGAATCTTGTGGATCTAACTCTGCTTAAACTCACCCTAGGTCAGCCTAAGACCTTGCCAATAGTTAAGTGGGCCCCACCAAAAGGATTAGCCATCAATCCATGGGATTTAAACTTCAAAACCAATGGATCCAAGCCAAGTTAAATCTCCCATCCCATGGCAGCCCCTCGTCTATAAAACCTTCCCTAACCCACCTAGTCCACCTAACTCATCCTAGGTTTTAGGGACCTTTGGGAGGTGAGTTGACTCACCTTTAACCCAAATCGAGGACACATTGGATCCAAGCTTTGCAAACCTTGCACAATGGATCCATGGTTGCTTCCCCTCACTTCTCCCATCCCTAGCATGCCACCCTGACTTGATAGAGACAAGTCCAGTGGTCGGACGGTGGTAATTCGGTGCAAAATGTGCACACGTGGCCGTCCATCCTTCCCTGTGAATTGAGGGGTATATCCCCTCAATTCTAGCATGATTTTGAAGGCATTCAAAAGCTTTGAGTCTAGGAAGCATTTTCGAAACCTCAAAGAGTGATTCCAAGCCTTATTGAGGGCTCCAAAATTTGGATTTCCCATTCCCGTGCAAGGCCAAAATAGGGGAGGGCAATGTCGATCCACACTCTCTTATTTCATAATCAAACCCAAATTCCTCTTAGCCACACCATCACCATACCTAGTCGAGCATAAAAAAACCAATTCCCAAGCTTCTAAGCCATGGGAGGAGTGAGTTTGATTAAGACTGAATGCCAAAGGAGGGGAGCTTGGTCTACAGAGCATTCCACACCAAATCAATCCCGGGCTTCTTCAACAGGGCCTCACCTCAACTAAGCAAAGTTACCTCAGATGACCCACTGCTGGACATTAGCTCTGACGAGGTTACTTTACAAACTGAGCCTTATATGCAAAAATGGGTTGGTCTTTTATGAAGTAAATTCAAATCCCATGTGAATTTGATCGTTGGATTTGTATCCCCCTCCTCCCAAAGGTGCAGCTTTGATCCCAATGAAGCTCGGTGAGCTCATCAAATGGAGAAAGATGGATGGTGCCCATCGCTCACGCTTGCAAAGAAGGAAGATCATATGCCATCTTTCATGTGATTGGAATGGTTAGAATCGCCTAACATCCAATAAACATACACTCTAACATCTAGTCTAAAACAATACATCACAAAACAAAACATACATCAAACTAAGCATCGCCCTAACATAAAGCCAGAAGTGGTGACTTAATTCTAATGTATGTGTTAAGGCTTATGTGGTATGTCCTAACTAGGCTTTAGAGTTAAGATTTTTCTAAGTAAGAAATGATTTAATTATAAAGGATGATTTCACTTTAAGTGGCTTAATTGATTTGTAAGTTTTACTTAATGTTTTCTTTTATTTCACTTGATTTACACTTAACAACTAAGTGATATAAAGAGAAGAAAAGAGAGGATCACCCTCCATTATCTCTACCTTAAGCCACATCTAAAATATTTTAATTAATCTTAAGTTTAGGTTCACTTTAAATAATCTCATTTAATAAGAAAGACATCTTAAGATTAATTGGAGTTGATTACTATCACACAACACATGTTTGTTCATTTCTTTCCATCATATGTAACATGCATATGATTAAGTCCTAAACATATATATGCATACAATATGTTTTACACACTTAAATGGGATGCATGAATGAGTTTTATAGAAAAGAAGGATTCTCATTCATTAGCTAAATACACATTCAAATGTATGAAAGTTCTAAACAAGTACTTCACCATTATTTGACCAGAGAACGAGATAGAAACCTCCTTAGGCTACTTAAAGTCGCATCCTCTGTCCGACTAGATATACGTAATTCTTAAATACATGTAGATGTATAAACAACTATAAGAATGGAAATCATGCAAAATTGTATTTTTGTTTTGAATTATGCATATGGAATAAGGTGAGATTTTTATTCATTAGCCAATTGCACACACAAGTGTATAAAAGTTATAAGAAAGTACTTCGTCATTGTTTGACCAGGGAAATGAGGTAGAAACCTCTTTGGGACTACTTAAAGCCATGCATCCTCGGGTGTCCAGACTAGATATATCCACTATTCTTAAATACTCATGAGTGTACAAACAACTATAAGAATGTAAACCATGCAAGAATGGTATTTTGATTTATTTATACATGTGAGCTAAAATTCTATCTAAATTCTAACATGGATATACATAAGAATAAACCCAAGCAAGTGTTGTGTCCTTTTCAAATGAACTATACACTTGTTAATATTCATATCCATATGTAAATTCATGAAGATTAAAGAAAAGAGAACTTCATATCACATGTTATAAGTTGTAAGCACATACAAACTTATAAATACACATAATTATCATTACTCTATGTGTTATAGTTGATTTATATACTTTTAAGATAATTTTCTATTTAATAGTGATAATAACCACATATATTTTTAATTTAAGCCAACACATGCAACTTGACATGAGAAAATCATTTCATTTAATTAATTTTTGAAAAGGATGAATGCATGATTACAAGTGGCATACAACATTTAATATAATTGGAGAGAAATAAAAGAACATAAGCACATAATTTCATTCAATCCAATTAATTTCTAATGACAACCATATTAAATAAGATCATTTAAAACAAACCAAAGTTTCTTAATGCCTTTTTTTTAATTTCATGTTTGATTTGATTTAAGAAATGTGAGAAAGATTTTCTAATCCTAATCCCATTCCCCATATGTGAATTAATTTGATTTAATGAAAAGCAATTAGGTTGATTTTATAAATTGGTTAAGTCAAGCACGGATTAAATCAATTAATTAAACCATTACCTATAGGTAATTAATTAAATAATTATGAGATAATATGATATGCAAATAAATTGAAAAGTAAATAACAATGCTCCTATGAAATTAAAGAGGCCTAATGTAATTATTTCACAATCATTAATTAATTAAGCTTAAGGAACTAACTTAATTACTTTTATAGTTTTCTCACATATGTGAAATTTTTCATTAGCTCTTGTAGGTTATTGAACACCTAAAGAACTACCTAAGGATTAATTAGAGAAATTAGATTTAATTAAAATTTTAATTTAATTGATCAAAATATTAATCCATTAATTCACCTTCCTTTAATTAATTATCAAGGTTAATAATTATCTTCGAGATGAAATGGGCTTAAGGGAAAAGGAAGAGGTCCCAACTTAATTCCATAAGCCATCCACTTGATCAAGCATGACTTAATGTGATTTGGATTTTAACTTAGCTAATTAAGTCATGAATTAATTAATTAATTAATCATTAATTAATACTTTGGTTGGAAAGAGAGGGAAAATTAGAGAAAAGGATTAGGAGGGAGGCTCCAATCCACTTCCCTAGTCTCCTTACTGTTCAACATTAATTAAGGAGTCCAAATAGTTAATTAATTACTGTTCATATATTTAATTATCACTTATTTAAGTTAAGAAGGTAATTAGGCTTAATCAATAAATTTCTCTAATTAAGCAACCAATAAATTCCAAGAAAAGTAGGAGATAGGTCATACCCCTAAACATCCTCAAAAAAGTTTGAAATCAATTGGATGATTAATTAATCTAATTAAGCTTTCAATTAAACCTTAATTAAGTTAAAATTATTATTCAAAATTAATTAAGGATAATTTTAATGGATTTCGCTCTGAAATACCTTTAAAATGAGCCCACATTTGTATTTTTGGATTTTTCTATAATTAGTTATGCATTTTAAAAGTTTCAACATTAAAAATAGATTAATTAACCCTAATTGTTTAATCATCTCCCACATGGCATGTCGACACATATGTTAACATGGCACGCTTTCCATGTGGCGATGATTGGGTATTTAAGTTGTCACATCTAAAGGTCAATCACCGATGACGATGTGTTTTCTTATAGATTGTTTGATCTAAGATCAGACAACCACGATTAATCTCATGGTTGAGTATGATTAATTCAGTTGATCTAGCATGATTTGATCAGGATTGTTCATTCCGATCATGCAAAATAGATGGTCCTTGATCTGTCTCCTCCCGAGCGACAAGAGATGGAGACCGTCCATCATTCGTTGCTCGATCCGAGCTCACCTGAGCTTGAATGGAGATCAAATCGATCCCACAGCATCAGGGAGGCAAAATAAAGAGATCTATTGGTGGAAATCTCATGACATGCAATTTTTCTTCAAAAAGCTCCAAACCATTTTAAGCTAAAGGTCAGTTTCAATGACATACCTCACTGGAGCTTCGGACCACCTTTTTGATGATTGAGGAAGTTTTGTTTAGTAGAAACAAAGCCCTGTTGAGCAGCACGAGCTTTGATTTGAGGTGGATTACTCGGAAGGCCAAGGCACGAGATAGAAGTGGTTAGCTTCGATCAAACTCCACCCTCCGGTCATCGGGAAGCTTGGGGGAATATTCATTCTCGCTCGTCTGGCTCCAAGGATGGTGTGTGCAAGGTTAATTGCACTTTGATGGAGGTTTGAGCAAATGGCAATCGGATTGGGGCTCCCTTATTTCAATTTTTTGTAAAATTGATAGAGGAAGAGTTGGGGAGCTTGGGAAACTTGGAAATCGCTCTAGGATGTGCATATCTGGCTGCTAGGGTTGAATCAAGTGTGTGTGTCTAGATTTGAGTGAGAATGAGGAGGGTATACATAGTCATTCCTTGGATTGGATGACTAGGCTTGTTTGGTCATTTTGATCAAATGGATATCATGGGGAGCTTGATTTGGGCAGGAATCACCTTAGCCTTCACTTGAGTGTAGGAGGGTGTGAGAGTGGCTACCATAGGAGTAGTGGGTGTCCTATGGATTTCCAAGTGTTCTAATAGGAATGGGAGGTGATTTCATCTCCCATGAGTCATGGCTGACCTAACCACCCTTGGTTAGCAGTGTCCTTGCCTAAGTGCCAATAGATGGGTGCTATGGCCAAGGAAGAGAAATGATCATTCCCCAAGTGATTTGCCTCGTGATGCCCTTAGCCCAAGGGTATCTTGATCATTTGGCAATGGATTTGGGCATATTGAGATGAGTCAGGTTAGCCCAAATTTCAAGTGATTTGGAGTTCATTTGGATTTGATTTGGTTTAATGTGACCTATTTAGGTCAAGTGGGAAAGTTGGTTGATCAATTGATCAATCAAGGTCCATGACCATTGGGTCAACATATTAATTGGTTTTGGTTTGCTTTGAATTTGATTTCTTTGATTTGTCAAATATATGTTAAAATCTCGACCAATAAAACTGCTTGGGTGTTGGTGCAAGTTTAATTGGTTAATTGAAAATGATTGTAGGCTTTGGTTTGAATCAATTTGGATTTAATTTGGATTTTGGCCAATTTGATCCTTTAGGTCAATTTGGATTAAGTTGGGTTAGGTTGACTAATTGGTCAAATTAGTCTCAATTATGGCTTTGGTCAAGTTCAATAATTAATTTAGAATGAACTTGAGCCATTGGTTACAATCAATTTGGTTTAGGTTACAATTTGGCTAGTTTGGGTTCATATGGGTATGGTGTTTATTTTCAGTTGCATGTGTATGTCTATGTATATTGGGACCACAGATGAGGATGGACACCACAAAGATCTAAGGATTATTGAGGTGATCAAGTATGACATCAAGGGATAGTGCACTATCTCCAGAGATAGAAATCACTACCCTACGATGTACCTAATCACCTAATAAGGACTCTTAAGGCATGATGGGTCTTCGAATGTACCATAGATTTATCCCTTACTTTACATGGATGAATAAAGTAGGGTTTATTTAAATGGGTTTAAAATTTTCTATGGGGACAAGCCCCCATAGTTAATTCATCCTAAGGAAGGTGAATTCTAAGAATACTCTCGATTAAAGTATGCAATAATTGTACTTATTGATGTGATCAATTATGACATCAAGGGATAGTGCACTATCTCCAGAGATAGAAATCACCCCACATGGACCCAATCACCCAATAAGGACCCTAAGGCATGATGATGGTCTTCAAATGTACTAGAGATTTATCCCTACTTTACATGGATGAATAAAATAGGCTTATTTAAACCTGGTTCTAAAGTTCCCCATGAGGGCAAGTCCCATAGTTAATTCATCCTAAGGAAGGTGAATTCCTTAGGAATACTCTCAATTAAAGTATGTAATTATTGTCTCCAAAGAATTCAAAGATAGAACTATTAATAAATTAGCTATATTTGGAAGAACAAGTGGGATAGGTCGAAAGGAAAGACTTATTATCGAAACCAAATGAAAATGAGTAGAGGATGCTCATAATACTAGGTAACTTAGTGAGCATCTCAAACTATCCTATGGTTGGGCTTTATCTATTTGAAATTGAGGAGAATTATATGTCTGAGTTGAAATTTTACTAGAAATCTAGGACTTATAATTCCACAATACAAGATTGTGAAAATGCCTAAGAGGTGAGGATTTATGCTTGTAGCTCCAAAGGGAAATAGCAACCTCAGATCTTAAATCTAGGGAGCTTTGGCGACCAAAGCATGACCTAAATCTATAAAAGTGGGTATATTGTTTACCTCCATAAAAGAGTAAACCATTATGTTGGACTTATAACGCTTGGGCGCCTAACTCCTATGTTTTAAAACCATGTGGTCAAGTCTTATGATTTTGCAAGATGGCTAGGTTGTTATTAGAAAAGAAACTAAAGTCCTTAAACCCACTCCCTAAGAGACTAGAGCATGAGTTGTATGAATAATGACTTAGTCTAATGCAAATCTTTTCAAATTTTATTTGATTTTGACTCTTTATTTTGACATAGGCTATAGGATTTTTATATGCCTAAATGCATGGTGAAATTGATTATGGGCTAAATCAAAAGAGAAAGAGGTGTTCTTTTGTCATAGGCTCTTAAAGGTTAAGCTCATTTCTATCTGACAAAAATGGAAGCCCTCTCTTAACAAGAGTGAAACAAAAGGATATGTGTGATGTTAAACATACAACACTTAGCTAAGGGGTTGCTAAATATTTTATAATCTTGATTTAATGTCCAAGCTTTGTGTGAGTTTATGAGTTATTTTAGAAAAGTTAGTTATGAGTTGTTAATTGAGGTAGAAAAATTATTTTTTATCATAAGAGTCTAATCGCATCCAGGCCATACAACAATAACCAATTATAAATAAACTATGAAAAGATATGCTTTTTCTAATGAATAAGTTAAACAAAACATCAAACAATTTATATATCTATTGTAAAAGAATAAAAGGCCCTTGTGGTCAAGTACTCGTACAACCAGAAAAAGGAATGGGTATTACTTACCCTTATAAAGAAAAGAATAATTATAATTTAATTACAACAAATGAATAAGAGCTATGGGGGGTCTTCAAATCTTCAAGACTCTTTCTTTCCTTCATTTCCTCCTTTCATTTGGTTGGGCAAGCTCCATAGGATCACATGGTACATAAGACTTGGTCTTGTAACCAACATTTATCTTAAGCCCCTATAGCACTTATCCTAATTTCTAATGAAAAATTATTTTAAAAATAGGAAAAGTAAATCTAACTATACCTGCAAAATAATTGTTAGCTTAACATACTATACAACCCAAGCAGTTATATGGCTAATTTGGACTTAGCACCCTGCACATAGGTAACCAAGTCCACCTATCCTAATGTAGATTATGCTTAGGGGTTAAGTAACCTACACAACAAAACATTTATATTTAATTTAAGCACCCCTTAAGTATAATCTCCTACAAAAAATATGAATCATGACCTAACATCCAGTCTACGCACATACACCCTAACATCTAGTCTATAATATTACATCACAAAACAAAACATACATCAAACCATGCACCACCCTAACATAAAGTTAGAAGTGGTGACTTAATCTAATGTGCATGTGCTAAGGCTTGTGTGGTATGTCCTAGCTTGAAAGACATTTAATCATAAAAGGGTGGTTTCACTTTGAATAGTTTAATCGATTTGCAAATTTTACTTAATATTTTCTTTTATTTCATTTGACTTACACGAAATAACTAAGTGTTATGAAGAGAAGGAAAGAGAGGATCACTCTCTTTTATCCATATCTTAAGTCACATCTAAAGCAAATTAATTAGTCAATTTCCTTTAGTGAATGGCTTATTATATATTTTAATTAGTCCTAAGTTTAGGTTCATTTTAAATAAAATCATTCAATAAGAAAGACATCTTAAGCTTAGTTGGAATGAATTACTATCACACAACACATATTTATCCATTTTCTTTTACCATGTATATCATGTATATGATTAAAGCTTAAGCATAGCTATACATGCAATTTATATCTTAGAACACTTAAATGATGAATATAAGCAAATGTATTTGGAATTAATATTCCATTTGGTTGAATGATTTTTTTGTCATACTGATTTAAAGATCTATCTAAATTCTTATGCAAAAGCAAAAGGGAAGAACCTTAAATCACATGATTACTCAACTCAACCAAATAAGCATGCATGCCTTTTTAATAGGAAGATTGGGTTTTCATTCATTAGTTAAGTACACATCCACATGTATAAAAGCTTTAAGCGAGTACGTCGCCATTATTCTGCACTAAGAGAACGAGGTAGGAATCTCCTTGGGGCTACTTAAAGTCATGCATCCCTGGAATGTCCAGACTAATATACCGATATTCTTAGATACATATGGATGTATAAACAACTACAAGAATAGAAAACCATGCAAAAATTGTATTTTGATTTGATTGATTTATTTTGTGTAAATAAATTAAAGCTCTATCTAAATTCTAATATCTAAATGCATGAGAATGAAATCAAGTAGGTATGTCATCATTGTTTTACACCAAGGGAACGAGGTAGGAACCTCCTTAGGGCTACTTAAAGTGCATCTGGGATGTCCTAAATATACCACTAACATTCTTACTTATGCAAGTCAACACATGAAAGAGAGAGAGAGAGAGAGAGAGAGAGAGAGACTTTAATTCATACACTAAATTTATATTCGCTTGCATTTCCTATGTATATATAACTAAATTTGTAACATATATGTATATTCAATCATTATTAAGATTTTGAAAATATATTTGAGATTTAATAATGATACTAGCCACATATTTTTAATTTAAATCAACACATGCAATTTGACATAAAGGAAACTATTTTATTTAATTAATTTAAAATACATGAATGCATGAGTACATATGACATACAATATTTAGCATGAATGGAAGGAAATAAAGAAACACAAGCATGCAATTTCATTCATTCCAACTAAGTCCTAAGGACAATCATATTAAATAAGATTATTTAAAATAAATCAAAGTTCTTTAATGTCATTCCATTTTTATGTTTCATTTAATTTAAAAAATGTAAAAGAGGTTTGCTAATCCTAATCCCATTCCCCATGTATGAGTTAATTTGGTTTAATGAAGAATAATTAGGTTGATTTTATGTCTTAATTATGTTTATGAATTCAATTAATTAACCCTTTTATATCACCTTAAGTTAATTAACTAATTAATAGTGAGCCAATATGATATGCAACCACATAAAAAGTAAATTAGCAATGCTCCTAAGAAATAAAAAGGGGCTGATGCAATTGGCTCATGATTAATAGTTAAATAAGCTTAAGGGATCTCACTTAACTACTTTTATGATTTTCTCACATATGTGAGTTAACCATAATTTCATTAGCTTTCTCTTTAGGCTATTGAACACCCAAAGAGCTACCCAAGATTGATTAAAGGTAATTAGATGTGAAGTGGATTTTAGATTAATTAAGCTCATTAATCCATTTGATTAAGCATTAATCATTTTTAATTAACTTAAGGAAAGAGATTAAGAAAGAGGCCTTAATCTCAATCCCTAAGTCTCATATTTGATCACTTAGGTTGTGATTTTATGTTGAGGATTAATTAATTAATTAAAAAATTAATTACCTCATTAATCATTAATTAATTTGATTCTAAAAAGTAAAGAGAAACTTAGGGAATGAATTAGAAAAGTATCCCAATCATACTCCCTAAGTTCCCATCAATGAGGTTATTATGTTTAAATAATTATTAACTATTCATTCACTAATTATCACTAATTAAATTAAGAAAGTGATTAAGGCTTAATCAATTAATTTCTAATTAAGCAATCAATAAAATCTTAGAAAAATAGGAGAGGTGTCATCCCTAAACATCCACAAAAAATTTGAGATTAATTGAGTAAATTAATTAAATAATTAAGCTAATTAGATTTCCAATTAAACTTTAATTAAGACAAAATCACTATTTAAAATCAACGAATGATAATTTTTCTAGATTCTACTCTGAAATATCTTTAAAATGAGCCTAAGTTTGTATTTTTTTTTTTTCTAGGATTAGTTATGATTTTAGGAAGTTTCAGCCTTAAAATTAGATTATTTTAATTAGAGACTTAATCCCATAGGCCACGTAGCTAATACGGGCCATGTGGCGTGATGAGATTCACTATTTAAGTTTTCATATCCGAAGGATGACTCGGATACTGGCGGACGCGCTACTCCGTGGACCATCCGATCTAAGATCAGACGGCCATGATCAAATCTATGATTTAGGAAGAGAATCAAGGGATCTAATGCAAGATCTAATTAGAGCCGTTCGTTTCCAATTAATGGTGCATACCATGATCTATACCTTTCAATGAATGATGCTCCATCTTTCCCTATTTGATCGAGCTCATCACGGATTGCCTCTAAATTCATCCCACACCTTCGGGGAGTGGAGGCGCACACATCCAACGGTTAAAAACTTATGACGTTCAGATTTACTTTATAAAAGACCAAGCGATTTTTCCATACAAGGCTCTTTGTAAAATTACCTCACCAGAGCTAATGTCTGGCAGTGGATTGTTAGAGGTAGTTTAAAGGAGGCTGCTGAGAAGCTTTGAGCTTGATTTGGTGTAGAGTGCTTGACCAATCCACGTGAAGGCTTATCATCAAATCTCCAATGCTTGGGAAAGTTTGGCTTGGTTGATTTGGCTTCAATGAGTACGAATGGTGTGGGAGCAAGGAATTAAAATTTGATTTAGTGGAGGAAGAGTATTGTTCGGAAGAGTTGTGTTCTATTTTGGCTTTGCGAGGATGATGAATGCTTGAGGAAGACTTGGGATGCTCTAGGAAACTCGTGAGATTTCAAATTGCATTAGAAGTCTCACAAAGTGATTGGTAGAATCCGCCGAATTGAGGGGTATACCCATCAATTGCCCATGATGGATGGACGGATGGCTTCTAAAAATCCAACCACAGCCGAGTCATCTGAGGGGTCACCAAGCACCACATGGCTGTGAGGATGAAGTGGTGGTAGGAGTCTCAAGGCTTGATATGGAAGGATTGTGTGGGATTGATCTTCCTTACATCCATTGGGTTCAGCCATGAGGGGGACTGGCTTGGCTTGTTACCCTTGGTCCATGGTAGATGCTAAGATGGCTTAGGTTGAGCTAGGAAGTTTAGGAGTTCCTCATTTGGCAAGTGGAGGGCTACCATGGGGGAGGCAAAGTGGACTTTGCCACTTATGGCAAGAATCCAATGCAGAGAGGGTGTCCATTGGTTAATTGCCTTGGGATAGGTTCCACATGGATTTGGGCTAGCTTGGCAGACCTAGGGTTCATTTCAAGGTCAACCACCAAGGTTCCAAAAGTGGTTTTGGGTGATTTGGCTTCATATGGCTCTCATTTAGGTTGGATTGACCAATTGTTCAAATTGGGCTCAATCAAGTTCAACAAGTGATTTGGGATGTTTTGGTTCAATTAGTTTTGATTAATTTGGCTTAGATTTGAATTTGACTCACTTAGATTCAAAAGGATAAAATGGGTCAAATTGACCAATTTTACCAAATTGGGTTGGGTTAGGTGTTGAGTCAAGTTCAATTGGTTGATTGAAAATGATTGTAGGCTTTGGTTTGGTTTAATTTGGGTTTAATTTGACTTTAGGTTAGAAGTTGGGTCAAGTTTGGTTAAATTGGGCTCAATCATGGCTTTGGTCAAGTTCAATAAATTATTTGGAATAAACTTGAGCCATTGGTTGTAATCAATTTAGATCAAATCATGATTTGATTTATTTTGACTTTTTAGGCCAATTTGGGTCAACTTAAGTCAAATGGACAATTGGACTTGGTTTGGCTCAATTGAAAGTTTGGTCATCATTGATTATGATTTGGTTTGAATCAATGGTTTCAATCAATTTGGTACATGGTGGATAGTTTGGGTTTCATTTGGGTTAAGTGTTGACTTGGTAAAAGGCCTAGGTTGACTTGGTTTGACCCAATTCAAGATAATGATTAACCTAGGATGATTGTTGATCATGATATGGGGTTTGGATGAGCTTAGTTCAATCCAATTTGGGTTGAATTAGAACTTGGTTCAAAAAGGACTTTTAGGTCACTTTGGATCAAGTGGACCTAAATGGGTCAATTAGGTTGATCATGGCTTGATTCAAGTTTAATTGAACTCACATATGGACTTAGGATGGAAATATAAATCCAATTGCAAGTGGTTTGGAGTCAAATGAATTTTGGTTCATATGCCAATTTCAAGTCAAAAGGGGTCAACATGGGCTTGACTTGAGTTGACTTGGGTTTGGTTTGATAATTATGGTTTGTGTTTATATTTGGAAGAATGATTGAAGGAGTGATTGAATCATGAAGAATCCCTGGGTTTTGAGTTGATTTGGATATTATTTAGTTAAGTTTAAGAACCGCTAAAAGGGTTAAATTTGTAAATGGTTTTGCCTAAGCATATGAAGGTGGTTCATATGGCTTAGAAAGGGATTTTGAATTTGAATTAAATCATAGGTTTCAATTGTTTGGGGTTAGATTTGATTTATGATTTGATATGGGATTTGATTTAGGATTAAATTTGGTATTTGAGAAAATCAATTGAATTGGGGTTGATTTGAATTTGGTTAAGGCTAAGTCCATAAGATATAATCAAAGGGCTTAGAGAGGGGTTTGAAATTTAAATTTAATCATGGGTTTCAATTATTTGGTCTAGAATTGGATTTATGACCTTGGAATTTGAAGTTGAGGTTTAGTTTGGTAGATGGAATCAAGGATTGGGTTTAAGGCTATGTTGACCTCACTTTCAGAGTGAGCTCTCAACTTTCTTATCATAGATCTAGGACTCTTATAGACACTAAGAGGTACTTAGTCTTAAGACACTTCTAGTGATTAGAACACTTAACCTAATAGAGACTTAGAAGAGTTATCCATAGGGATAGGTTGTGCCTTAGGGATTTAAGAGGACTAGCCTACCTATAGTCTAAACTCAATCCTTGCTTCTTCTTCCAAATCAAACCTCAAATTCAAATCCAAATTCCCAAATCAAAATTCAATGATTGAAATCCATGATTAAATTTAAACTCTAAATCCCTTCCTACGCCCTTTGATTTTATCTTATGGACTTAGCCTTAACCAAATTCAAATCAACCCCAATCCAATTGATTTTCTCAATTATCAAATTCAATCCCAAATCAAGTGCTAAATCATAAATCAATTCCAAACTCCAACCCATTGAAACTTAAATCAAATTAAATTTGTAATTTTAACACTTTTAGCCAAATTCTTGAACTTGGCTAAATGATACCCAAATCAATTGAAAACTCATGGATTCCTTCAGATTCAATCATTCCTACAATCATTGACCTAAATATAAATATAAACCACCATTATCAAACTAAATCCAAGCTAACCCAAATCAAACCCAAGTTAGCCCTTTTGACTTGAAATTCATATGATCCAAAACCCATATGGCTCCAAACCACTTGCAATTGGATTTATATTTCAATCCTAGGCTCATATGTGAGTTCAACTAAACTTGAATCAAGCCATGATCAAGCCAACCCCTTTAGGCTCACTTGACCCAAAGTCGCCTAAAGAAATATTTTTGAGCCAAGTTCTATTCCAACCCAAATTGGATTGAACTAAGCCCATCCAAACCCTACAACATAACTAACAGTCACCCTAGGGGGATCAATTATCTTAAATTGGGTCAAACTAAGTCTAATCTAGCCTTTTACCAAGTCAACATTAGCCCAAATGAAACTCAAACTAGCCAAAATCTACCATATGCCAAATTGATTAAAACCATTGATTCAAACCAACTCATAATCAATGATTCAACATGTCCAAACCCTCACTTGAGCTAAACCAAGACTAATTGGCCATTTGACCTAAGTTGACCCAAATTGAAAAGCCAAAATGGGTAAAATCATGATTTGTTCCAAATTGATTGTAAACAATTGCTCAAGTTCATCCTAAATCACTTATTGAAGTTGATTGAAAGTCAAGTTGACCAATTGGTCAACTTGACTCAACCTACCTAACCTAAAGGATCAAAAAAGCCAAAATTCAAATTAATTCCAAATTAAACCAAACCAAAGCTACAATCATTTTCGTTCAACCAATTGAACTGACTTCTAACCCAATCCAATTTGGTCAAATTTTGACCCTTTTGAATCCAAATGAGTCAAATCCAAACCTAGGCCAAAACAATCCAAATTAATTGAACCAAAACTTCCCAACTCATCATATGAACCTAACCCAAGCCTTAGTTTGACCAATTTGACCAACCAACCCAACCTAGCCCAAATGGACCCATTTGACCAATGAGAAACCACTCAAATCCAACTTATGGAATCTTGTGGGCTAATCTAACTGCTTAAACTCACCAGTCGCCTAAGACCTCGCCAAAAGTTAAGTGGGCCCCACCAAAAGGATTAGCCATCAATCCATGGGATTTAAACTTCAAAACCAATGGATCCAAGCCAAGTCAACTCTCCCATCCCCATGCCTCTTAGTCTATAAAACCTTCCCTAACCCACCTAGTCTTTAACTCACCTAGGTTGACCTTTGGGAGGTGAGTTGACTCACATTTAACCCAAATCAAGGACACATTGGATCCAAGCTTTGCAAACCTTGCACAATGGAACCATGGTTGCTTCCCTCACTTCTCCCATCCTCATGCCACCACTAGAGATAAGTCCTGGTGGTCGATGGTAATTCGACAAAAATGTGTGACGTCCATCCTTCTCGTGAATTGAGGGGTATCCCCTCACTGAGCATGATTTTGCATTTCAAAAGCTTTGAGTCTAGGAAGCATTTTTGAAACCTCAAAGAGTGATTCTAAGCCTTATTGAGGTCTCCAAAATTTGGATTTCCCATTCCAGGCCAAAAAATAGGGAGGGCAATGTCATCCACACTCTTATTTCATAATCAAACCCAAATTCCTCTTACCACACCATCACCATACCTAGTCGAGCATAAAAACCAAGCTAAGCCATGGGAGGAGTGAGTTTGATTAAATGAATGACAAAGGAGGGAGCTTGGTCCACGTCCACACCAAATCAATCAACTTCTTCAACAGTTCAAGCTACCTCCACGACCACAACATTAGCTCCGACGAGGTTACTTTACAAACCGAGCCTTATATGCAAAAATGGGTTGGTATTTTGTGAAGTAAATTCAAATCCCATGTGAATTTGATAGCTGGATTTGTATCCCCTCAAAAGGTGTGGGATGGTTGATCCCAATCCAAGCTGGGTGAGCTTAGAGCGAATGGGGAAAGATGGACGGTGCTCATCGTTCATTGCTTGCAAAGAAGGAAGATCATATGCCATCCATTTCATGTGATTGGAATGGACTACTGATTAGATCACAGATCCCTTGTTTACTCCTTAACCCAGATCAAATCGTGCAGTCCGATCTTAGATCGGATGGTTCGACCGCCCGAGTTAGTGCTAATGTGACTACTTAAATAGCCAAGCCAATGTGGAAAGCGCAGAGTCACCACGCATTCATGGGATTAAGGCTTTAATTAGGGATAATTAATTAGTTTTTTAATCTTAAAACTTCCTAAAATCATAACTAATTGTAAAAAAAAATCCAAAAATTATAAACTTAGGCACATTTTCAAGATATTTCAGAGTAAAATCTAGGAAATTATTATTAATTAATTTTGAATAGTAATTTTGGATTAATTATGGTTTTATAAAAAATATAATTAGCTTAATTACACCTCAATTAAATACTCAATTAATCTCAAATGTTTTGTGGATGTTTATGGGGATGACTTCTTCCTCCCTTATTTTTGATTTTATTTTAATTAGGGAAAATCACTTGATTAATCCCTAATCACTCTTTTAAATCATAATTAATGAATGAACAATAGCTTGATTAATCATTTAAACCTAATTACCTCTGTTGAACAATAAGATAACTTAGGGGATGTGGTTGGGGATACTTTTCCTAATTCATTTCCTAAGATTTCCTTACCTTTACAAATCAAAATAATTAATGGTTAATGGAATGATTAATTGATTAATTAAGTGATTAATCTTCAAGATAGGGAAATTAGAATCTAATTGAATTTTTAAAATGATTTAGGGATTAGGATTAGAGCTTTGCCCTTTATCCCTTCCCCTAAGTTAATTTCATCATTCAAATTAAACATTACCAAAGTGTTTAATCGATTAATTAAAGGCTTAATAAAAAAAAATCAATTCATCATTACCAAAGCAACCCTTAATTAACTTTGGGTAGCTCTTTGGGTATTCAATAACCCAAAGTGAGAGATGATGAAATTATAGTTGGCTCACATGTGTGAGAAAATCATAAAAGTAATTAAGTGAGATCCTTTAAGATTAATTAACTATTAATCATAAGCCAATTTCATTAGGCCCCTTTCATTTATTAGGAGCATTGAAAATTTACTTTTCATATGGTTGCATATCATATTGGCTTATTATTAATTAGTTAATTAACTTAAGGTGATATAGGTAAGAGTTAATTAATTCACTTAATTCATACCTCAACATAATTAAAACATAAAATTAACTTAAATATTCTTCATTAAACCAAATTAATTCACACATGGGGAAGTATGTTAGGATTAACAAAACTCTTTCATATTTCCTAAATCAAATCAAACACAAAG
The DNA here is from genome assembly GCA_021442155.1 of Cymbidium sinense. Lineage (NCBI taxonomy): Eukaryota > Viridiplantae > Streptophyta > Magnoliopsida > Asparagales > Orchidaceae > Cymbidium > Cymbidium sinense. The sequence goes on along the minus strand of CM038232.1, from coordinate 19,776,209 downwards.
TTAAAAATGTCTTTAAAGAATTTTGGTTTATTTTAAATAGCCTTATTTAATATGATTGTCCTTAGGAATTAATTGGGATGAATGAATTCATGTGCTTATATTCTTTTATTTCTTTCCAATCATGCTAAATATTGCTTTCCATATAAAATCATGCATTCATTTCTTTTAAATAAATTAAATGAAATAGTTTCTTTTATGTTAAATTGTGTGTTAACTTAAATTAAAATAGGTGTATTATTACTACTAAATAAAAAAGCCTATAAATTAATTATTATAAATGAAGTAATGTTAATTACAAGTATCTATAAGTTTGCATGTGATGATAATACAAGATGTGCAATATTAAGTTCTCTTTCCTTATCTTAACATGGACTCACAGATTTGCAAGTGTATAATTCATTTGAAAATAATACAATATTTGCCTAAATCTACTCATATGCATCTCCATGTTAAGACTTAGGAAGAATTCCATAGCTCATATGTAAAAAAAAAACAATCAAATCAAATATGACTTCTTGCATGATTCCTTATTCATGTGGTTCTTTTTGTACATTCATATGTATTTGAGAAAAGTGGTATATTAGTTTGGACACCTCGGGGCTGCGAGACTTTAACTAGCCCTAAGTAGCTCTTGTACCTTACGCCCCTGGTGCAAAAAATAATGGCGTCATACTCACTTAAAATTCTTATAAATATGTATGTATGATGTGGCCAACGAATAAGAATCATAAATCAAATAAATTAAATAATAATAATAATAATAATAACACAATTTTTTTATGGGTTTTTCTATCCTTATAGTTGCTTATACATCTACATGTATCTAAAAAAAGTGGTATATTAGTCTAGACATCCTGGGGCTGCGAGGCTTTAAGTAGCCCTAAGTAGGTCTTGTGCCTTACGCCCCTAGTGTCAAAAATAATGGCGATGTACTCACTTAAAACTTTTATACATAAATGTGTATATAGCTAATGAATTAAAATCTCTCTTTTATATGTAATAAAGACATGCATTCATAATTCAATCAAAAAAAAATATTTAAATTCCAAATACACTTCTTTGCATTCATTATTCAAGTATGCTAAAAAATATAAATTGCATGTATATGTATGCTTAAGATTTGCTCATATGCTTGATATATATGATCGAAAGAAATGAATGAATGTGTGTTATGTGATAGTAATCCATTCTAATTAATCTAAAGATGCCTTTCTTATTGAATGAGTGTGTTATGTCAACTTAAAATGAGGATTAATTAAAACACATAATTAGCATTCACTAAAGGAAATTAATTAATTAACTTACCTTAGAAATGACTTAAGGTAGGGATAAATGAGAGATTCTCTCTCTTTCTTCTCTTTATAACACTTAGGTGCTAAGTGTAGACTATATGAAACAAAAGAAAACACTAAGTAAAATCTTCAAATCAATTAAATCACTTAAAGAGAAATCAACCCTTTATAAATTAAATCCTCACACTTAGTAAATTGTAACTATAAAGCCTAATTAGGACATACCACACAAGCCTTACATACACCCATTAGATTAAGTCATCATTTCTTTTATGTGGGGTTGTATGGTGTATTATTTTATGATGTTGTGTATGTTAGTGATGTTAGCCGATATTAGCCTAATCATATTTTATGCAGGGGGTCGTTCTTAAGGTGCTGTTGTAATAAAAATATAAATGTATTTTACTATGCAAGTTGCTTATACCCCTAAGCATAGCCCAAGTTAGGATAGGTGGGCTTAGTTACCCATGTGTGGGGTGCTAAGTCCAAATTATTCATATAACTGCTTATGTTGTATAGTGTGTTTAGCTAACATTTATTTTGCAGGTGTGGCTAGATTTACTTTCCTTCTTTTTAATGTAATTTTGTATTATGATTAGGATAAGTGTTATGGGGGATTAGGATGAGCATTTGTTATAAGACCAAGTCTTGTATACCATGTGATGCCTTTGGAGCAAGCAACATCCCAATCAAGACAAAAGGAAGAAAGAAATGGAGCAAATCAAAATGAATAAATGAAAGATGAAGAGTGAAAAATGGAGGATGAAGAATGAAGACCCCCATAACACTTATCATTTTATAATTATAATTATTCTTTCATTATACCAAGATGTATAAGGGTAGAGCTCGGTTACCCACATTTCTTTTCGGGTTGTACGGAGGTACCCGACCGCATCGGCTTCTTATTCTTTTACGCTTATAAAATTATCAGATGTTTTGTTTAGCTTGTGCATTAGAAATATCATATATTTTTATAGTTTCTTTATGATTGGTGATTGCTGTGTGGCCTGGATGCTTTTAGGCTCTTAGGATAAAAATGAATTTTCTATCCCACTAACAACTTATAACTAAACTTTTAAAATAATTCATAACCTCATATAAAGCCTAAGAATTAAATCAAGATAATAAATTATTTAGCAACCTTAGGTGGATGATTGTATGTTGAACATCATGCATAACCATCTTGTTTTACTCTCTTATTAAGAGGGCTTCCATCTATAGAAATGGGCTTAACCTTTAAGAGCCTATAATGGAAGAAACTCTTCTCTTTGATTTGGCTCATAATCAACTTCTCATGCATTTAGGCATACAAAATCCTATAGCCTGTGTTAAAATAAAGAGTCCCAAATTAAAAAAAAATTGATAAAAATTTGCATTAGATTAAGTCATTATCCATACCTCTCATGCTCTAGTCTCTTAGGGAGTGGGTTTAAGGACTTAGTTTTTCTTCTAAATAAATAATAGCCTAACCATCTTACAAAGCAAATGACTTGACCATATAAATTTAAAGTGTAGGAGGAATTAGTCGCTTAAAGAATAAGTCAGTGGCTTACTCTCTCTTGTGGAGGTAAACCATATACCCACTTTTACCTTAGATTTAGGTCATGCTTTGGTCCTCGCCAAAGCTCCTTAGATTTAGGATCTGAGGTTATTGTCTCCCTTTGCGAGCTACAAGAATAAATCCTCACCTCTTAGGCATTTTCATAATATTGTATTGTGGAATTATAAGTTCTAGATTTCTACTAAAACTTCAACAAGAATAAATAAATCTCCTCAATTTAAAATACATAAAGCCCAACCATAGGATATATTTGAGTGCTTACTAGGTTTCTTAGTATCATGAGCACTCCCTACTCATCTCCTTTGGTTTTAATAATAACTCTCCCCTTTTGATCTATCTCACTTGATTTTTCTAAAATATAGCCAATTTATTGATAGTTCTATCTTTGAATTCTTTGGAGATAACAATCACCTACTTTAATCGAGAGTATTCTTAAGGGATCCACTTTCCTTAAGATGTAATTAAGTATGGAGGCTTGCCTCTCTAGGGAACTTAATGAACCCGATTTAAATAAACCCTGCTTTACTTTTCCATATAAAGTTGGGGAAAAATCTCTTGTATATTCGAAGAGCCATCATGCCTTAGGGGTCCTTATTAGGTGATTAGGCCATTATAAGGTAGTGACTTCTATCTCTCGAAATAGTATACTATTCCTTGATGTCATATCCAATCACCTCAATAAGTACATTCTCAGATCTACGTGGTGTCCCCTCATATATACACACACAACACATACCAAGAAAATAAACACCATAGATTTTTCTAGCAACTCCGCTGGGGTTGGTTCCTCTCTCCATCTCTAGTATCCGAGACTATCTTTCCATCCGTTGGCACTTAGCTTATTTCATTCTTAAGCAAAGTTAGCCAACTTTCTTTAGGTTTTAGGACCTCACTCCGTATAAGTCTTGAAACCCTTATTGGGTTCCCCAATAGGTGAGAATAGAATTTATCAATAAAGGGGGGAGATAATAAAATTAAAACCTCCTCACCACTAGCTTGGTGAGGCAAGGTTCATCATAAATTTTAAAGAAAATAATTTCTTTCACAAAATGACACTTTCCAAAAGCACTTCTTTTCGAAAATAACCATCTTCATTCAACATACTCAAATTTTTTGAATGAAGATTCTACTTTCAAATCATAAAATGAAACTGAAGCTCCACTCAACATATTTCACAAATGTTGGAATTGAAGCTTCCCTTTTTTCAACAACAAATCATGCCATATCTGATTCCCACTTAACATATCCAAACTTGTTAAGTGAGAATCTCTTTTTAAATCAAACATAAATTTGACCTTCAGTTAACAATTTCAATTTGTTAAGTGAGGGTCTCATTTTCAAAACATGAATTTGACCTTCACTTAATAATTTCAATTTTTTAAGTGGGGGTCTCATTTTCAAAACATGAATTTGACTTTCACTTTACAATTTCAATTTGTTAAGTGGGGGTCTCATTTCCAAAATATAAATTTGACTTTCACTTAATAGTTTCAATTTTCTAAGTGATGGTCTCATTTCCAAAATATAAATTTGACCTTCACTTAACATATTCAATTTGTTAAGTGGGGGTCTCATTTCCAAAACATGAATTTGACTTTCACTTAACAATTTAAATTTGTTAAGTAGGGGTCTCATTTTCAAAATATAAATTTGACTTTCATTTAATAATTTTAATTTGTTAAGTGGGGGTCTCATTTCCAAAACATAAAATTTGACTTTCGCTTAACATATTCAATTTGTTAAGTGAGGGTCTCATTTTCAAAACATACATTTAGAATTTCACTTAGCATATCCAACTTTTTAAGTAAGAGTCTCACTTTCAAAGCATATATTTGGTTCTACTTAACACATCAAATTTGTTAAGTAAGAATCACATAATCATGGCATATTGAATTCCCACTTAACATACCAAATTTGTTAAGTGAGAATCCTATTTTCAAGTCATATAGTACTTTGATTTTCACTTAATACACCAAATTATTAAGTGGGAGTCCCATTTTCAAATATATATCAAACACATTTAAGCTTTCACTCAACATACCAAATTTTTTAAGTGAGGGTCTCTTTTCAACACACATTTGATCCCTATTTAACATACCAAATTTGTTAAGGATCCAATTTTTCATATCAACCACACTTGAGCTTTCACTTAACCTACCAAATTTGTTAAGTGAGAGTCTCATTTTCAAAGAAAAATAAACATATCTCAAACACATTTGGGGTTTTCACTTAACCTACCAAATTTGTTAAGTGGGACTCCCATCTTCAAAGAAAAGAAAATCTATCTCATAATCACATTTGGCTTTCACTTAACGTACCAAATTTGTTAAGTGAAAGTCTCATCTTCAAGCACAAATCAAACACATGTGGCCTCTACTTAACATACCAATTTTGTTAAGTAAGAAGCCCCATTTTTCAAATTAAAATATCACACATTCAAATCTTCACAAGAAAAATATTTCAAACACACAATCACAACCTCTTCTTAGCATACCCAAATTTGCTAAGTAGAGGTTCTTTCAAACTATCCAGATTTTCAAATAAGAAACATAAAATTCAAACAATCTCCAAAAAAGAAATCTCTCCTCAAATTTTTGAACCCCACCCAACCTACCTAAATTGGTTGAGTATGGGTTCTAAAATAAAAAATCAAATGGCAAAAGACTCCTCCAAACATCCAAATCTCTCCAATGAACCCCACTTAACATATTTGAATTATTGAGTGTGGGTTCAAAACTCCAAACCTCTGTTATTTTCTTGGAACAAATATCAAGACAAAAATTTGATATAAGTTATATTTTAACATATGCATACATACAGCTCAGATTAGTCAGTATAGTCTTTATAATCAATACACATGTCATCTTAGAAGTTTGTTTTTACTTTTACATTCAGGATGGACATGGCCTTGGATCAGGTCAGCCTCCCTAAGACTGACTCCACCCATCTAGTGTCTTTGGCTGAGGATTCAAGGGAGCACAAGTTACTTATGAGGGGGCTACCCTCACCACTATCAGCAGGGATGAGGTGGCTGGGCAGAAGCCAGTCATCTGCATTGACTTGCCTTCCGACACTGAGTATCCTTCCTTGAAGAGGAAGGTGGTCGAGGTTCCGATAGTTAGTCTAGTTCCCACTCAACCAGTTGCTCCCACAGCCGCTCAGGTGCATGCTAGCACCTCCTCGTTGGTCTCCTTGAAGGGGAAGGCTATCCTGACTTCGGAGATAGTCTCCCTGAACTTCGAGTAGGATCTAGCTCACACACAGCCTTACTCAGTCATACACAATGACGCAATAGAAGTCACAAGATCAAGCAGCACCATGAGCATGCTGCCGAGAGAGATACCACATTCCACATTGGAGAGGAGGGTTCTCCCTGAGATTTCTCCATTTCTGACTAGCAATAAATTTCACCCCCTCTCGATCAGACGGAGAGGAAGACTACCAGAGGATAGCTGCATTGCCTACACCTCCCACATACCATGAGGTTTAGGCTAGGGACAGGAGGAAGTCCTCTGCCTATCTATAGATGATATTACACCAGGTAGGTAGGACACACAGATGCTCAGAGTTTGACACATTATTTGGCTTGAGGTCGATCATCCCCAAGAGTGTTACTAGGCATATTTGCAGTGATAGTGCATCAGAGGCCCGAGTAGTAGCTCGTGAGGGAGTGATGAGTGATGAGGTTTGCTTTAGTTGATTTCCCCGATCATCGAGCCACTAGGGCCGATAAGACTAATAGCATAGTGTTGATGAGTACCACCAATCATAGGGGGAAAAGCCATGAAGGTTTTCCAAGCAGCCTCCACTCCTCACCTACCATCACCAGTTCAGGTCCCTCCATCCACGTTCCTACAAAGGTATAGAAGATAGCATCCAGGGAGAAGAAAGCCCCTTTGGTGATCCAACTATGGCTAAAGGATCCCACTTCATCTACTCCACTGACTGAGGTGAGGATGAGTTCCCCTACTCAACCTCCTACTTCAGTCTTAGTGAAGATGGAGTGGTGACCCCGTAGCGTCATTGTCGCACCACCACCACCACCACCACCATCAGAGCTAGTGATAGTGGCAGTTGTAGAGGGAGAATGGGATAGTTTTGCAATTCCCATGAATGTGGATCTCCTCAGGGACACCACTCCACCCATGAGCAGTCATGAGCATGTCACTTCCAGTGAGAATGACCCTCTTAGAGCCAACACTCTAGTGACAGGCCGTACTAGGTGTATTTCTGTCAGTGAGCATAGCCCCTCTACTTGTTAGCAGCACATATTTGTACGGCTTGGTTAGACCGCTCCCTAGATGATATTTTAGCACAGTTCTTTGCAGAGAAGAGAAAACTTCTAGGGAGTGACCTGTCAAATTATGAGAAGGAAAATGTTAGCTTTGATCCAGATGAGGATGATCTTCTTGAGGATTTGGCTAAAGTTCACATGATCGATACTAGGGGGTCCTTCGATAGAGACCATCATAGTCAGGAATGTATTGTAGTTGAAGAAGATGATGCCATCCATTCAACTCAGCACCTCCTCTAGCAGCTTAGAAAAAGGGATGATCATATTGACCAAATGGGGAAGAAGATTGAAGAGTTGATGGTAGTGGTGTCAGCATTTGTTGGTTTAAAATTCTTATAAGGGAATTGCCTTTCAAATCTGTGGGGAGAAAAGAAAGAGGATACCCTTACAAAAATTCATCTTGGAAAGACACCACACAGATCCGCAGATGTACTATTCAGGTGATCGGATACATCATCAAGGTATAGTGTACTATCTCGAAAGATAGAAGTCACTACCCTTTAATGGAACCAATCACCTTAATAAGGGTTCCTAAGGATGATGGATCTGCATATGTACCAAAGATTCTTCCCCTACTTTACATGAAAAAGTAAAGCAGGGTTTATTTTAAATCGGGTTCATTAAGTTCCCTACAGGGTAAGCCCCCATAGTTAATAACATCCTAAAGGACAGGATCCTTTAGGAAAACTCTTGATTAAGGTAAATGATCATTGTCTCTGAAGATTTCAATAGGAAGGACTATCAATCGATTGGTTTGTATTTTTGAAGATTAAATGGGATTGATCAAAAGAGAGAGTTATTATCAAATCCAAAATGGGAATAAGTAGGAGATGCTCACGATGCTAGGAAACCTAGCGAGCATCTCAAACTATCCTAAAATTAGGCTTTACATTTTGGAAATTGATTTAGTTTATTTGAGTTGTATTTTCATTAGAAATTTAGGACTTAAGTTTCCTTAACACAAGATTAAGAAAATGACTAAGAGGTTAGGAATTATGCTTATGGCCCACAAAGGGGAGAAGCAACCTCAGAACCTAAATCTAGGGAGCTGAGGGCCTCAAGCACAACCTAAATCTAAGAAAAAAATGGGTACCACGAGATAGGACAAACCACCCAACAGCTTGGACTTACAACTGGGGTGCCAACTAACTCCTCCTACGATTTAAAATACATGTAGGCAAGTCTTTATACTTATGCAAGATAACTAGGCTCTTTTATTATTTAGAAAGAGACTAAGTCCTTAAACTCACTCCCTAAAGAGACTAGATCATGTAAAGGGACATGCTTTAAAGACCTAAATCTAATGCATTACAAATTTCATTTTATTTCATTTTTGGACAATAAATTTGACGTAGGCTAATAGGCTTTTTTATGACTAATGCATGAGAAAAAAGTAGATTATTGGCCAAAATCAGCAAGAAGTTTAGGAGGTGAGTTTCCACCATGACCCTCATAGGTCAAGCTGGGTTCTCTGACAAAGATGGAAACCCTCCAATCAAGAGTAAAATAAGATGCTGTTGTACATGATATTATAAAGAAAAGAACTCATCCAACTAAGGGGTTTCTAATTCTTTTATCTTGATTTTAATCCTAAGCTTTAGGTGAGGTTATGAGTTAGTTTTAGTTTGAATTTTTAAGTTGGGTAAAAGATTTATTTTTTCCTAAAGAGCCTAAGCCACATCCAGACCATACATAAAGAAAAGAAGAAACTAGGAAAAGCATGCCACTTAATGCATAAGTTAAACAAACATCAATCAATTTATAAAATAAGTGCAAAAAAAATGGTCATTTATGGTCGGGCACCACCGCATAAACCCAAAAATATCAAATGTGTGTAGCCAAGCTCTACCCTTATACAACTCAAATTATAAATGAATTGAATTATAATTTAAGCAAAGGAATTCATTATTATGGGGGTCTTCAAGCTTTGTTCTTCTTTCCTCTTTTCTTCTTTAGATCTTCCTTTAGATGGTTGAATGGTAGATGCTCCAAGTCTTCACATGGTGCATAAGATGAAATCTTATGACCAATGCTCATCCTAATCCCCCATAACAAATCATTCTAATAATCCTAAATATACAAATTCTTACATGAAAAGGGAAAAATATAAATCTAACTAACACTTGCAAAATAAAGGTTAGACAAATCACACCACACAAATCCCAAGCATGTATATTGGACTTATCACCCCACACATGGGTGACTAAGTCCTCCTGGCCAATGGATTATGCTAAGGGGTATAAGCACCTGCAAGCAAAAAGCATTTATAGTTTTATTTATGATAGTGCCCCTTTAGCACAATCTCCTGTAGAAAAGAATAGTTAGACTAACAGGTCATACCATTCATTCTGTGAGCATACACCCTAACATTCAGTCTAAAACATTTATCACAAACAAACTATAATATTAAGCCATGCACCGACATAAGCTAAAGCTAGAAGTGGTGACTTAGGCTAATGTGTGTGCTTTGAAGGTTTATGTGGTATACTTAGCTTAGGACTTTAGGTTTGAATTTTCTAAGTGTTAAAGACATGTTCAACTTAGAGGAGAGTTTCATTTAAGTTGTTTAGTGACTTTGGGATGTTTTTATTTCATGTTTTAGTTTGGTTTAAGTGAAACCTATAATTAATTACTAATATGAAGAGAGGGAAAGAGAAAAGAACTTATCTTTCCTTCCCTAATCCTTTAGTAATTTCTAGGGTAAGTTCCCATTTTAATTTCATTTAGGTGAATGTTTTAATTATATATTTTAATTAATCCTAAGTTTAGATCAACTGTGAACAAAACTATTCAAAAAGAAAGGCATTTTAAGATTAAGAAAAATGAATCAAAATTCACATAACTCCAATTCTTTCACAACATATATAACATGCATATGGATGGACCCTAAGCATATCTATCCATGCAAATGAGAATAGTTAACATATTTTATGATGCATGATAAGTAATCCATTTAATAAAATTTGGAAGTTAAACATGTATGATTTTTTTTAAAGTAGAAATGGTTTTCTTTCTCCAAAAACTTCACATACATGCATGAAAGTACGAAAAGCATAAGTGAGTACAATGCCATTGTTAACTAGAGGTGTAAGATACAAGACCTACTTAGGGATACTTAAAGCCTTGCAACCTCGGGGTTATCCAGACTAATATACCACTTTCCTTAAGTACTAACATGCATATAAAAGAAATAAAGTGGAAAAGGAATATGCAAAAGTTTGCTTAATGATTTCATTTTTGTTTATGCAATTTATTCATGCAAGTTCTTCTTAAGTGAGAGCATAGAGATGAATAGGGTTTTGAATTAAGTAAGTATTGGGTTCTTTTCAAATGAACCCTACATCTTACCAACCCATATTCAAAACTATGCTAACATAAGAAAGGAAGGAAAGGCTATACTAAACACGCTTTATGCTTCATCACATGCAAGCTAATAATTAATATATGAATAGCACACTTTCAGATTTGATGTTTCATTTATATATTTTGAAAATATTTTGGATTTAGCAGTGATAATAGCCATTCATATTTTACTTTAGCCAACACATGCACATTTGACATAAAGTAAACAATTTCATTTTAAAATTCTGAAAACAAGAAATCATGGATGCATAAGTCATATGTCATACAATTTAACATATTGGGAAAATTTTAAAGCAATATAATCACATGAACAAACTTACTTTACTTAATTCCTAAAGACATTCTTAAAGTATAAGAAAACTTAGAATAAATCAAAGTGAATTTCAAAATGATTTTTGTTTGTTTGAAGTTTGATTTAATTTTAAAGGGGTGAATGAGTTTGCTATTCCTAACCCATTCCCACATGTTTTTTTGCATTTTAGTTTAACTTTTAGATAATTAAATCCATTTTTAAGTGTTGATTAGGTTAAAGTATACATTAAGTGGCTTAATTAACCCTTACCTACACCACCTTAGGAAAATTAACTAAATAATTATGAGCCAATGAGATGACATAAAACCCATAAGGTATGTAAATTTGTAATGCACCTAGTAATGAAAAAGCCTAATGCAATTTGGCTAACAATTTAAAGTTAATTAAGCTAAGGGGTTTTAGCTTAAGTAGTTTTAAAGCACCCTTTCACACTTATGAAAGAGGGTTTAATTTCCTTAATTAGACTTAGGCTATTAAACACCTAAGAATCTACCCAAGGTAGATTAATTAAGTTCTGGAGATTTTTAGAATTTTTGAAAATTATTTAAAGGGAAATGGGATTAAGGAAAGAAAAGGGGGTTTAGGGAATAACTTAGGGGAAATACCCCAAAATTATTCCCTAAAACCCTACTCACTGGATCTAACCTTAATCCAACTTGATCATAGGGAAAATCCACTAATTACATCTTAATTACCCTTAATTACATAAAGGGGTAATTAGAAAATGAGCTAGCAATTTTTCTAATCAAGGCCTCAATAAATCTGAAGAAAATTAGGGGAGGCAGAAGTCATCCCCTAAAATGAACCCTAAAAATTTGAGATCCATTGATGACTTAATTAAAAAGTAATTAGTTAAATACCATTCCTAAAGAAACCTAAATTTAGAGAAGAAGGGAAATCAAAATGTATTGAAAATGTTTTTAAAAAATTCTAGATGGAATTATCTATCCAAGGCATTTTCCTTTTATTTTTCTAATTTTTCTATGAGGAGTTATGATTTTTAGAAGCTATAGGGATTAATTAAGAATTAATTAGTTAAATAACTAATCCCAACTTAATACCCTACCCACGGCACGACGCGTGGTGGCGGCGGTCAGCGCGCTTTATAGGCATCATGCTATGAGCCATTACTTAAGTTGTCACATCGGGAGAGGCGGCGATGACGCACATATTTTTACCCTTAGCCGTCTGATCAAAGATCGAATGACAGAGGATACACCCTGGTTTTAATTCATATAAAGGGATTAAAAATGTGTATAAAAATCTCAGCCGTCCATCTAAATATGCGTGGATGGACGGCTGAGATGGGCTGAGTTCTTCCTTGCGAAGGAATGTGAGCCATTCACAATCCAAGGGGAGATCCGAGCCTGATCCTTCATTGATTCAATCAAGACTCAACCCACACCATCTAAGGGACCAAAGTGGCCAATCCAATTGCTAAGATCCTATGAGATGAAAATTCACTTCACAAAAGACAAACACCTCTTAGCCTAAGTGGTTAGAAATTCACTAACCTCACCAGAGGTGATCCCCGATGCTCGATTCCCTTGGAGAAGCTTCATCTGGTTGAGATGAAGCCTTGCTGAAATTTAGAACACTTAAGATGGAGTGGATCATCCTATGGGTCACCTCCTTCTTAGCTTGAGTTCGGCTTTGATCCAATTCAATCTTCCCTTTCCTTTAGAACTCAATTGGATTCTTAGGCAAGCTCGACTAAGTCCTTGGATGATGAGTGTAGAAGGAATTGAGCTAAGATCAAGTGTAGAGGATTTTGGAAATCAAGGTGAGCACCCCAGTTTTCATTGTGCAAAATTGAGGAAGATGAATTCTAAATTCTCCTTGGGGCCTTGGGAAAGCTCTGTGAAGGTTGCTCAAGCTTCCTAGACCTCAATCGAGTATGAGTGTGTTATGATTTCAGTGAATTAGGGGGAGTATATCTCCCTCTTGAAGAATCAGATGGCCGACAATGGACATGCCATTTTGATCCAATTGTCACCAAAGAGTGGGTTATTTGAGTGGTTAGAGGTGTGCACATGGCCAGTTTGGCCAGAGGAGTGGAAGCCTAACTCCCATGTGCATCCAATTGAAGTTTGGGGGGAGTTTGAATTTTCAATTTCATGCCTATGGGTCGGGTTTGGTCCATGGCCAAATGGGTTGACCTAAACCCATTGGGTTGGGCGCACCACTCATCACTAGGTCCCCTTGAGATTTTAGGAGAGCCTCAAGTGTTTGTGATGAGTGCATGACCAAAATACCCATGGGCTAGGCCAAAATTTGTTCTATGGCCTAGTGGTATAATGGTCATTTTGCTATATTTTTTTTAATTTGGGTATGTTTGGTATGTTGGAAAAATATGTTGGGCCAAGTTTTAATGGATTTAGAATCCATTTGATAGGGTTTGGCTCATGTTGACCCATTTAAGTCAAAATGAGTCAACTTGGGTCAAGTCACTATAGCACCTAAGAAAGGGGGGCATGAATTAGGTGATATTAAAAATTTTAAAAGTTAAATATTAAATTTTAAGTTTTAATAGAAAATTAATTTTTGATTTTATAATGACAAGATACAATTCTTAATGCAGTAAAAATAAAAATATAGTAAAGTAAAGAGAGACAATAAGCACACAATTTTTATGTGGTTCGGCCAAACCCCAAAACTGGCCTACATCCACGCCTAGCTACCCCTGACTAGGAATCCACTAAATGCAAAATAACTTACAAATAATACTCTCCTATAATGGGGCGAGTACAACCCCTACAATAATATGTACTCTCTTACAAAGGGGCGAGTACAACCCCAATATAAATTTTACAGCATAAAAAGAAAAATACAAAATAATAAATTTTGATAAAATAAATCTCTCACAAATATACTAAGCAATCCAATAAAAAACTGATCTCATAAGTTATAAATGATCACTTTACAGCTCAAAATTTTGGCAAGATAAAATGCTCACTTAATATTGATAAGAAATAATAAAATAAATATCTTAAAGTGATCTTACTAAGATATTTATGTTATTAGAATTTGTAGACTAATATAAAAATGATTTCAATATAAATTCACAATATTCTTTTGCACAATAAAATAAATTTCAGCAAGGAATAATTTATTTTATTTTAAAAAAAAGATTCTTTCAATTAATGCCAATGATCACAAAACACTTAAATAAAATAAGTATATGATAGATCTAAGTAGGCTATAAACTTTTAATTAAAAAGAGAGATCTAGCAAATATGAAAATAATTTCAACAGAATAATTTAATTTAAAATGCTTAAAATATACTTCTAAAATAGATCTAAGAATAAATGATCTTTCAAAATAAGACCAATGAAGAAATATTTCAAGAACCCAAATAAAATTTATAGGAAGTTAAAAATTTCAACAAGTTGAAATAAATCCTAGAAACTAGTTTTTTTCACAAAAAAATGATTAAAGAAACTTTGATGTGAAAAACTTAGACTTTGATATCCAAAGACTAATCCACCAAAAGTATAAATAGGAAAGAATAAATAGATGGTGAAAATAGTATGAATAACTAAAAAGGGATTAAGATCAAGAAAATAAACTCAAGTAATTTGAGAAAGCTTGCTTAGTTGAAGATGTTGAAGCTTCCAAACCAAGGATTTGATCTTTCATTATTTGGTGAACACTTGGAAGAAAAATCTAGGAAATTTTCTTTTAGATTTGCTGAAAGAATTTTGAATTTAAATGAGGAATGCTTTCATGAAGAGAATGAGGGCTATTTATAGGCAAGAAGGTCATTTTGAATTATTTCAAAAAATATATTATTCTAACATTATTTTATCATATAATCATCTAATATTTAATAAAAATATAATTTATATTAAATAAATATTAAATTCAAGCAGCCAAAATTCGACTATTCACATGGGCAAGTAAAAAGTAATCAAAATGGCTCTTAATATATTCAAAGCATGTAGCATACCTTCATTATTAAAATCAGCTAATGTTTGAAAAGTCATAATAAATTCAATTTTAATCAAATGCATCATGTAACCTATCAAATTAAAGGAAAAAAAATCCAAGGAATTCGTTGGAGATGAAGTTAGATATAAATTCCTTGAATATAAAATGACATTGGCTAAAATACAAAATTTCATACATTTTTGTTAATTTTGGAATATGATATTTAAATATTATGATATAATTTATATATAATCATACATATGTTAGTTATCATATAACCTTCAAATTAAATTAAAATATTTAATTATATTAAGTAAATAAAATAATTACACTTAATAGTCATAAATTTTTTTAATCATTTATTATTTTGACAATTCAAATGTTATGTATGAAACATATAATTGAATGTTAATTAGATAGATATTTATATAAATTAACCTCATTATCATTATATAAAATAAATAAAAATAATATGTTAAGTTATGAGGAAATTGATTCATGCCAATGAACTCATATGGATTTCTAAGATAGTTATAAATGCATATAATCTAAAATATTGTATCTTGAGCTTCACATTATCCATTTTGATCTATATTTCATTCTTCTACTCTTGTAATTTTCTCAAACATATTGTTAGATGTATTGGATATTTAATTAGCAATTAATATATCTGAAACACATAAAACATACATTAGAACATCCAAGCATTCGTTTGTTATCATCAAAATTGATTGAATTGAACATGAGGCTCATTAAGCCAACACAAGTTGACCAATAGGTCAAATTGGGTCAAACCAAGGGTTGGGTCAAGTTTCAATGACCATTTGAAATATTTTGATGCCTTTGGTTTGGTTCAATTTGGTATAGATTAGGTTTTGGCTCATATGACCCATTTAGGTCAAATGGGTCAAGTTGACCTATTTGACCCATTTGACCTCTTTGGGTTAGGTCAAGGGTAGGTTTAGGTTTGGTTGGTCATATGAAGTCGATTGGTATCTTTGTTTCTAATTAATTTGGGTTAGGTTCAATTTTGGCTCAACATGACCCATTTAGGTCATGTTGGGTCTAAGGTCAATTGGGCTAGGTTGGGTCTAGTTTGCCAATTGAGGCTTTGGTCAAGTTCCACAAGTGATTTGGAATAGTCTTGACCCATTAGTTTCAATCAATTTGGCTTAGATCAAGTTTTGACATATTTTGTCCCTTTAAATCAAAATGGGTCAACTTGGCTCAAGTGGGCTAAATGGTCTAGGTTAGGCTCAAAGGTTGACTTGGTCAAGTTCAAACATAGGTCATGAGTGAACTTAGATCAATGGTTTCAATCAATTTGGCATATGGTGGATTTTGGTCATGTTGGGTTACATTTTAGGTTAAGTGTTGACTTGGTCAACCCTTAGGTTTGACTTGGTTTGGCCCAATTTGATTGATTGATCATCCCATGATAATTGTTGATCATGATGAGAGACAAATATGAGTTTGGTTCAATCCAATTTGGTTTGGATCAAAAGTTGGCTCATAAAGGTACTTTAGGTCACTTTGGGTCATATGAGCCTAAGTGGGTCAAATGGCTTGATCAAAGCTTTATTTGAAGTTGATTGATCTTGTATATGGATTCATGATTGAAATATAAATCCATTTATAAGAGGTTTGAAGTCAAATGGATTTTGATCCATTTGAAAATCTCATATTCAAAGGAAAAATATGAAGGTGTTTTGGGTTTGACTTTTGATTTGGGTTTTGATTGAAGGATTGAGATTTGGATTTATATATGAGCTCATGATTGTAGTATTGATTGAACCATGAGAGAAAATCAAGAGTTTGGCTTGATTTGAAATGATTTTGGCTAAGTTCAAGGTTTTGACTTGAAAGGCTTAGATTTGATTTTGATTTGATTTGAGTTTGATTTTTGGAATGGGTTTTGATTGTTTAAATTTATATTTCATTTATATATGTGAATATAAATGAGAATATAAATTTATCATGAGAAACTTTCTAGAATTTAAAAGAGTTTAATCATGATTTGGGTTAAATCCATTAAAGGCAATTTAAGGGATTTAATGGAATTTTTAATTTGAAATTCAATTTTTGAATTGGATTTGATTGATTTATATTTATATTTCATATATATATGAGAATATAAATGTGGATATAAATAGATTTTGAGAAAATTGCATGAGGTTGAATTGGTTTGATGAAGGTTTAGGCTAAATCCATTAATGGAAAATTAAGGGATTCAAGGGATTTAAGAGAATTTCAAGCATTTTTAATTTGAAATTTAATTTTTTGCCTTTGATTGAATTCATTTATATTTATATTTCAGTTATATATAAGAATATAAATGAGGATATAAATTGATTTTGAGAAAATCCCATGGATTTGAATAGGTTTGATCAAGATTTGGAGTTGATTTTGGCTAAGTCCTTTAATGGAAAATTAAAGGAATTTAGAAAATTTTCATGAATTATTTTGGAATTTTGAATTTGATTTGATTGATTGAATTTATATTTCATTTATATATGTGAATATAAATGAGAATATAATTGTATTATGAGAAAATTTCAAAGATTTGAGTAAGTTTATATCACAATTTTGGCTAAGTTCTTAAGAAAGGGTTAAGGACTTAGGAATTTTTGATGGATTTTGATCATGGGTTTTAATCATGGATTTCAATCATGGAATTCAATCATGGAATTGAGTCATGGAATTGAATCATAGAATTGATTTGAGTTTTATGAAATCAAATAGAATTGATTTGGAGTTTGACTTGAAAGAGGAAAAGTGGGGAATGGTTTAGGCTAAAAGGGTAGGAGATTTTTCTAACACCCCTAAGGCATAACCTATTCCTATGGCTAACTCTTCTAAGTCTTCTAGGGCTAGGGGAGAGTGTCCACCTAATCACTAGATGTGTCTTAAGACTAAGGAACTCTTAAAGTCTAGAAGGAATCCTATGTCTAAGATTGAGGTGTTGAGAACTCATTCTAAAAATGAGGTCAACAAAGGGTGCCCAATAGGTGTGGTGTGGCTGACCAGGAACACCACACATATTGGTGTTGACCGAAATGATCAACAACACCAAAAGATCACAAGCACTAACAGAAACAATCTATCCTTGACCCAAGGAAAAGAAGGAATCCAGAGCATAGTGCAATGTGGCTCTACTTATGTCCAAGACATAAGAGAGAGAAGAAATCCACTAAGGGATAGAGTGTGAACCTTCCACTAGGGAAACTGGTTCAAGTCATCTACAAGGAGATGAAAGGTTTGATTCAATTTGAATCTCAGGAGAGATCTCCGCTGGGGGAGAGGATTGGATTTGCTTTAAATTTTTTAGAGAGAACCCTATTGGTTTGCAATGGGTTGTACTGAATAGGAGCCATGGAGGCTAAGACCTAATTTAGATTTATCAATCCAAAGGGGTTGTCTACTAAGCACATAGTAGGACCAACCAACCAAAGGGATGCCTTTGTATTAGGAAGAAAGCGTATTAGTCTTACATCCTCCAAGTAGAGACCAGTTGCTAGGGTAATCTATTGGCAAGACAACAGATTGAACCCAACCTAGAGTTGAC
Organism: Cymbidium sinense; assembly: GCA_021442155.1. Lineage (NCBI taxonomy): Eukaryota > Viridiplantae > Streptophyta > Magnoliopsida > Asparagales > Orchidaceae > Cymbidium > Cymbidium sinense. Next base: position 19,757,890 of record CM038232.1, on the reverse strand, counting down.
TATTGGGTGAATGCCACTGGGGGACTTAAATCAGCTCAAGGATAATCAAGGTTGATTTCATTTTTAGTTTTATTTATTTTGTTTATGATGGATCCCATAGGTTTGCGATGAACTGCACTGAGTAGGGGCCACAAAAGCCTAGACCTAACTCAGATTTATCAATTCAAATAGAGTAGTCTACCAACCACAAAGTAGGACTATCAAACCAAGGAGAAATGCCTTTTGGTATACAACAGTCAAGTCTTAAGAAGAAAGCACGGGGCCTCATATCTTCTAAAGTTAAGAAACCATTGGGGCGATCAGTTGCTTTGGACAATAAATCAAACCTGACCTAGGGCTGACTATTGAGTGAATGCCACTGGGGGACTTAAATCGGTTCAAGAATAGTTAAGGTTAATTTCATTTTAAGATTTGTTTATTTTGATGGATTCCATTGGTTTTCAATGGATCACAATGAGAAGGAGCTTATGGAAGCCTAGACCTATCTCATTTTTACTGAACCAAACGGAGTAGCTTCCCGGCCGATGGGAGAACTATCCGACCAAAGGAGTGCATTTGGTTTGCAATAATCAATTCAAGGGGAGAAAGCTCAGGGACTCACATCTTCCACTATAAAAGACCACTGGGGTGATCGATTGTTTTGGGCAACAAATCGAACCCAACCTAGGGCTTGTCCATCAGTTTGTGACAATCATGCTAGAAAGAATGTGTCATAGTCTTATATCTTTCAAAGCGGAATGACGGGTAACCTATTTGTGGCAAAATAGATTGAACCTGAACTAAAGGTGACTACGGAGTAAGTACCAACTCAGGAATTTATCTCAACTCGGTGGGCAATTCTATAGGGAGTTCTGCTGACACTACCCTAAAGATAGGATGCCTGCTTAGGAGAAGGGGCCCTTTTGGGGGCTTGAATCCTAATCCACAAGCAAATTAATTTTTTATTTGTTTATTTTAGTTTGTTTTATTGTGGACCCTGTAGTTTGTGAGGGTTCAAATTGAGAAGGAGCTTATATCAGCCTAGGCCTATCTTAGATTTACTGAACCAAGAGAGAATTTGCACATTCGCTGAACAAATTCTCCAACCACGGGAGTGGCTACTAGGAAAGGGGAACTGTCCCATACAAAAGTAACCCAGGTAGAGTCTAAATGGGGTCGCAAAGGACTTGATTGAAATAGAGTGCCATTAGGGGATGGGGTCGGTAAAGGCTTAATCCAACACCATGGAGAAAATGACATGGCTAGTCATAAATCTAATAGGTATTCAGTGTCCAACTCAAGGAGAAAGCATGAGGACTCATATCTGCCAAGAGTGATGTACTCATCGGAGTGAGTCGTTATCAGCATAGCGAACATCAACTAACCTAAGGTGCCTGTCTATTTACAATAATCAGCCTAGGAATAAAGATCGGGGACTGACATCTTCCTATAGTAGAACTGATTGCTGGGATAGTCTGTCCTCGGCTTGACAAGTGCTATCCGAGCTAGGGCGACTACTAAGTGAATGCCACTGGGGACTTAGATCAACTCAAAAGTAGTCAAGAGGAAAGGAGCCTTTGGGGACTTATCCTAAACCTCAAATATACTCGACTGAGTTAGAGCATGATGGCTAGTTCAAGAAGAAAGCACGGGGACTCACATCTTCTTAAATAAAGTCAATCATGAGGTAGCTTACTGGCTGGGTAGTGAAGCATACCATACTAACAAGCTACTCTTTGGTTTGCAATGATCAAGTTAGGAGGAAAGCACGGGGACTCACATCCTCTAAACAAATGATCACTGAGGTGACATACTAGTGAGGTAGCATGTAGACTTGACCTAGAGCAGCTAATGAGTGAGTACCATAGGGGCTTGCTCCCACATCAAAATAGCTTGAGGCAAAAGATTTGTATTTGTTCTTGCATGTGCTAAAAGGAATAGGACACATTTAGGGGATTCTTATACCTAACTTAAAACACACTGGGGAATTATGAAATGATACCACGGATGACAACAAAATTTCCCACTAAGAAAGGAAGCCGCTTGGGTTCTCTCACACCTAACTTAGTTATGCTAATCGAAATAGGATACCTATTCTAAAAGCATCAGGAGATTATGTTTGTGTTATGAAAAAGGGATAGGATGCCACTAGGGGACTCTTACACCTACCCTAGACACATCACGATGAATTCACAAGATAAGCAAACATCACTTCGAAAGAAGAGAAGATTTGATGAATGGAATCAGATTTTGTTCTTTTTATTAATGAATGTTTTCAAACAAGTTTTATTTCATGGGTAATATTTCCTTAGATAGAGCCCATTAATTGGAAGCATCAGGTGTTCCCCTTTACAATCAATAAGCTTATAGGATCTTCCTTATTAAGCCTATGACAAAGGGGCCTTCCCAAGTGGTTTCAAACTTTCCTCCCATCTTTCGATGGGCAATAATTGGTCTCCTTAGGACTAACGTAAGTTCTCCTACTTAGAAAGACCTAGGGCAGACCAGCTTGTTGTGAGCTTGAATCATTTTGGCCTTGTATAACTCAAGATTCTGGCACGCCCGTAGGCGATTTTCTTCTAAACCTTTGAGCTCTTCTAACCGCAACTTGGCATTCTACTCTATAGTGATCTTATTACCTAATGTTATCCTTAGTGAAGGGAGTTGAACTTCTAAGGGAAGAACAGCTTCCGACCCATACACTAAAGAAAATGGGGTAGACTGAGTTGGAGTTCGATATGTGGTGTGGTAGGCCCACAAGGATTCAACCAACTTCTCGTTCCACTATCATTTGTTGTCATCAAGAGTCTTCTTCAGTATCTGGATGAGAGTTTTGTTGAATGGTTCTGCTAAGCCATTAGCTCTGGGGTAGTAGATTATGGAGTATCTCCAATCTATACCGTATTTTCTGGAAAAGCTATTGATCTTCATGCTTTTGAATGCAGTATCATTATCGATATAATTCGTCAAGGCACCTTGAACCTATATATGATATGGTTCTTGAAAAACTGAAGCACATGGTGAGCTGTGATCTCTCTGAGTGGGATGGATTCCGCCCACTTGGAAAAGTAATCAGTAGTAGCTAAGATGAATCGATGCCCCTTGGAAGAAGGAGGATCGATCGGACCTACAATGTCGGTATCCCAACACTCAAATGGACATGAAGTCAAATTAGGGTGTAGAATGTTGGGTGGTTTGTGGAGGACCACACCGTGCACCTGATACTGATGGCATCTCCTAGCTATGTCCATAAAATCTGTGATCATAGAAGGCCAGTAGTATCCAAGTCTTTTGATCTTCGACTTCATCTTCGGGTCGGACGATGCTCCACATAGACCTGAATGTACCTCAGTTATAATGCCATGGGCTTCATGTTTGTCTAAACAATGCAACCACATTTGGTCAAAGGACCGACGATATAGGGTGCCATCAATAAGAGCATAGGAAAGAGCTCTCTATTTCACCTGATGGGCTTGAGATTTCTCTTGAAGTAGTTTGTCAGTATTCCAGTAATCTATGAACGGTTGCCTCCAATCCAGCTCCTTGTCCATTTTGGCAACGACAACCTCCCCTTCAAGAGAATGTCTCTCGATGAGTTCAGAATCAATAAAAGATAAAACTTGTCTATTTTGGACCCTTATTGAAATGGACTCATCTTTCAGACATGCCAACTCTTTGACAAGTTTTGCCAAGGCATCTGCTACTACGTTCTCTGCTCGGAGAACCTTGTAGATGGTAACTTTGGGGATCTGGGCCAACAGCTTCATGGTATACTCGTAGTAATGATGAAGGTTGTGCTTGAGGACCTGGTAAGACCCATCAATCTGGCTGATCACCAACTAAGAATCCCCAAAGATGTTGATGCTCTTGAGACTGATAGTGATGGCTAACTCCAAACTGATAATTAAAGCCTCATACTCGACTTTCTTATTGGTGCAGGGGTTGGAAAAATATTATGAGAATCTTATCACATTGCAGTTTGGAGTTAGAAGAACTATTCCTACCCCTGCCTTTCCTGGGAGAATAGATCATCGTGCTTCACCTTTAAGAAAAGAAGCAACACCATCTAAATACATCTCCCATCGGCAGTTGTCAGCCTCCCTGAAGTTCATGATTTGTTCATCGAGGAGATCGTCACTAAGCAGAGAATCGAGAAGTGGGTGTGTTGCTAAGAAATCCACTAGTGCTTGACCTTTTATCGCACGGAGGGGTACAAATGTGATATCAAACTGTGAGAGCATCATGGACCAATGAGCAAACATCTGGAAAGTATTGGTCATGTCATGAGGTACTGCAGTGGATTGGTTCTTGAGATCAAGTTCACTTTATGAGAAAGCATGTAGTGTCGTAGCTTCTGAGATGCAAAGATTAAAGCTAAGCAATGTTTCTCAATAGGTGGATAGTTTGCTTCAGCAGGGATCAGATGACAACTGAGGTATTAGAGAGTGCTTTCCTTCCCCTCATCATTTGCTTGGGCCAATAGTGCATTGAGAGAGTCATCCAATGCAACAGTGTAAAAGATCAATGTGTTGCCCAGGATAGGGCCTGCGAGAACTGGCGGCTTCACCAAGTATTCTTTGATGTCTTTGAATGCATGCTGGCACTCATCATCCCACTTGAACTTAGCATCCTTTTTGATAAGTGATGAGAAGGGCTTGCATCTCCTTGATAAGTTTGAGATAAAGCATCTTAGATATGCCAACCATCCTTGAAAGGATCTGAGTTGAGTTAAACTCTTAGGAGGTGGCATTTCTAAGATGGCTTTAATCTTTTTAGGATCTATTTCTATTCCTTGGTGTTGAATGACAATTCCAAGGAATTTCCCTGAAGTGACTCCGAATGCACACTTCAGGGGATTCATTTTAAGGTTATATTTGTTAATCGTTTGAAAGGTACTCTCAAGTCAAAGAGGTGGTCTTCCTTTCCTATTCTTTTGACTACGAGATCATCAACGTAGCACTCAACCTGATGATTAATGAGTTCATTGAAGAGCTGAGTCATGGCCCGTTGGTATGTAGCACTAGCATTTTTAAGGCCAAAAGGCATGACCCTATAATAGAAGGTTTCGATCGGGGTTTGAAAAGCAGTGTTTCTTTCATCTTAACTACATGCAAAGAAGTCTTTAAGCTCAGTCAATAGCCTAACAAAGTCATTGGTTTCTTCTTTATTCAATAATGAATTGATAAATGTCAGGATTTTCTTCTATACCGAGGTTGATTTCTTTTAGCTTGTCTATTATTGAATGAATCTCCTCTTTAAACTCTGCCTCTTTGACTTAGAGATCATCTGGATCTTCTGAAGTTTCTAAACACACATTCTCATAAGAGTTGGGGATGTGTGAGAAGAACCTATCACATTCCAAATGGTTGGTAACAACTAGGCAATAATCTTCATCATCGACTGGATCCACTATGTCGAATCCTAGTCCTGCTCTTGATTGGGCTTCCCTGCCTATATTGCTCCATAATTTTTCAAAATATTTTGACCTATACTTGGACCAAGTGTGAGGAACTAAACCTTTCTGCACAAGATTTTGAACACAAGGCGAGTAAAAGTCAAAAGGTAATTCCATTAATTCTTTGAAAGTATCCTCCTTAAGTCTTACATCGAGCTCTAGACTTTGGATGATGAACCTAAAAAGAACCTCTTCTACTTTATATCACTGGAAGACTTAGGGACTTCTTAACTATCAAACCTTCAACTTTCTGAGATGTAAGTGAGGTAAGAGCTAAGGTTCCCAACTACTGCCTGATAGTTTCACATAATCCAGATTCGAATACTTTGCTTTGCTTGGAGGCCTGGTCTTCATGTTTGGCTAGATCAAAAGTCAACACCAATGGAACCCACTGAGAGGGATTAGCTGGTTTACTAATCACATTAGACTCATCCTCTGAGCTTGATTCCAAGTCTATGTGAATAGTAGGGGTACTCCTATGAACTGGAACATGACCTCTATTGGTTGAAGGCTCACTAGGAGGTCTTCCACCTCTGGGACTGCCTCTATTTCTGCCTCTGCCTCTACCTGGCAGAGGTTAAGCCATTCTACCCACATGTCCATATGATGGAATGAACTGTGGGTGGAATGTGATATGCAGATCCACTTCTTCTTCAATTCCCCTTTCTTGCTCACTTGGATTTTTCTTTTTCTTTTCATTTTCTTTTATCTTTTCTTTTGCTTCATTTTCTTTTTCTTTTGTATTTTCTTTTGTATTTGCATTTGAATTTTGTCCAAGTTCATGAGAAAGGGTATTTTGCGGAAGATAATAGGTCACATCCTCATAGATCTCAACCTCTCTCACTGAGAATGGCTTTTCATCCCTGTTAACATGGTACTCAATTCCATCTTTTATGAACTTGATGCACTGATGAAGGGAGGATGGAACGATCTTATTCTGATGTATCCAAGGCCTACCAATCAAAGCAGTGAATGAAGTATTTGAATCAATGATGTAGAACTTGGCTTTAGTCTTCCAGTCACCGATCTCCAATGGTAATACTATGGAACCTAAAGCTCGTTCTCCTTGATCATTGAATCCTCTCAACATCATTCAATCTCCTCAGAGAGTAGAGAAGTCAATCTTCAAATAGGCAAGGGTCTTTAGACTCATAATATATACTGATGCACCTGAATCCATGAGAACCCTGGCAGTCTAAACCTGTCCATGTCGACTGTAATGTATAGGGGACGGTTATGCTCCAAGTCCCCTAGTAAAAGGTCTTCATCAGTGAAGGTAATCCCTTGGACTTTTTTTGCATAGTGTGCTTCCTCACCTATAGCAGTCAGTTGAGCTAAGCATATTTCAGGATCAAGGAGGGCCATGATTAGTGATTCCCTCATCTCTTTGGATAAGACAAGGGCATCATATATGCTTAGCTTAGATGTCAACTTTCTAAGGTGAGAAAGGACATGGTAGTCCACCTTCGGCTGGTCTTCCATAAGCATATCCAGGGGTGGAGCATCCTGTGGAAGGGATTCTCCATCTTCAGTACCAATGACATGTTTCCCTCTCTCTAGAGGTTCTACCCTAGGAGGTAGAACTTTGCCACTACGGAGGTTGACTTCAGTAATCTTTAGAGGCAAGGCGGTGGCAAGTTCTACCTACACTTCAGGCTCAACTACAGCTTCTCCTATGGGACTCTCAGAATCAGATGATTCCAAGTCTATCTCAAGAGGTGAACCCATAGTATTCAGAGTTAGAAAATCTAACTCTAAATTAGAAAGAGGAAGATTAGAATTGTTATAGTTTATTAGACTTGAAGAGCTATCGCTCAAAAGAAGAAGATAACTCATCAGAAGAGACACAGATGTAATTTAAATCAGCTTTATTCTTCAATTTCTTGGAAGTATTTGGAGGTACAAAGTAGAAGTTAAGTAGAGTGAGTGGAGTAAGGGATTTGTACTCTTATCTGCTGGTACAAGAGTTCTACTAGTAGAAGAAATAGAAGAACTGGATAAAATGGTAGAAGTCACCGGTGTGGAAGCCACAATGGGAGGCTAGAGTCTAGACACGATAGGTGGCTGTGCTAAGGGGCTATCCCGGGCTGACACATTCTGCTGATGCTGTTGTTAAGCTCCCACTTTCCTAGAGTTGACATTGGTAACTTGCAAACCTTCCTTGGTGTTGGTGGTTTGAGCTGACTCAAGCACCTGCAAGGAAAGCTTCTTGATCATTTGGATTATTTTCTTAGAAGTTTTAGACAAAGAAATGTCCCAACCTTCTTTGGTTTTGGTAGGATCGTTAGTATCTCCAAGGATTATCCTAATAGAACTAGAAGGTTGTTCCACAAGGTATTCCATTGGGATAATGACAACATCAGTCTTGAAACTGTGTTCAAGCCAATCCTTAAAAGTAAAGCAATCCTCCAAAATGTCACCTAGCATACGGTGGTAGGGTCAAAAGTTTGGATCATGACTTTTGCCAACTTCCTCTGGTCTCCTAGGCTCGGGTAGCTAAAAATCAAGTTTCTTTGAAAGATTCTTAAAGATTTTCTTGATTACCTCCCTCTTAAAAGAATAAGGTTTGTTTAACTTATCTAATAGAGTAGGTGGACCGTAGCTACGGTGGCGGATATGTATGTCATTGCTGGTGGTGGTATGGCTGAGGCGGTGGCTGTGCTGGCCGTGGAGGCTGAGGTGGAGGCTCGTATGGCTGCCTCAGTGGTGGGAAAGGAGGTGGAGGCTACTGAGATCGTGGTCGCTCTGACTGATCTCTAGTCATGCTTCTTCTTGTCAATTGCTACTACTGCTCTAGGTTTTTTATCATAAACTTTTTGGGATTTTTGCTTTGGCAACTGATCTGAAAAAGGCAACTGTTTGGCCTCTCCTTGCAGACTAACCACCTTGTTGATTAGCTTCTCAAATGTATATATGGTGAAGCCCTTAAGCATGAAGGTGATCGGGCCATGGATATTCTTCAAGAGAATCTCAATGGCATGTTGTTCAGACAGCTATGGTTCACACTTCATACTCAGGTTGCGCCATCAAGAATATAATCAATAAGTGACTCACCGGAGTGCTGTTGGGCTACAATGAGATCACCTATAATAACCCTTTCTCGAGCTCCAGCAAATCTCTTGAAAAGAGTTGCTCCAACTCAACAAATGTCTTAACAAAATCATTGGGTAGTTCAACATACCAATCAAAGGCAATACCCGCTAGGCTACTGACAAAGAGTCTAAAGAGTAAAGCGTCACTGCCACCTGTGTTGCAATAACTAGCCCTGAAGTGAGCTATATGCTACCTCAGATTTCCACTCCCATCAAAGCTCTTAAAGGAAGGATGCACAAAACCCTTGAGATACTGGATGGTATCGAATTCCTCTAGGTAGGGTCTACCCTTTGGAACTGATGATCCTCCCCGGGCTTGAGACAAGGCTTCCTTTACCTGATGCTCAACCATATTTTTCAGATCTTTTTCCTATAAGGAGGTACTATCCACTACCTTCTTATACAGACTAGTGCTACCTTGCTCAACGGGAGGTAGAGTCTTAACTGGATCTAAGACATGCACTAGTTCAGACTAACTGACATCGGCTATCCTATGATGAACTGGAAGAACTTGCTTCTGAAGCACTGACACTGCTGCCAACAAGTACTGCAACTGCTGTGCCATCTTATCAATCTGTTCGTCTTTCTGCCTTAACTGGATTTGGAGGTGATGGGCTGATTCTACGGTGTTTCCTTGATCAATCTCATCTCCTTCCATGGCCTACTGCTCCTTAAGAAGAGAACCTCTAGTATTGATCATGCATACACAAGCTGAATTTCCCATCAAGTCATCTTCGCTGGGATCAATGCTGATTTTTCTTCATCAGACCATGCATACCCTAAGATCTCCTTTTTCTCCATAAAATAGTGTGCAACTATCTCATCTAAGGATTGATCTAACTTTACAGGTACAAAAAGCTTGGGCTGACTGGTGTGATCACTGTCGTGAACTGAGAGTCACCGAACCTCAACTGAAGTTGGAGAGTCAATCATGTGCGGACTGTACTAGCTAGAAGAATGATAATCTTGACTGATGCTAGCTGTATTAAGGGTAACAATCTTGGGATGATCCTCTACCACTACTGTCACTGTACTATCATCTGGAATATCTCTGGTAGTCATCACCATCTTTGTATCTGGCTGAATGGGTGGAGTTAGTGAAGGAAAGACCACGATGCTCTGGGGCCACCACTCCTTCTGCACCACCACTGAGGCAGAAGGTCGAGCTGGAGAGCTCGGCCCTACCACAATGGGTGGTGTAGGGGGAGTGGGATCCCTTGGCCATAGGATCACCAACAAGGTACATTTCTCCCTAGATGCCTTCATGGCCTTGGCTAGAATGGGTGATGCTAGAATCTGCACTAGTGATGGCGGATGTGGAGTAGAGCGATGGGGTGGAGACACCACCGACTCTTTATGTGCAGGAGCTACCCTTCTGTGATGGCTGGTCCCCGTGAGGAGGATACTATTATCATGACGGTAGCGTGCCGAGCTAGAAAGTCGACCAAAGAAGAAGCTGTTGACTGACGGCTGAACCTCCGTCGCTCTCTGCTGGTGATATATGATGTATGGGCCTCATAGGCCCTTCCTATATTATATGCCTCCCTATGTTGTGGGGGGTAAGTGATCATAAATTGAACTGAGCACCAAACTCTAAGCATCTATATGCTCTGCTTACCTGGTGAAGAACAAAGCGAAGGCCGACGACTCATACTTTGAGAAACTGTCTGCTGTAGATGCACCACTGGAGCAGGTGATGACCTGATCCTCCTGGCATCCTCTTTATCTGATCCTGAGAGAGGATGAAACTGATTCTCCATAACCAGTGGTGATGTGATCATAGTAGACTCATCTGTAGCTGACCTGGCAGCTACCTCTAACCCTCTGGCTATCCTGGTATGGAACTATTTGACCATACGGTTCTTATTTTGATGGTCAGTGTGAATAGGATGAGAGGAGTGTGAGCTAGACCTGTACTCAAATGTAGGGGAGGCAATCCCTGAAACTAGGGGAGCCTTACCCTTGGAGGGTACAAATGATAGGGTGCTAGCTTGCACCAGGGCAATGTGGGCAACTCTAGCATGAACTGTTGCTGGAACTATAATTGTTGGTACTGCCAGTACTGAAACTACTGAAGGCTGTGGTACTGCCACAATTTTCCTCTTCAATGAGGAAATCTCTGAATCTGAGGGTAAGTCTACCCTGATGATCGGCTTCTGCCTCCACCCTCTTTCTGCTGACTATTATGAGGGGAATTCCCTCACAAGTGATCTTGGCTCCCTCAAAGCCATGGCCAAAGTAGATCAAATGGGTATGATCCTAAACGAGAAAAGTAAGCCTGGTCCAAGGCTAGGTCCATGCCATGAGGGAAGGTAAAGACAAATTTCTGTGATCCTGCCATTGCACTGATTGAAACTGACAATTGAAAATTGTACTAACTGAAAGAAATCTGCAATGTGAAATGAACTTGCATCAATTTTTTGTCTCCATAGATTTTGAATTTTTTTGATTTTGGAAAATTAGGCTTCCATTGGTTCATTTTGTTTTGATTTTGAGTTTGTGATTTGGATTTAGAGGACCCTTCCCTTTAACAAATTTCGGCATGCTAAAGGGTCAAATTGATTTTCTGTTGTTTGAATGTTTTGGAATTTTTACTTAGCAAATTTAGGTATGCTAAGTAAAGTGAAAGTGATTGTTTCTTTTTAAAAATTTTGTTTTGATTTTGGAAAATTTTGGAATTCTTACTTAGCAAATTTAGGTATGCTTAGTGAAGAATGCAAGTGTATTTTGTTTCATTTTTGAAAATAGGATTCTTAGAAAATTTAGGTGTGCTAAGAAAATCCTAAGTGTTTCATTTGTTTGAAAATTTTGATTTTTTTTTTGAAAAGGGTAGGATCCTTTAGCGAATTTGGTATGCTAAAGGGATCCTAAGTGTTTTATTTTATTTTTGAAATGATTGAAAGTGGAGATTCAACTTTAGCAAATTTGGTATGCTAAAGATGAAATCCCACTTAGTTTTGTGAAATGGAAATTTCACTTAGCAAATTTGAGTATGCTAAATGAAATTCTAAATGGTGTGTTTAAAATTTTGATTTCATTTTTGATTTTGAAAAATGGAAACTTCTCCTTAGCAAATTTGGTATGCTAAGGGAAGAAGTTCCAAAAGTGTGTGAGAAATTTTGTTTTGAGTTTGGAAACTTTACTTAGCAAATTTGAGTATGCTAGGTGAAGTTCCAAAATATGTTTTGAGAAGTCTTGAATTTTTGATTTGGAAACTTCTTATCAAATTTAGGTATGTTAAATGAAGTTCCAAATGTGTTTTGAAAACTTTTTAAAATTTTGATTGTTGATTTTGAATTTGGATTTGGAAACTTTACTTAACAAATTTAGGTATGTTAAGTGAGGTTTCGAAATGTGTTTGAATTTTTTTTTGAAATTTTGACTGTTGATTTTGAATTTGGATTTTGAAACTTTACTTAACAAATTTGGATATGTTAAATGAAGTTCCAAATATGTTTGAAAATTTTTTGAAATTTTATTTTATATTTGGAAACTTTACTTAACAAAGTTGGGTATGTTAAGTGAGGTTCCCAAATTTATTTAGAATTTGAAAAATTTTGGATTTTGATTTTGGAAACCTTACTTAACAAATTTGTGTATGTTAAGTGAAGTTCCAAAATGTGTTTAGAATTTTGAAAATTTTTGGATTTTGGTTTTGGAAACCTTACTTAACAAATTTGTGTATGTTAAATGAAGTTCCAAAATTTGTTTTGAATTTTAAAAAATTTTAAATTTGTGCATGTTAAGTGAAGTTCCAAAATGTGTTTAGAATTTTGAAAATTTTTGGACTTTGGTTTTGGAAACCTTACTTAACAAATTTGTGTATGTTAAATGAAGTTCCAAAATTTGTTTTGAATTTTAAAAATTTTTCATTTTGGTTTTGGAAACCTTACTTAACAAATTTGTGTATGTTAAATGAAGTTTTAAAAGTGTGTTTAAAAGTTTGAAAATTTTTGGATTTTGGTTTTCGAAACCTTACTTAACAAATTGTGTATGTTAAAAAGTTCAAAATGTGTTTAGAATTTTGAAATTTTTTGATTTTGGATTTTTCAAACTTAACAAATTTGTATGTTAAGTGAAGTTCCAAAATGTGTTTAGAATTTTGAAAATTTTTGGATTTTGGTTTTGGAAACCTTACTTAACAAATTTGTGTATGTTTAATGAAGTTTCAAAATGTGTTTAGAATTTTGAAATTTTTTTGGATTTGGAGAGTTCACATAACAAATTTGGGGTATGTTAAGTGAGGTTCCAAGTGTGATTGTTGAGAATTTTGAAATGTGATTGTTGATTTTAATTTTTGAAAAGAGGACCTCCATTCAACAAATTTAAGTATGTAGAATGGAGATTGATTTTATTTTTGAAGTGTGAATTTTTTTTTTGTGTGTGATTGTTGCTTTTCTTTTGAAAGAAAGGAATTCCAACTTAAGAAACATATGTGGGATATGCTTAAGTAGGATTTCCTAAATGATATTTTATTTTTAGTTGGAAATGAAATCTTCATTTAATAAACCTAAGCATACTAAATGAAGATGTTCACATGTGCTTTTTTTTTAAAAAAAATTTTGATCTTTCTTTACAAATGGACTTTCCATTCATTAAGTGTGAGCATATTGAAATAGAAGGATCCATATGTGCTTTTGGAAAAGTTTTATAATTATGATTGTGATTTTGGAAAAAATGATTGTCCATTTTATTTTGAGAATGAAATCTTCATCAAAGTGAATTGAAAGAAGATAATCATTTGTGCTTTTTAAAAAATGTTATTAGTTTTATTTTGAAAAATCCCTACATGTAACAATTATGTGAATTGTTAAATGAGGGTGAAGAAATTTTGTGGAAAATATTTTATTAAGTGCATTTTTTTTAAAAAAGTGCTTTTGAAAAGCAAAGTTCTTTATGGAAGTTTTATTATTTTTAGGATGAACCTTTCCTTATCATGAAAATGATAAGGAGGAAGTCTTAAAGATGTTTCTTTTTATTTTAGATCTTTTCATTTACCCATTGGAGAAAGAAATCAATGGGGTTTTAAAACAACAGTGTCCTAAAACCTAAAGATGTTGGCTAACTCAACACAAGGATGAAATGAGCTAAGTGCCAACGGAAAGAAGGATAGTCTTGGATTCATACCAAAGTACAAATCCACTATCGATACTCAAAGACAATGATCATTTACCAAAGATGGAGAGAGGAACCATCCCCAGCGGAGTCGCCAAAAAAATCTGTTGGTTTAAAATTCTTATAAGGGAGCTACCTTATAAATCTGTGGGGAGAAAAGAAAAAGGATACCCTAACAAAAATTCATCTTGGTAAGATGCCAAGCAGATCCGCAGATGTACTTATTCAGGTGATCGGATACATCATCAAGGTATAATGAACTATCTCAAAAGACAGAAGTCACTACCCTTTAATGGAACCAATCACCTTAATAAGGACTCCTAAGGATGATGGGTCTGCATATGTATTAGAGATTCTTCCCCTACTTTACATGGAAAAGTAAAGCAGGGTATATTTTAAACTAGGTTCGTTAAGTTCCCTATAGGGGCAAGACCCCAAAGTTAATTACATCCTAAAGGACAAGATCCTTTAGGAAAACTCTCGATTATGGTAAATGATCATTGTCTCTGAAGATTTTAATAGGAAGGACTATCAATCGATTGGTTTGTATTTTTGAAGATCAAATGGGATTGATCAAAAGAGGGAGTTATTATCGAAGTTAAAATTGGAATAAGTAGGAGATGCTCATGATGCTAGGAAACCTAGTGAGCATCTCAAACTATTTTAAAATTGGTCTTGACATTTTGGAATTTGATTTAGTTTATTTGAGTTGTATTTTTCATTAGAAATTTAGGACTTAAGTTTTCTTAACATAAGATTTAGGAAATGACTAAGAGGTGAGGAATTATACTTATGGCCCACAAAGGGGAGAAGCAACCTCAGAACCTAAATCTAGGGATCTTCATCGAGGGCCGGAAGCTCAACTTAATTCTAAGGCAAAAAAAGGGAAATTGGTTTGCCTCCATAAGAAAGGACAAACCACCCGATAGCTTAGACTTACAACCGCTTGGGGGTGGCCACCAACTAACTCCTCCTATGATTTTAAATACATGTAGGCAAGTCATTATGCTTATACAAGATAGTTAGGCTATTTTTTATTTAGAAAGAAACTAAGTCCTTAAACTCACTCCCTAAAGAGACTAGATCATGTAAAGGGACATGCTTTAATGACCTAAATCTAATGCATTCCAAATTTCATTTTATTTCATTTTTGGACAATCAATTTGACTCAGGCTAATAGGCTTTTTTATGACTAATGCATGAGAAAGTAGATTATTGGCCAAAATTAGCAAGAAGTTTAGGAGGTGAGTTTCCACCACGGCCCTCATAGGTCAAGCCGGGTTCTCTAAAAGATGGAAGCCCTCCAATCAAGAGTGAAATAAGATGCTGTGGTGCATGATATTATAAAGAAAAGAACTCATCCAACTAAGGGGTTTCTAATTCTTTTATCTTGATTTTAATCCTAAGCTTTAGGTGAGGTTATGAGTTATTTAGTTTTAGTTTGAATTTTTAAGTTGGGTAAAAGATTTTTTTCCCTAAAGAGCCTAATCCACATCCAGGCCATACATAAAGCAAGAAAAAAAACTAGAAAAGCATGCCACATAATGCATAATTTAAAAAAATATTAATCAATTTATAAAACTATTGCAAAAAGAATAAATGGTTGTTTGTGGTCGAGCACCACCGCACAAACCAAAATATCAAATGTGGGTAGCTAAGCTCTACCCTTATATAACCTGTATTACAAATGAATTGAATTACAATTTAAGCAAAGGAATTCAATGTTAAGGGGGGTCTTCAAGCTTTATTCTTCTTTCTTCCTTTCTTCTTTGGATCTTCCTTTGGATGGTTGAATGGTAGATGCTCCAAGGGTTCAGATGGTGTATAATATGAAATCTTATGACCAATGCTCATCCTAATCCTCCATAACAAATCATTCCAACAATCCTAAATATACAAATTCTAACATGAAAAGGAAAAGCATAAATCTAACTAACACCTGCAAAATAAAGGTTAGTCAAATCACACCACACAAATTCCAAGCATGTATATTGGACTTATCACCCCAAACATGGGTGACTAAGTCCTACTATGGATTATGCTAAGGGTATAAGCACACACAAGCAAAATTTATATTTTTTATTTATGATAGCCCTTTAGCACAATCCCATGAGAAAAGAATAGTTAAGGCGACACGACCTACTATTCATTTCTCACAGGCTACACTCTAACATCCAGTGTAAAATATTCATTACAAAACAAAATATAACATCAATTCATGCACTGACCTAACCTAAAGTTAGAAGTGGTGCTTAGGCTAATGTGTGTGCTTTGAAGGTTTATATGGTATGCTTAGCTTAGGACTTTAGGTTTGAATTTTCTAAGTGTGAAAGACATGTTCAACTTAGAGGAGGGTTTCATTTAAGTTGTTTAGTGACTTTGGGTTGTTTTTATTTCATGTTTTAGTTTGGTTTAAGTGAAACATATAATTAATTAATAAGTTATGATGAGAGGGAAAGAGAAGAGAACTTCTCTTTCCTTTCCTAATCCTTAAGTAATTTCTAAGGTAAGTTCCCATTTTAATTTTATTTAGGTGAATATTTTAATTACATCTTTTAATTAATTCTAATTTTAGATCAACTCTAAACAAACCTATTCAAAAAGAAAGGCATTTTAATATTAAGAAAAATGAATCAAAATTCACATAGCATACATTACTCCAATTCTTTCCCAACATATATAACATGCATATGGATAGACCCTAAGCATATTTATACATGCAAATGAGAATAGTTAACATACTTTATAATGCATGCTAAGTAATCCATTGAAGAAAATTTAGAAGTTAAACATGAATGATTTTTTTTAAGTAGAAAAGGTTTTCTTTCTCCAAAACTTCACATACATGCATGAAAGTAGGAAATGCATAAGTGAGTACATCACCATTGTTAACCAGAGATGTAAGGTTCAAGACCTACTTAGAGATACTTAAAGCCTCACAACCTTGAGGTTGTCCAGACTAATATACCACTTTCCTTAAGTACTAACATGCATATAAAAGAAATAAAGTGGAAAAGGAATATGCAAAAGTTTGCTTAATGATTTCATTTTTGTTTATGCAATTTATTCATGCAACTATAGGCAATCATTCTTAAGTGAGAGCATATAGATGAATAGGGTTTGGAATTAAGTAAGTGTTGGGTTCTTTTCAAATGAACCCTACATCTTAGCAACCCATATTCAAAACTATGCAAACATAAGAAAGAAAGGAAAGGCTAAACATGCTTTATACTTCAACACATTCAAGCTAATAATTAATATATGAATAGCACACTTTCAGATTTGATGTTTCATTTATATATTTTGAAAATATTTTGGATTTAGTAGTGATAATAGCCAGTCATATTTTACTTTAGCCAAAACATGCACATTTGACATAAAGTAAACAATTTCCTTTTAAAATTTTGAAAACATGAAATTATGGATGTGTAAGTCATATGGCATACAATTTAACATGTTGGGAAATATTTAAAGCAATGTAATCACATGAACAAACTCACTTTACTTAATTCCTAAAGACATTCTTAAAGAATAAGTTAAAGTGAATTTCAAAATGATTTTTGTTTGTTTGAAGTTTGATTTAATTTTAAAGGTGTAAGATGAGTTTGTTGTTCCTAACCCATTCCCACATGTGTTTTGCATTCTAGTTTAATTTTTAGATAATTAAATCTATTTTTAAGTTTTGATTAGGTTAAGGTATATATTAAGTGGCTTAATTAACCCTTACCTACACCACCTTAAGAAAATTAACTAAATAATTATGAGCCAATGAGATGATATAAAACCCACAAGGTATGTAAATTTTCAATGAACCTAGTAATAAAAAAGCCTAATGCAATTTGGCTCACAATTAAAAGTTAATTAAGCTAAGGGGTTTTAGCTTAAGTACTTTTAAAAGGACCCTTTCACACTTATGAAAGGGGTTTAATTTCCTAAATTAGACTTAGGCTATTGAACAGCTAAGGATCTATCCAAGGTAGATTAATTAAGTTTGAAAGATTTTTAGAATTTTTAAAAATTATTTAAAGGGATAATTAATGAATTAACCCTTAATTAAGAAGGGGATTAAGGAAAGAAAAGGGAGTTTAGGGAATTGCTTAGGGGAAATACCCCAAAATTATTCTCTAAAATCCCTACTCACTGGATCAAACCTTAGTCCAACTTGATCATAGGGAAAATCCACTAATTACATCTTAATTACCCTTAATTACATGAAGGGGTAATTATAGAATGAGCTAGCAATTTCCCTATTCTAGGCCTCAATAAATCTCAAGAAAATTAGGGAAGGTAGAGGTCATCCCCTAAAATGAACCCTAGAAATTTGAGATCCATTGGTTACTTAATTAGAAAGTAATTAGCTAATTACTATTCCAAAAGAAACCCAAATTCAGAGAAGAAGGGAAATCAAAATGTATTAAAAACATTTTTAGAAAATTCTAAATGGAAATTATCTATCCAAGGCATTTTTTCTTATATTTTTTTCTATCTGGAGTTATAATTTTTAGAATCTATAGGGATTAATTAGGAATTAATTAGTTAAATAACTAATCCCCACTTAATACCTACGACATGCGTGGTGGTAATGTCAGCTTTTACATGCGTCGTGAGCCATTACTTAAGTTGTCACATCGAGAGGGTGCATGGCACATTTTACTTTAGCCATCCGATCAAAGATCGGACGGTAGAGGATACACCTGCAGTGTTAAATCAGATAAAGGGATTAAAAATATGTCTAAAAATCTCAGCCGTCCATCTAAAAATGCATGGATGGATGATTGAGATGGGTTGATTTCTTCCTTGAGGAGGAATGTGAGCCGTTCATAATCCAAGTGGAGATATGGGTCCGATCCTTCATAGATTTAATCAAGACTCAACCCACACCATCTAAGGGACCAAAGCAGCAAATCCAATGGCTAAGATCCTATGAGATGAAAATCCACTTCACAAAAGACCAACACCTCTTAGCCTAAGTGGTCAAAAATTCACTAACCTTCCCGGAGCTAATCACCGGAGCTCGATTCTCTTGGAAAAGCTTCATCTCATTGAGACGAAGCCTTGCTGAAATTTAGAGCACTTGAGATGGAGTGGATGTTCCTATGGGTCACCTCCTCCTTAGCTTGAGTTTGGCTTTGATCCAATTCAATCTTCCCTTGCCTTTAGAACTCAATTGGATGCTTAGGCAAGCTCGACTAAGTCCTTGGATGATGAGTGTAGAAGGAATTGAGCTAAGATCAAGTGTAGAGGATTTTGGAAATCAAGGTGAGCACCCCTATTTTCATTGTGCAAAATTGAGGAAGATGAATTCTAAATTCTCCTTGGGAAAGCTCTATGAAGGTTGCTCAAGCTTCCTAGACCTCAATCGAGTATGAGTGAGTTGTGATTTCAGTGAACTAGGGGGAGTATATCTCCCCCTTGAAGGATCGGATGGCCGGCAATGGACATGCCATTTTGATCCAATTGTCACCATAGAGTGGGTTGCTTGAGTGGTTAGAGGTGTGCACATGGTCGGTTTGGCCAGACGAGTGGAAGCCTAACCCTCATGTGCATCCAGTTGAAGTTTGGGGGGAGTTTGAATTTTTAATTTCATGCCTATGGGTCGGGTTTGGTCCATGGGCCAAATGGGTTGACCCAAACCCATTGGGTTGGGTGCACCACTCATCACTAGGTCCCCTTGAGGTTTTAGGGAGCCAGGATGAGTGCATGACCAAAATACCATGGGCTAGGCCAAAATTCTATGGCCTGGGGGTATAATTATGTTTTTCAATTTGGGTATGTTTGGTATGTTAGGAAAATAGGTTGGGCTAAGTTTCAATGGATTTGGAATCCATTTCATAGGGTTTGGCTCATGTTGACCCATTTAGGTCAAAATGGGTCAACTTGGGTCAAGTTGACCAGTAGATCAAATTGGATCAAACTAATGGTTGGGTTAAGTTTCAATGACCATTTGAAATGTTCTGGTTCCTTTGGTTTGGTTCAATTTGGTATAGATTAGGTTCTGGCTCATATGACCCATTTAGGTCAAATGGGTCAAGTTGACTTATTTGACCCATTTGACCTATTTGGGTTAGGTCAAGGGTAGGTTTAGGTTTGGTTGGTCATATGAAGTGGATTGGTATCTTTATTTCCAATCAATTTGGGTTAGGTTCAATTTTGGCTCAACATGACCCCTTTAGGTCATGTTGGGTCTAAGGTCAATTGGGCTAGGTTGGGTCTAGTTGGCCAATTGAGGCTTTGGTAAAGTTCCACAAGTGATTTGGAATAGACTTGACCCATTAATTTCAATCAATTTAGCTTAGATCAAGTTTTGACACATTTTGGCCCTTTAGGTCAAAATGGGTCAACTTGGGTCAAGTGGGCTAAATGGGCTAGGTTAGGCTCAAAGGTTGACTTGGTCAAGTTCAAACATAGGTCATGAGTGAACTTAGATCAATGATTTCAATCAATTTGGCCAATGGTGGATTTCAGTCATGTTGGGTTTCATTTTAGGTTAAGTGTTGACTTGGTCATCTCTTAGGTTTGACTTGATTTGACCCAATTTGATTGATCGATCATCCCATGATAATTGTTGATCATGATGAGAGACAAAATGAGTTTGGTTCAATCCAATTTGATTAGGATCAAAAGTTGGCTCATAAGGGTACTTTAGGACACTTTGGGTCAAGTGAGCCTAAGTGGGTCAAATGGCTTGGTCAAAGCTTGATTTGAAGTTGATTGATCTTGTATATGGATTCATGATTGAAATATAAATCCATTTACAAGAGGTTTGAAGTCAAATAGATTTTGATCCATTTGAAAATCACATATTCAAAGGAAGAATATGTTGGGGTTCTGGGTTTTGATTGAAGGATTGAGATTTGGATTTATATATGAGCTCAGGATTGTAGGATTGATTGAACCATTAGAGAAAATCAAGAGTTTGGCTTGATTTGAAATGATTTTGGCTAAGTTCAAGGTTTTGACTTGAAAGGCTTAGATTTGATTTTGATTTGATTTGAGTTTGATTTTTGGAGTGGATTTTGATTTTTTTGAATTTATATTTCATTTATATATGTGAATATAAATTGATCATGAAAAAATTTCAAGAATTTAAAAGAGTTTAATCAAGATTTGGGTTAAATCCATTAAAGGGAATTTAAGGGATTTAATGGAATTTTTAATTTGAAATTTATTTTTTGAATTGAATTTGATTGATTTATATTTATATTTTATTTATATATGAGAATATAAATGAGGATATAAATTGATTTTGAGAAAAGCCCATGAGTTTGAATTGGTTTGATCAAGGTTTAGGTTAAATCCATTAATGGAAAATTAATGGATTTATGAGAATTTCAAGCATTTTTAATTTGAAATTTAATTTTTTGCCTTTGATTGGATTGATTTATATTTATATTTTATTTATATATGAGAATATAAATGAGGATATAAATTGATTTATCCCATGGATTTGAATAGGTTTGATCAAGATTTGGAGTTGATTTTGGCTAAGTCCTTTAATTTTCCAAAAATTTTCATGAATTATTTTGGAGTTTTGAATTTGATTTGATTGTTTGAATTTATATTTCATTTATATATGTGAATATAAATGAGAATATAAATGAATTATGAGAAAATTTCAAAGATTTGAGTAAGTTTATATCACAATTTTGGCTAAGTTCTTAAGAAAGGGTTAAGGACTTAGAAAATTTTGACTTAGGAATTTTTGATGGATTTTGATCATGGGTTTCAATCATGGATTTCAATCATGGAATTCAATCATGGAGTTGAGTCATGGAATTGAATCATGGAATTGATTTGAGTTTGTGGAAATCAAATAGAATTGATTTGGAGTTTGACTTGAAAGAAGGAAAGTGAGGAATGGTTTATGCTAAAAGGGTAGGAGATTTTTCTAACACCCCTGAGGCATGACCTATTCCTATGGCTAACTCTTCTAAGTCTTCTAGGGCTAGGGGAGAGTATCCATCTAATCACTAGATGTGTCTTAAGACTAAGGAACTCTTAAAGTCTAAGAGGAATCCTATGTCTAAGATGGATGTGTTGAGAACTCATTCTAAAAATGAGGTCAACAGCATTACAAAATTCAGCTCTAGTTTCACAGCCTTTTCCCGTAGTAGCACAAAATAGAGTTGGCACACACTTTAGATCATCGTAGATGCATTCCTGTAGAGGGAGACAGTGGTAGCTTGCATAAGAAGGTGGTGGATTGCACCTCCATGCATGAAAAAGATATCAAACACATGGTGGAGCAACAGGTGAGGGATACATTGGCGCAAGCGGTGGCTCATCTGTTCCAAAGGGTAGACCCTACCCAGAGGAATTTGATGGTGTCCAATACCTTAAGGGCTTTGTGCCTCCGTGCTTCAAAATTGTTGATGGCAGTGGGAACTCCCGGCAGCACATAGCACATTTCAGAGTTGGATATTACAATGCTGGTGGCAGCGATGCACTCTTATTCCTCCTCTTCATCAGCAGCTTGACAGGCATCACATTTGATTGGTTGAACTACCCAATGGTTCAGTGAAGACATTTACTGAGTTGGAGCAGCTCTTTATGAAGAGATTTGCTGGAGCTCAGCAGGGTGATCTCGTTGTAGCTCAACGACACCCTGGTGAGTCTCTTATTGATTATATTCTTAGATGGCACAATTTAAGTATGAAATATGAACTACAGCTGCCTGAACAACATGCTATTGAAAACCTACTCAAGAATATTCATGGCCCGGTCGCCTTCATGCTTAAAGGGTTTACTATTAAGACATTTGAGAAATTAATCAACAAACAGGCTAGTCTATAAGGGGAGGTCAAACAGTTACCTTTTCAAGATCAGTCAGCTAAGCCCAGACCGCGAAAGGCATTTGAGAAAAAGCCAGGGGTAGTCATGGCAGTTGACAAGGGGAAGCAGCCAGGTAAGGTACAATCAGATAGGCCTCAAGCTTAACAGCCTCCTCTACCACCTCCTTTGCCACCACCTCGATCGTAATATCGGCCACCTCAGTTACCACAATGGCCTCCACCACCGCCTGCTCAGCAGTATCCCCATCCGTAGCATCAGCAACAATATTCCTATCCACCACCAGGTAGCTATCACTTACCTACTCTTGCCGACAAATTGAATAAGCCTTATTCATTTAAGAGGGAGGTAGTCAGGAAGACCTTTAAGAACCTTTTAAAGAAGCCTAATTTTTAGTTACTAAAGCCTAGGAGGCCAGAGGATGTGGGCAAGAGTCATGATCCAAACTATTGCTGATACCATCGCATGCTAGGTCATGTCTTGGAAGATTGCTTTATCTTTAAGGACTGGCTTGAGCATAGCTACAAGTTGGGTGCCATTGTTATCCCTAAGGAATACGCACTAGAACAACCCTCTAGTTCTGTTAGGATAATCCTTGGGGATACATGCGATCGTCTCAAGATAGAGGAAGGTTGGGATATCTCCTTATCCTGAACCTCCAAGAAAATTATTTCTAAGATCAGAAAGTTACCCTTGCAGGTGCTTGAAGTAGCTTAAACCTCTAACTCTAAGGAAGGTTTGCAAGTTACTAAGGACAACTTGAGGTAGAAGCCCAGCGGCGACCTCCATTGCAGGGATATATAGTAGTGCAACCACCGACCAATTCCATCACTCCTTCCATAGTTGCAACTACCGTTCCTCAAGCTTCTTCTAGCGGTTGTATATGGTAAATCCTCACTCTTACTTTACATGATTTCTACTTTGTACCTTCATTCAAATCTAAGAAATCAATGAAGAAGAAGAATAATTCCACTTACATCCTCTCTACTTTTGATGATCTTGATAATTTTATTCCTATAGAAAGCTCTTCAAATAATAATAATTATAATAATATCGATCCACTCCTTTCTGATTTAGAAATGGATTACCCATTCCTAAATCACGTTCACCCATTGAGATAGATTTGGAGTCATCTAACTCCGATGATACTATAGGAGAAGCTGTAGGTGAACTCTATGAGCAGGTAGAACTTTCCATTAAACCATCTCATGAAGTCATTGAAGTCAACCTTCGTAGTGGCAAAGTTTTACCTGCTAGGGTAGCACCTCAGGATAAGGGTAAATAAGTCATTGGTTCTAGCAATCAAGAAGCCCCTCCACAGGATGTTCCACCTATTGATATGCTTGTGGAGGACTGTGGTGAAAAATTCCTATAAGGGAGTCACCTTTCAAATATGTGGGGAGAAATGAAAGAGGAGCCCTTACAAAAATTCATCTCTTTAGGACACCACACATATCCAGATGCACTTATTCAGGTGATCAGATACGTTATCAAAGAAATAGTGTACTATCTAGAGAGATAGAAATCACTACCCTTTAATGGAACCAATCACCTCAATAAGGACTCCTAAGGATGATGGGTCTACATATGTACCAGAGATTCTTCCCCTAATTTACATGGAAAAGTAAAGCAGGGTTTATTTTAAACTAGGTTCTTTAAGTTTTTTACAGGGGCAAGGCCCCATTGTTAATTACATCCTAAGGGATGGGATCCCTTATGAAAACTCTCGATTAAGGTAAATGATCATTATCTTTGAAGATTTCAATAGGAATGACTATCAATCGATTAGTTTATGTTTTTGAAGATCAAAATGAGATTGATCAAAAGAGGGAGTTATTATCGAAGCCAAAAATGGGAAATAAGTAGGAGGCACTCACGATGCTAGGAAACCTAGCGAGCATCTCAAACTATCTTATAATTGGGCTTTACATTTTAGAAATTGATTTAGTTTGTTTGAGTTGAATTTTTCATTTGAATTTTAGGACTTAAGATTCCTTAACACAAGGTTAAGAAAATGCTTAAGAGGTGAGGAATTATGCTTATGGCCCTCAAAGAAGAGAAGCAACCTCAAAACCTAAATTTAGGGAACTTTGGAGGGCCGGAAGCACAACCTAAATCTAAGGTGAAAATGGGTAATGGGTTTGCCTCCATAATAGAGGACAAACCACCCGACAGCTTAGACTTATAACCACCTGGGGGTGGCTGCCAACTAACTCCTCCTATGATTTTAAATACATGTAGGCAAGTCTTATGCTTATGCAAGATAGCTAGACTATTTTTATTTTGAAAGAAGCTAAGTCCTTAAACTCACTCCCTAAAGAGACTAGATCATGTAAAAGGACATGCTTCAAATGACCTAAATCTAATGCAATTCAAATCTCTTTTTATTTTCATTTTGGACAATTATTTTGACTCAGGTTAATAGGATTTTTATGACTAATGCATGAGAAATCATATTATTGGCCAGTATCAGCGAGAAGGGATGAGGTGAGTTTCAACCACGGCTCTCAAAGGTTAAGCTGAGTTCTCTGGCAAAGGTGGAAGCCCTGCAATCAAGAGTGAAATAAGATGCATTTATGCATGATATTATAAAGAAATGCTCATCCAGCTGAGGGGTTGCTAATTCTTTTATCTTGATTTTAAACCTAGGCTTTAGGTGAGGTTATGAGTTGTTTAATTTTAATTTGAGTTATTAGGTTGGGTAAAAGACTTAATTTTTCCTAAAGAGCCTAATCCACATCCACGCCATACATAAAGCAAGGAAGAAACAAGGAAAATCACACCACTTAATGCAAAAGCTAAACAAATCATCAATCAATTTATAAAGTTAATCACAAAATGAAAAATGGCCATTGTGGTCTGGCACCACCGTACAAACCCAAAAATATCAAACATGGGTAGCCGAGCTCTACCGTTACACAGCCTAGATTACAAATAAATTAAATTATAATTAAGCAAGGAATTCATTGTTATGGGGGTCTTCAAGCTTTATTCTTCTTTCAACTTTCTTCTCTTTCTTCTTTTGGTTCCTTCCTTTGGATAGTTGGATGGTAGATGCTCCAAGGCTTCACATGGTACATAAAATGGGATCTTATGACCAATGCTTATCCTAATCCCCAAAACAAATCATTCAAAAATCCTAATTATACAAATTTTTATATGAAAAGGAAAAGTGAAAATCTAACTAACACCTGCAAAATAAAGGTTAGTTAAATCACACCACACAAATCTCAAGCATGTATATTGGACTTATCACCCCACACATGGGTGACTAAGTCCACCTAGCTTATGGATTATGCTTAGGGGTATAAAGCACCATAAGCAAATGCATTTATATTTTTATTTATGATAGTGCCCTTAAGCACAATCCCTGAAAGAATAGTTAGGTAAGAACATCCTACCATTCATTCTATGAGGATACACCCTAACATCCAGTCTAAAATATATATCATAAAATAAAATATAACATCAAACCATGCACCGACCTAACCTAAAGCTAGAAGTGGTGAGTTAGGCTAATGTGTGCCTTGAAGGTTTATGTGGTTTGCTTAATTATGGCTTTAGATTCAAATTTTCTATGTGTGAAGAACATGTTCAATTTAGAGGAGGGTTTCATTTAAGTTTTTTAAGTGTTTTGGGTTGATTTTATTTCATGTTTTGATTTGGTTTAACTTGATCCTACAACTAATTACTAAGTTATGAAGAGAGGGAAAGAGAAGAGAACTTCTCTTTCCTTCCCTAACCTTAAATAATTTTCTAAAGTAGGTTTATGTTTTAGTTTCATTTAGGTGAATGTTTTGATTACATATTTTAATCAATCCTAAATTTAGATAAACCCTAAACAAACCTATTCAAAAAGAAAGGCATTTTGAGATTAAATAAAATGAATCAAAATTCACATAACACACATTACTTTATTTCTTTCCCAACATATATAAAATGCATATGGATGGACCCTAAGCATATCTATACATGCAAATGAGAGTAGTTAACACACTTTATGATGCATGTTAATTAATCAATTTAAGAAAATATAGAAGTTGAATAAGCATGATTTTTTAAGTAGAAAAGGTTTTCCTTATCCAAAATTTCACATACATACATGAAAGTAAGAAAGGCATAAGTGAGTACAATGCCATTTTTAACCAGAGGTGTAAGGTACAAGACCTACTTAAGGCTACTTAAAGTCTCACAACCTTGGGGTTTTCCTTAGGGCTACTTAGGGGTTGTCCAAACTAATATACCACTTTCCCTAAGTACAAACATGTATATAAAAGAAATGAAATAGAAAAGCAATATGCAAAAGTTGCTTAATGGATTCATTTTTATTTATGCAATTTATCTATGTAAGTGTAGGTAACCCTTCTTAGATGGTAGCATAGGGATGAATAGAATATGAAATTAGGTGAGCATTAGGTCCTTTTCAAATGAACCTTATATCTCACCAAAAATTCCTACTCAAAAACTATACCAACATAAGAAAGAAAGGAAACCTATATTAAGCATACCTTTATAATATTTCACATGCAAGCTTATAATTAAAGTATAAGTAGCATACTTTTAGATTTGGTTTTTTATTTATGTATTTTTTGAAAATAATTTAGATTTAGTAGTGATAATAGCCACTCATATTTTACTTTAGCCAACACATGCGCATTTGACATAAAGTAAACAATTTCATTTTAAAATTTGAAATATGAAATTATGAATGCATGAAATCACATGGCATACAACTTAGCATGTTGGGAAATATCTGAAGCAATGAAAGCATGTAAACAAACTCAATTCACTTAAATCCTAAACACATTCTTATAGAATAAAAAAATTTAGAATAAATCAAAGTGAATTTCAAAGTAATTTTTGATTAGTTTGAAGTTTGATTTAATTTTGAAAAGGTGAGATGAGTTTGCTGTTCCTAACCCATTCCCACATGTGTTTTGTATTTTGCTTAATTTTTAAATAATTAAATCCATTTTTATAAGTTGATTAGGTTAAGGTATGAATTAAGTAGCTTAATTAACCCTTACCTACACCACATTAGAAGAATTAACTAAATAATTATAAGCCAATGAGATAACATAAAACCCACAAGAAATTTAAATTTGCAATGCACCTATTAATGAAAAGGGCCTAAAGCAATTTGGCCCACAATTAAAAGTTAATTAAGCTAAGGGATTAGCTTAAGTAATTTTACAACACCCTTTCACACATGTGAATTGGATTTTGATTTCCTTAATTGAGCTTAGATTTTCAAACACCTAACCAACTACCTAAGATAGATTAATTAAGTTATGGAACCTTTCAGAATTTTTTTTATAATATTGGTTAAGGGGATAATTAATGAATTAACCCTTAATTAAGAGGAGATTAAGGAGAGAAGAGGGGGTTTAGGGAATAGCTTAGGGAAAATGCCCCAAAATTATTTCATAAACCTCTTACTTATTGGATCTGACCTTCATCAACCCTAATCAGAGGGTAAAACCACTAATCATACCCTAATTATGCTTAATTACATGAGAAGGGTAATAAAGAAAACCATATGCAATTACTCTAATCAAGCCTTCAATAAATCCCAAGAAAATTATGGGATGTAGAGGTCATCACTTAAAACATACCCAAGACATTTGGGATTAATCAAAGGCCTAATCAAAGAGTAATTAGCAAAATACACTTCCAAATAGAACCCAAATTCAGAGAAAACCATAATTCAAAACTCATCAAAATTAATTTTAAAATGTTTTAGGTTTAATTATCTATCCATAGGTTTTTATTTCATATTTTTTTTATTTTTTTTATGAAGAGTTATGCATTTTTGAAGATCCATGGATTAATTATGAATTAATTAGGCATTTTAAATCAACCCCAACTAATCCCTAGCTCACGACATGATGCATGGCGGCGGTGGTCAGCGCACTTTACACGCGTGCTCTGTGAGGAGACAACTTAAGTTGTCACCCCACGAAGGCGGCGGTAGCTCACGCACTTCTATTCTCGACCGTCCGATCAAAGATCAGACGGCTATGGATTCCTCTGCGGTTTATAAAGGATAAAATGAGATCTAAACATGCTAATTAATCTTAGTTGTCCATCTAAAATGTGTGGATGGACGGCTGAGATGAGCCTAGTTCTTTCCCTTGATCGACAGAGACCGTTCATGATCAAGGGGAAGATCCAAGCTCGATCTACAATGGGATCAAACCAAAATCAACCCACACCATCTAGAGACAAAGAGCGGCAAATCCAATGACCAAAATTTGATGAGGTGAAAATTTCTTTCACAAAGCTCCACACCACATTGAGTTTAGTGATTGAAAATTCCAAACCTCATCAGAGGTGATCACCGATGCTCAAGATCGATGATATAGCTTTGTCTGGTGGAGATGAAGCCCTGTTGAAATTCCTAGGCCTTGGGATGGAGTGGATCAATGGATGGACCAACTCCTCCTTGCTTGGTCTTCATCTTTGATTGAATTTGATCCTTCTTTGTTGTGGGAACTCCAATAGAAGCTTAGGCAAGCTCGACTTAGCTCCTAGATGAAGTGTGCAAGAGCAATTGGAAGGAGATCAAGTGTGGAAGAAATTCACTAATGGATTGAGCTCCCCTAATTTTGCACTATGCAAAATTGAGAATTCAAAACCTCTTTAAGATGCTTGGGAGTGCTCTCTGATGATTTCTTTGGATTCCTTAGGTTCAATCGACAGAGGGTAAGTTAAAATTTCATTGAATTAGGGGGAGTATATCTCCCCCTATGGCAATCGGACGACCAACACCTCCTTTGCCATTTTGATCCAATTGATGAGATTGGGGAGTTTATTTTGACTATTTTGAGTGTGCACATGGTGGTTTGATCTAAGGAATGGATTGCCAACTTCCCATATTCTTGAATTGAGCTTAAGAGGGAATTTAAAAAATTCAATTTTGCTCTATGGGGTCGGTTTGGTCTAGGGACCAAATGGGCTGACCCAAACCACCGATTGGGTTGGGTGCACCACTCTTCATTAGGTCCCCTTAAGCTATTAGGAAAGCATTAAGTGGATATGAAGAGGGTATGACCAAATTACCCATGGATTAAGCCAATATTTGTTCTATGGCCTAGGGGTAGAATGGTCCTTTTTCTATTTTTCCACTTTGGACATGTTTACTATGTGGAGAAACTAGGTTTGGCCAAGTTTCATTAGATTTGGTATACATTTGATAGGGTTTGGCTCATGTTGACCCATTTAGGTCAAAATGGGTCAACTTGGGTCAAGTTGACCAATAGGTCAAATTGGATCAAACCAAGGGTTGGGTCAAGTACATATGACCATTTGAAATGTTTTGGTGACTTTGGTTTGGTTCAATTTGGTATACATTTGGTTTTGGCTCATATGACTTCATTTAGGTCAAATGGGTCAAGTTCACCTATTTGACCCATTTGACCTATTTGAGGTAGGTCAAGGGTATGTTTAGGTTAGGTTAGTCATATGGAGTGGATTGGTATCTTTGTTTCCAATCAATTTGGGTTAAGTTCAATTTTGGCTCAACATGACCCCTTTAGGTCATGTTGAGTCTAAGGTCAATTGGGCTAGGTTGGGTCTAGTTGGTGAGGCTTTGGTCAAGTTCCACAAGTGATTTGGAATGAACTTGACCCATTGGTTTGGATCAATTTGGCTTAGATCAAGTTTTCACACATTTTGACCCTTTAGGTCAAAATGGGCCAACTTGGGTCAAGTGGGCCAATTGGGCTAGGTTAGGCTCAAATGTTGGCTTGGTCAAGTTCAAACATAAGTCATGAGTGAACTTAGATCAATGGTTTCAATCAATTTGGCCTATGGTAGAATTTGGCTATGTAAGTTTCATTTTATGTTAAGTGTTGACTTGGTCAACCCTTAGTTTGACTTGGTTTGATCAATTTGATTGATTGATCATGATTGTTGATCATGATGAGAGGGGTATATGAGTTTGGTTCAATCCAATTTGGTTAGGATCAAAAGTTGGCTCATAAGGGTACTTTAGGTCACTTTGGGTCAAGTGAGCCTAAGTGGGTCAAATGGCTTGGTCAAAGCTTGATTTGAAGTTGGTTGATCTTGTATATGGACTCATGATTGAAATATAAATCCATTTACAAGTGGTTTGAAGTCAAATAGATTTTGATCGATTTAAAAATTTCATATTCAAAGGAAGAATATGAAGGGGTCTTGGGTTTGATTTTTTATTTGGGTTTTGATTGAAGATTGAAATTTGGATTTATATATGAGCTCATGATTGTAGGGTTGATTGAATCATGCGAGAAAATCAAGAATTTGGCTTGATTTGGCTAAGTTCAAGATTTTGACTTGAAAGGCTAAGATTGGATTTTGAATGGATTTGAGTTTGATTTTTGGAATAGGTTTTGATTGTTTGAATTTATATTTCATTTATATATGTGAATATAAATGAGAATATAAATTGATCATGAGAAAATTTTAAGGATTTGAAGTGGTTTAATCATGATTTAGGTTAAATCCATTAAAGAGAATTTAAAGGATTTAAGGGAATTTTTAATTTGAAATTTAATTTTTGAATTGGATTTGATTGATGTATATTTATATTTCATTTATATGTGAGAATATAAATGAGAATATAAATAAGTTTTGAGAAAATCCCATGAATTTGAATAGGTTTGATCATGATTTAGGTTAAATCCATTAAAGGGAATTTAAAGGATTTAAAGGAATTTTAAATTGGAATTTAATTTTTTGGATTGGATTTGATTGATTTATATTTATATTTCATTTATATATGAGAATATAAATAGGTTTTTAGAAAATCCCAAGGGTTTGAATGAGTTTAATCATGATTTAGGATTGATTTTGGCAAAGTCCTTTAATGGAAAATGAAAGGGACTTAGGAAAATTTTCATGAATTGATTTGGAATTTTGAATTTGATTTGATAGTTTGAATTTATATTTCATTTATATATGTGAATATAAATGAGACTATAAATGGATCATGAGAAAATATCAAAGGTTTGAATAGGTTTGAATCATTATTTTGGTTAAGTCCTTAAGGGAAGATTAAAGACTTAGGCAAAATTTGGACTTAGAATTTTGGTGGATTTCGATCATGGGTTTCAATCATGGATTTCAATCCTAGAATTGATTTGAGTTTTGGAGAAAATCAAATGGAATTGATTTGGAGTTTGACTTGAAAGAAGGAAAGTGAGGAATGATTTAAGCTAAAGGGTAATAAATTTTCCAAACACCCCTAAGGCATGACCTATTCCTATGGTTAACTCTTCTAAGTCTTCTAGGGCTAGGTTAGAGTGTCCACCTAATCACTAAATGTGTCTTAAGACTAAGGAACTCTTAAAGTCTAAGAGGGATCCTATGCCTAAGATAGAGGGATTGAGAACTCATCGTAAAAATGAGGTCAATAAGGACCAACCTTGAGTTGACTACAATGTCCTCGCTCACCTATGAAAGTTGCCAGCTAAACTAAGCATATATGATTCCCTTGTCTTATTCAAAGAGATGAGGGAGTTATTGATCAAAGCCCTTCTTGATCGAAATATGCTTAGCTTAGCTAACCGCTATTGGAGATGAGACATATTTTTCAAGAGAAGTCCGTGGAGTTACATTCACCGATGAAGACCTTCTTTTAGGTACAACGGAGCACAACCGTCTCCTCTACATCACAGTGGACATGAGCAGATTCAAACTCTCCAGGGTGTTAGTTGATCTAGGTGCATCAAAGAGGATTATGAGTCTAAAGATCCTTACCTACTTGAGGATTGACATCTCTGAACTCTGTGGAGATCGGATGAGGTTGAGAGGATTCAACGAGCAAGGCAAGAGGGATTTAGGCTCCATAGTGTTTCCATTGGAGATAGATGACTGGAAAATAAAAGCCAAGCTCTACATAATCAATTCAGATATATTATTTACCACTTTGCTAGGTAGGCCTTGGATACATGGAAACAACATGATTCCATCTTCTTTGCATCAGTGCATCAAATTCAGAAGAGATGGAATCGAGTATTGTGTCAAAGGAGACTTGAAACCAGTCTCAATCAGAGTGGTCGAGATTTATGAGCATGCAGCCTACTATCTTCCTCCAAATCAAAATGTATATTCTCATGGAAAAAGAAACAAAAGAAAAAGAAAAAGAAACTAAAAAGAAAAAGAAAAGAAAAAAGGAAAAGAAAAAGAAAATACAAGTGAACGAGAATCAAATACCGAGGAAGAGGTAAAGCCAGATGTCAGATACCGCCCACAGTTTGTTGCTCCATATTTACACATGGGTAGGATGACTCGACCTCCACCATGTAGAGGAACAGGCTAGTCCAGAGGTAGTTCTAAAGGTGGAAGACATCCTTGCTGATGGCTAGCCGATAGGAGCTATGTTCTAGCTCACCGAGTACCTCTGTTATCCATATAGACTTAGAGTCTAGTTCGGAGGATGAGTCTCATGTGGTTAGCATGTCGACCAACCCCTCTCAGTGAGCCCCTTTGGAGGTGATGTTTGAACTAGACAGTGATGAAGACCAGGCCTCCAACCAAAGCATGAATGTATCCAAATCATCATTATGTAGAATAGTCAGGCAGTAGTTGGGAACTTTAGCCCTAACCTCACTTTCTTCCCAGAAAGTTGAAGGTTTGGTAGTTAAGGAGGCCCCCAAGTCATCCACAGATGTCAGGCTGAAGAGGTTTTTGTTGGGAGCATCATCCTCAAGTCAAGAAGCTGATATAGAACTTGAGGATGATTCATATAAAGATTCAGTAGAACTACCTTCTGATTTGTA
Organism: Cymbidium sinense; assembly: GCA_021442155.1. Classification (NCBI taxonomy): domain Eukaryota; kingdom Viridiplantae; phylum Streptophyta; class Magnoliopsida; order Asparagales; family Orchidaceae; genus Cymbidium; species Cymbidium sinense. The sequence goes on along the minus strand of CM038232.1, from coordinate 19,724,696 downwards.
TTCACCTTGTGTTATTAACTTAGCAAAGAAGGGATTAATCCCACATACTTGGTCTAAACATAGGTCGAACAACTTTGAAAAACTATGGGACTACCAAAGCATACATTCTCAATCAAGACCAGGACTAGGATTCGACACAGTGGGCCTAGTCGGTGACAACAATCATTGCCTAGTCATCACCACTCATTTGAGGTCTGATAGGATCTTCTCAAATCATGCTAACTCTTATGAGGAGGTATGTTTAGAAACTTCAGTTGACCCAAATGAGCCTGAAGTCAGAGATGCACCGCCAAAATTTTTAGTTATAGTGGGAACCCTCGACAGCACATAGCACATTTCAGAGTTAGATGTTGCAACATCGATGACAGTGATGCACTCTTATTTCACCTCTTTATCAGCAGCTTGATGGGCGTTGCATTCGATTAGTACGCTAAACTACCCAATGGTTTAGTAAAGACATTTGCTAAGTTGGAGCAGCACTTTATTAAGAGATTTATTAGAGCTCATCAAAGGGTAACTGTGAGCGATCTCGTTGTAACTCAACAACACCCCGGTGAGTCCCTTGTTGATTACATTCTTAGATGGTGCAATTTAAGTATGAAATATGAACCACAACTATCTGAACAACATACCATTGAAATTTTGCTCAAGAACATTCATGGCCCGGTTGCCTTCATGCTTAAAGGGTTCAACATTAAGACATTTGAGAAATTAATTAACAAGGTGGCTAGTCTACAAGGAGAGGCCAAACAGTTACCTTTCTAAGATCAATCAGCCAAGCCAAGATCATAGAAGGCCTTTGATAAAAAGCCAGGGCAATCACAGCGGTTGATAAAAGGAAGCTGACCGAGGTTGTTGACGGACTGAGAGCCTCCTCTACCACCTCCTTTACCACCTCCTCGGTCATCATATCGACCACCTCAGTTGCCATAGTGGCCTCCACTGCCGCGTGCTTATCAGTATCCCTATCCATAGCATCAGCAGTAATATTCTTATCCACCACCAGGTAACTATCACTTACCTACTTTTACTGATAAAATGAATAAACCTTATTCATTCAAAAGGGAGGTAGTTAGAAAGATCTTCAAAAACCTCTTGAAGAAGCCTAATTTTTATTTACTAGAGCCTAAGAGGCCGAAGGATGTGGGCAACAGTGCTTCTTTCAGAATCAAACTCTCGCCAAACTATTGCCCCTATCACATGCTAGGACATGTCTTGGAAGATTGCTTTACCTTTAAGGACTGGCTTGAGCATAACTACAAGTCGGGTGCCATTGTCATCCCTAAGAAATACCTATTAGAACAACCCTCTAGTTCTTGTTAGGGTAATCCTTGGGGATACACGCGGTCTTCTCAAGAAAGAGGAAGGTTGGGATATCTCCCTATCCTCCATGAAAATAATTTCTAAGATCAAAAAGTTACCCTTACAGGTTTCTTAAGCAGCTCAAACCTCCAACTCTAAGAAAGGTTTACAAGTTGCTAAAGATAACTTGAGGGAGGTAGAAGCTTAGTAGTAGCAGCGACAGCTTCCACTTGCCCAGGATATCACATTAGCACAACCACTGACCAAGTCCAACACTTCTACTATGGTTGTAGCTATAGCTCCTTCAACCAGTTCTTCTTCTAGCAGTCATACTATATCAGCGGAGGGGGGTGCCAAATCCCTCACTTCGCTTACTTTACATGATTTTTACTTTGTACCTTCATCAAAATATAAGAAATCAATGAAGAAGAAGATAGATTCTGCTTACATTCTCTCTACTTTTGATGATCTTGATGATTTTATTCCTGTAGAAAGCTCTCCAAGTACTAATAATTATAACAATTCTGATCCACTCATTTCTAATTTTGAAATGGACTACCCAATTCTAAATCACTCGGGTTCACCCATTAAGATAGACTTGGAGTCATCTGACACTGCTGATCCCATAGGAGAAGTTGTAGGTGAAGCTGATGAGCAGGTAGAACTTTTCACTAAACCATCTCATGATATCATCGAAGTCAACCTTCGTAGTGGCAAAATTCTACCTCCTAGGGTAGCACCTCAGGATAAGGGTAAACAAGTCATTGGTTCTAGCAGTCAAGAAGCCCCTCCACAAGATACTCCACCTATGGATATGCTTATGTAGGACCAACCCAGAGTTGACTACAATGTCCTTGCTCACTTGAGAAAGTTGCCAGCCAAACTAAGCATATATGATGCCCTTGTCTTATCCAAAAAGATGAGAGAATCATTGATAAAGCCTTTCTTGATCCAGAAATATGCTTAGCTCAGCTGATCACTGTTGGAGAGGAGGCATGCTTTTCAAGAGAAGCCCAGGGAGTTACATTCATCGATGAAAACCTTCTTTTGGGGACAATGGAGCACAACCGTCCCCTCTACATCACAGTGGATATGGGCAGATTCAGGCTCTTGAGGGTGTTAGTTGATAAAGGTGCATCAGTGAACATTATGAGTCTAAAAACCCTTGCCTAGTTGAGGATCAACATCTCTAAACTCTGAGGAGATCAAATGATGTTGAGAGGATTCAACGAATAAGGCAAGAGGGCTTTAGGCTCCATAGTGTTACATTAGAAATAGATGACTAGAAGACAGAGGCCAAGTTCTACATAATAGATTCTTATACATCTTTCACTGCTTTGCTCGGTAGGCCTTGGATACATGCAAATAACATGGTTCCATCTTCTTTGCACCAGTGCATCAAATTCAGAAGAGGTTGAATTGAGTATTGTGTTAAAGGAGACTTGAAGCCATTCTTAGTTAGAGAGGTTGAGATTTATGAAGATGCAGCCTACTACTTTCTTCCAAATAAAAAAGTTTATTCTCATGAACTTGGTGAAAGTTCAAAATCAAAAGAAAAAGAAATTGAAAAATAAAAAGAAATTGAAAAAGAAAAAGAAAAGAAAAAGGAAAAAAGAAAAAGAAAGCACAAGCGAGCGAGAATCAGACACCGAGGAAGAGGTAGAACCAGATGTTAGATTTTGCCCATAGTTTGTTCCTCCATATGAACACATGGGTAGGATGACTCGACCTCCACCAGGTAGAGGAAGAGGCAAATTTAAAGGCAGTTCTAGAGGTGGAAGACCTCCTTATTGGTGGCCAACCAGTAGGAGCTATGTTCTAGCTCACAGGAGTACCCCCGCTATCCACATAGACTTAGAGTCCAGTACGGAGGATGAGTCTCATGTGGTTAGCACGCCAACCAACCCCTCTCAGCAAGTCCCTTTAGAGGTGACATTCAAGCCAGACAATGGTAAAGACCAGGCCTCCAAGCAAAGCATGAATTTATCCAAATCATTATATAGAATAGTCAGGCAGTAGTTGAGAACTTTAGCTCTAACCTCACTTTCCTCTCGAAAGTCAAAGGTTTGGTAGTTAAGGAGGTCCCCAAGTCATCCATAGATGTCAGGCCGAAGAGGTTTTTGTTGGGAGCATCATACTTAAGTTAGGAAGCTGATGTAGAACTTGAGGATGATTCATATAAAGATTTAATACAACTGCCTCTTGATTGGTATTCGCCTTGTGTTATTAACTTAGCAAAGAAGGGATTAATCCCACATACTTGGTCTAAACACAGGTCAAACTGCTTTGAAATATTATGGGGCAATCAAACCAGATACTCTCAATCAAGATCAGGACTAGGATTTGGCATAGTGGGTTTAGTCAATGACAACAACCATTGCCTAGTCATCACCACTCATTTGGGATCTGATAGGGTCTTCTCAAATTATGCTCACTCTTATGAGGAGGCATATTTAGAAACTTCAGATGGCCCAAATGAGCCTGAAGTCAAAAATGCACCACCATATTTTGAAGAAGAAATTAGATCAACCATTGATGAACTCAAAGAAATCAACTTGGGAATAAAAGAAGATCCACACCCGACATACATTAGTTCCTTATTGAATGAAGAAGAAACCAATGAATTAGTTAGGCTATTAGCTGAGTTTAAGGACTGCTTCACATAGAGTTATAAAGAAATGCCCAGTTTATCTCCTGACATAGCAGTCCATAATCTAACAATAGATCCTAATGCTAACCTAATCAAGCAATCTCCCAGATGCATGCGATTAGAAATTAAACAATAGGTCACTTATGAAATCAAAAATTGATATATGTTGGCTTTATCAAGGAGGAAAAAAATCCTTCCTGGTTAGCCAATGTCGTCCCAGTTAAGAAAAAGAATGGCCAAATTTGCATATGTGTTGATTTTAGGGATTTGAATAAGGCATGCCCTAAGGATGAATTTCCACTTCCTATGTCAGAATTGATGGTGAAGATTGCCTCAACTCATGTAGTATTCACCTTTATGGATAGGTCATCTGGCTACAACCAAATCAAGATGGCCCCCGATGATGAAAGAAATATTGCTTTTTGAACCCCGATCGGAATCTATTATTATAAGGTCATGCCTTTTGGCCTTAAAAATGCCGGTGCTACATACCAGCGGGCCATGACTCAAATTTTTAACGAACTCATTCATCTTCAAGTTGAATGCTATGTTGATGATCTAGTAGTCAAAAGCAAAGAAAAGGAAGACCATGTCTTTGACTTTAGAGTAGTTTTAGAACAGTTAAGATAATTTAACCTCAAAATGAATCCCCTGAAGTGTGAATTCGATGTAGCTTCAGGGAAATTCCTTGGGTTGGGTGTCTGACACCGGGGAATAAAGATCGACTCAGAAAAGATCAAGGTTATCTTAGAAATGCCTTCCCCTAAAAGTCTAACTCAGCTTAGATCATTTCATGGGCGGTTGGCATATCTAAGATGCTTCATATCTAACTTATCAGAAAGATGTCAGCCATTCTAAGCACTTGTCAAAAAGGATGCTAAGTTCAAGAGGGATGATAAGTGTCAGCATACTTTTGAAGACATCAAGCACTACCTGATGACGCCGCCAGTTCTAGCAGCCCCTATCTTGGGCAAGCCATTGATCCTCAACAGTGCTACATTAGAAGACTCCCTTGGCGCTTTGTTGGCTCAAACCAATGATGAAGGGAAAGAAAATGCTCTCTCCTATCTCAGTCATTGTCTGATCCCTGCTGGGGTGAACTACCCACCTATTGAAAAGCACTGCTTAGCTTTAATCTTTGTATCCCAAAAGCTATGGCATTACATGCTTTCTCATAAGATGAATTTGATCTCTAGAATCAATCCACTGTAATATCTCATGACATGACCAACATTATCTGGATGGTTGGCGCATTGGTCCATGATTTTGTCATAGTTTGAGATCACATTCGTACCCCTCCGTGCTGTGAAAAGATGGGCACTGGTGGATTTCTTAGCAGCACACCTGCTTCATGCTGATTCCCTGCTTAGTGATGACCTCCTCGATGAACAAATCATGAACTTAAGGGACACTAGCATTCACCATTGGGAGATGTATTTTGATGGTGCAGCTTCCTCCCAAAAAGGAGAAGATCCACAATCTGCTCTTATAGGAAAGGTAGGGGTAGGAATAATTCTCTAACTCTAGACCGTGATGTGATGAGATTCTCATATCATCTATCCAATCCATGCACCAACAATAAAGCTGAATATGAGGCTCTGATTGCTAGTCTAGAATTAGTTATTACACAATGCATCCAGAGCATCAACATCTTCAGGGATTCTCAGCTCGTCATCAACCAAATTGTTGGGTCCTACAAAGTCTTAAAGCTTATGCTCCATCATTATCACAAGTTGACCATGGAGTTATAGGCTCAAATCCAAAGATCACTATCTACAAGATTCCTTGAGGAGATAATATTGTAGCAGATGCATTGGCCAAGCTCACCAAGGAACCAAAATCTCTTCCTAAGCCATATGAACCACCTACATATGCTTAGTCAAAACTCCTTCAAACTAACTCAAACTTGGTTTATTTCTTTATGAATCACTCATTCATTCATTTATATTCATAAATATAAGTGAAATCTAGGTTCAAACCCTTCAAACCAAATCAAAAATAAAGCAAACCAATTTAAAATCCAAGTTATCCTCTTTTGACCTATATCCCTTAATTTGGTCAAATTTGCTTTCAAATCACTCCAAACTCAAGTGATTTTCTCATAACCCATTTATATCTTCATTTATATTCACAAATATAAATGAAATATAAATTCAAATGGTCCAAACCAAATCCAAATCAAATCAAATTTCCAATTTTAGCCCTTTTAGCCATACTTTTGAGTTTGGCTAAATGACATTTAAATCAACTCAAAACCCATGGATTTCTTCACGATTCAATCATTCCTTTAATCATTGATCCAAATATAAATATAAACCACCATTATCAAGCCAAATCCAAGTCAACCCAAATCAAGCCCAAGTTAACCCCCTTTGGCTTGAAATTGTCATATGAACCAAAACCCACTTGGCTCCAAACCAATTGCAATTGAATTTATATTTCAATCCTAGGCTCATATGTGAGTTCAACTAAACTTGAATCAAACCTTGATCAAGCAAATTGACCCATTTAGGCACACTTGACCTAAAGTGACCTAAAAGACCTATTTGAGCTACTTTCTAATCCAACCCAAATTGGATTGAACTTAGCCCATCTAAACCTCAATCATGATCAATAATCATCATGGGGTGATTAATTGCATTGAATTGGTCAAACCAAGTCAAACTTAGGCTTTGACCAAGTCAATATTTAACCCAAACGAAACCCAAATTAGCCAAAATCCATCATATGCCAAATTAATTGAAACCATTAAGTCAAACCCACTCATAATCAATGATTGAACATGACCAAACCCTTAATTGAACTAAATCAAGCCTAATTGGCCATTTGACCTAAGTTGACCCAAATTGGCCTAAAAAGCCAAAATGAGTAAAATCATGATTTGATCCAAATTGATTGTAACCAATTGCTCAAGTTCATCCTAAATCACTTATTGAACTTGACCAAAGTCATGATTGAGCCCAAGTTGACCAATTGGCCAACTTGACCCAACCTAGCCCAAATTGACCTAAAGGGTCAAAATGGCCAAAATTCAAATTAATTCCAAATTAAACCAAACCAAAGCCTACAATCATTTTTAATCAACCAATTGAACTTGACTCAACACCTAACCCAATCCAATTTGGTCAAATTGGTCAACATGAACAATTTGACCCTTTTGAATCCAAGTGAGTCAAATCCAAACCTAGGCCAAAATAATCCAAATTAATTGAACCAAAATATCCCAAATCATCATATGAACCTAACCCAAGCCTTGGTTTAACCCAATTTGACCAATTGGATAACCCAACCCCACTTAGCCCAAATGGAACCCATTTGACCAATCCAAGCCAAACCACTCAAATCCAAATTATGGAATCTTGTGGGCTGATCTAACTCAACTTAAACTCACTCTAAGTCAGCCTAAGACCTCCATAAAAGCTAAGTGGTCCCCACCAAGGGGATTAGCCATCAAACTATGGGATTTAAACTTTAAAACCAATGGATCCAAGCCAAGTCAGCTCTCCCATCCCCATGGCAGTTCCTTAGCACTCCATAGAACCTTCCCCTAACCCACCTAGTCCACCTAACTCACTCTAGGTCAGATAGGGACCTTTAAGAGGTGAGTTGACTCACCTCTAACCCAAACCAAGCTCCCATTGGATCCAAGATTTGAAAACCTTGCACAATGGATCCATGGTAGCCTCCCCTCACTTCTCCCATCCCTGGCGTGCCACCCTGACTTTATGGAGACAAGTCTGGTGGCTGAACTGTGGTAATTTGGTGCAAAACATGTGTACGCGACTGTCCATCCTTCCTTATGAATTGAGGGGTATACCCCCTCAATTTGAGCATGATTTTGAAGGAATTCTAAAGCTTTGAAGTCTATGAAGCATTTTTGAAACCTTATAGAGTGATTCCAAGCCTTCCCGAGCGCTCCAAATCTAGATTTTCCATTCATTCGGTTGAAATAGGGGAGGAAAATCTCGATCCATACTCTCATGTTTCACAATCAAACCCAAATTTCTATTAGCCACACCATCACCATACCTAGTCGAGCACAAATCAAGCAATTCCCCAAGCTTCCAAGCCACGGAGGAGTGAGTTTGATCAAGACTGAATGCCAAAGGAGGGGAGCTTGGTCCATAGAGCATTCTACACCAAATCAAGCTGGGACTTCTTTAATATGCCTTAATTAGGAGAAGCTACCTCCAATGACCCACCGTCGGGCAGTAGCTCCAATGAGGTAATTTTGCAAACTGAGCCTTATATGCAAAAATGGGTTGGCCTTTTATGAAGTAAATTTGAATCCCATGTGAATTTGACCGTTTGATGTGCATTCCCCCTCCTTCCAAAGGTGTGGGATCGGTTTGATCCCAATCCAAGCTTAGATGAGCTCGGATCGAATAGGGAAAGATGGATAGTGCTCGACTTTCTCCGCTGATGAAGAAGGAAGATCATACTCCATTCGTTCCACGTGATCAAAATGGGCGGCTGTGATTAGATTATGGTAGATCCCTATTATTTTTTCCTTTAACCAGTGGATCGAATCATGGCCGTCCAATCTTCGAGCGGTCCATGGAGAAATACGCCATGTGAGTCAGCATGGATGCGACTACTTAAATAGTCAATCCCATCGCGTCGCGTTGAAAGTGTGCCGCATCAGCCGCCATGTGGCCCGACAGGATTAAGGTTTTAATTAGGGCTAATTATTTTGTTTTTTAATCATGAAACTTTCTAAAATCATAACTAATTATAGAAAATTTTAAAAAAATACAAACTTAGGCTAATTTTGAAGATATTTCAGAGTTCAATCTAGGAAAATTATTATTAATTAATTTTGAATAGTGATCTTAACTTAATTAAAGTTTTATCAAAAATCTAGTTAGCTTAATTACAGCTCAATTAAACACTCAATTAATCTTAAATTTTTTTGTAGATGTTAGGGGATGACCTCTGCCTCCCCTAATTTTATGGGATTTTATTAATTGCTTAATTAGAGAAATCACTTGATTAAGCCCTAATCACTCTCTTGATCTAATTAATCATAATTAATTAATGAATAATAGCTTGATTAATCATTTAAACCTAATTACCTCTATTGAATAGTAAGATAACTTAGGGGATGTGATTGGGGATACTTTTCCTAATTCATTTCCTAAGTTTTATTTACCTTTAAAAATCAAATTAATTAATGGTTAATGAAATGATTAATTGATTAATTAAGTGATTAATCTTCAAGATAGGGAAATCAGAATCTAATTGATTGTTTAAAATGATTTAGGGATTTAGGGCCTTGCCCTTGATCCATTCTCCTAAGTTAATTTCATCATTCAAATTAAAACATAACCAAAGTGTTTAATCAATTAATTAATGGCTTAATGAAATTAAAATAAAAAAATTTCAATTCATCCACACCTAAGCAACCCTTAATTAACCTTGGGTAGCTCCTTGGATATTCAATAACCTAAAGTGAGAGATGAAGAAATTATGGTTGGCTCACATGAGTGAGAAAATCATAAAAGTAATTAAGTGAGATCCCTTAAGCTTAATTAACTATTAATCATAAGCCAATTGCATTAGGCCCCTTTCATTTCTTAGGAGCATTGCAAATTTACTTTTCATATGGTTGCATATCATATTGGCTTATTATTAATTAGTTAATTAACTTAAGGTGATATAGGTAAGGGTTAATTAATTCACTTAATTCATACCTTAACCTAATTAAAATATAAAATCAACTTAAATATTTTTCATTAAGCCAAATTAATTCACACATGGGGAATTGGGCTAGGATTAGCAAACCTCTTTCATATTTCCTAAATCAAATCAAACTCAAAGTTAAAAATGTCTTTAAAGAATTTTGGTTTATTTTAAATAGCATTATTTAATGTGATTGTCCTTAGGAATTAATTGCGATGAATGAAATCTTGTACTTATATTCCTTTATTTCTTTCCAATCATGCTAAATATTGCTTGCCATATGAAATCTTGCATTCATTGCTTTTAAAATTAATTAAATGAAATGGTTTCTTTTATGTCAAATTGCATGTGTTGACTTAAATTAAAAATAGGTGTGGCTATTATTACTACTAAATCAAAAGCTATTTTCAAAAGCCTATAAATCAATTATTATAAATAAAGTAATGTTAATTACAAGTATCTATAAGTTTGCATGTGACAATAATACAAGATGTGCAATATGAAGTCTCTTTCCTTATCTTAACATGGACTCACATAGGATTTGCAAGTGTATAGTTCGTTTGAAAAGAACACAACATTTGCCTAAATCACATATGTAAATCATACAATCAAATCAAATATGACTTCTTGCATGATTCCTTATTCATGTGGTTCTTTTTGTACATTCATATGTATCTGAGAACATTGGTATATTAGACTGGACACCCCGGGGCTGCGAGGCTTTAAGTAGTCCTAAGTAGGACTTGTACCATATGCCCTTGGTGCAAAAAATAATGGCATCATACTCACTTAAAATTTTTATACATATGTACATATGATGTGGTGTGGAAAAAATTTCTATACGGGGAAGTATCCTTCAAATTTGTTGGTGAGAAATGAAAGAGGAAAACATATAGAAATTCATCTTTTTAGGATGCCACGTGGAGCTGTAGATGTACTTATTCAGGTGATCGAGTACGTCATCAAGAAAATAGTGTACTATCTTGAAAGACAGAAACCACTACCCTTTAATGGACCTAATCACCTCAATAAGGACTCCAAAGGATGATGGATATGCATATGTACCAGAGATTCTTTCCCTACTTTACATGGAAAAGTAAACCAAGATTTATTTTAAATTGGGTTCGTTAAGTTCCCAACAGGGGCAAGCCCCCATAGTTAATTACATCCTAAGGGACGAGATCCCTTAGGAAAACTCTCGATTAAGGTAAATGATCATTATCTTTGAAGATTTCAATAGGAAGGACTATCAATCGATTAGTTCATGTTTGAAGATCAAATGGAATTGATCAAAGAGGGAGTTATTATTGAAGCCAAAATGGGAGAATAAATACTATGCTAAAACCAATATCTCTATCATATGACTTTACATTGATTTATTTATTTGGTTCATTTTCATTAAAATTTAGGACTATAGTCCTTAACACAAGATTAAGAATGCTAGAGGTGAAAATTATGCTTATGGCCCTGGGGAGAAGCAACCTCGGACCTAAATCAAATTTCAATAAAACCTAAATGTACAAAATGGGTGTGGTTTGCTATAAGAAGGAAAACCACTTGACAAACTTGTCAAGAGGTGGAAAACTATATCTATTTTAAATACATGTAGAGTCATTATGCTTATGCAAGATAGTTAAATATTATTTATTTGAAAGAGACTAAGTCCTTAAACTCACTCCCTAAGAGACTAGATCATGTAAAGTGACATGCTTCAAATGACCCAAATCTAATGCAATTCAAATATCATTTTATTTTTATTTTTGGACAATTATTTTGACTTAGCTAATAAGTTCATATGTAATGCATGAGAAATAGTTATTGGCCAAAATTAGCAAGAAAGGAGGTGAGTTTCCATCATGACTCAAAGTCAAAAAGTTTCTCAAGAAAGGTGGAAACCCTCAATCAAGAGTGAAATGAGATGCATTTGTGCATGATATTATAAAAAAATGCTCATCGGTGATTGCTAATTCTTTTACCTTGATTTTAAACCTAAGCTTTAGGTGATTATGAGTTGTTTAATTTTTTATTTTGAGTTGTTAAGTTGGGTAAAGATTTATTTTCTTAAAGAGCCTAATACATCCAGCCATACATAAAGCAAAGAAGAAACTAGGAAAAGCATGACACATAAACTAAACAAATCATCAATCAATTTTAAAAATAATCTAAAAAGAATAAAATTGTGGTTGGGCACCACCACAAAAACTTCAATATCAAATGTGGGTGCAATACCAATAAACTTACAAATTAATTAAATTACAATTAACAAGGAATTCATTGTTATGGGATCTTAAGCATTATTTCTTCTTTCTTCTTTTCTTCTTCTTCTTTTCTTCTTTCTTCTTTTTCTTCTTTTCTTTTTGTTTTCTTCTTTTTGGAAGGTAGATTCTCTTCATATGGATAAGATAGGATCAATGCTAATTCATCCATAATCATTCCAAAATCCTAATTACATAAATTTATATGAAAAGAAAAAGAATGGAAAATCTAACTAATAGTTGCAAAATAAAGGTTAGCTAAAATAAACCCAAAAATCCTAAGCATGTATATAGACTTAACACCCTACACATGGGTGACTAAATTCTCCTATTGATTATGCTTAGGGTATAAAAGTAAGCAAAAGTATTTTATTTTTTTATGATAGCCTAAGCACAATCCCCTAAAAAAAAGAATAGTTAGACTAAGAGCATCTACCATTCATTCTAAGCTATACACAACACATCAAAATATATATCAAAAATAAACAAAATATCACACCATGCAACCTAATATAAAGCAAAGTGGTGACTTAATTTAAGGTGTGTGCTTTGTTTTTGTGTGGTATCTTAGCTATGGCTTTAGGTTCAAATTTTCTAATTGTGAAAATATGTTCAACTTTTTCTTTAAGTTGTTTAATTTTTGATTTTATTTCTGTTTTGGTTTGGTTCAAGTGAATCCTACAATTTACTAAGTTATGGGAAGAGAAGGAGACTTCTCTTTCCTTCCCTAACCTAAGTAATTTTTAAAATAGATTCACATGTTAGTTTTGTTTAGGTGAATGTTTTTGATGAAATATTTTAATTAATCCTAAGTTTAGATGAACTCTAAACAAACCTATTAAAAAAGAAAGACATTTTAAGATTAAGTAAAATGAATCAAAATTCACATAACACACCTTACTTCATTTCTTTCCCAACATATATAACATGCATATCTATACATACAAAATGAGAATATTTATACTTTATGATGCATGATAAGTAATCCATTTAAGAATTTAGAAGTTGAATATGCATGATTTTTCAAGTAAAGATTTTTCCAAATTTTCACATACACATGAAAGTAAGAAAGGAATAAATGAGTATATCGCCTTTGTTAACCAATTACAAGATTATAGGGCTACTTAAAACTAACCTAGGTTGTAGACTAATATATTTTCCTTAAATACAAACATATGTATAAAAAAAAGAAATGAAATGGAAAAGAAGAATGCAAAATATATTAATTGATTCATTTTGTTTATGCATTTATTATGCAAGTATATATGATAACATAAATGAATATTTTATAAATTAGGTGAGTATTAGGTCCTTTTCAAATGAACCATATATCTCACAATTTCTTATTCAAAATTATGCTAACATAAAGAAAAGGAAACATGCTAAAGCATACCATAATAATCTTTCACATGCAAGCCTATAATTAAAATATAAAATTAGCATACTTTCAAATTTCATATTTGATTTATATGTTTTGAAAATAATTTGAATTTAGTAGTGATAATAGCCATTCATATTTTTTCTTTAAACATGCAAAATTGACATAAAGTAAACAATTTCATTTTTTTTTAAATTTGAATTTGAAAAATATGAATGCATGAAACCACATGACATACAAATTTAACATGTTAAAGGTCAATGTAATGAAAGCATGTAAACAAACTCACTTCAATTAAATCAAAAGACATTCTTAGGAATAAAGTTTAAAATAAATCAAAGTGTATTCAATATGATTTTTATTAGTTTAAAGTTTGATTTAATTTTGAAAATGAGATGAGTTTGCTGTTCCTAACCATTCATATATGTGTTTGATATTTTTGTTTAATTTTAGATAATAGATCCATTTTTATGTATTAATTAAGTTGTATGAATTAAAATTAACCCTACACCTACACCACCATAAAATAATCCAAATAATTATGAAATGAATGACATAAAAAAAAAAACTTACAAGGAATTTAAAAAAAAGTTAACAAGAAAATGGTCTAATACAATTTGGTCCATAATTAAAAGTTAATTAAGCAGGGGTTTAACTTGTAATTTCAAAACACCCTTTCACACATATGAATTGGGTTTGATTTTTTGATTGAACTTGTTATTAACATAAGAATCTAAGTAGATTAATTAAGTTCGGAACTTTTAGAATTTTTAGAAATTAAATAAGGAGATAATTAATGAATTAATTATTAATTAAGAGGAGATTAAGGAGACAAAAGGTGGTTTAGGGAATAGCTTAGGGGAAATGCCCTAAAATTATTCCATAGACCTCCTATCTACTGGATATGACCTAAATCAACTCTAATTATAGATTAAAACCACTAATCATACCCTAATTATGCTTAATTACACATGGAGGGTAATTAAGAAATCCATATGCAATTCTCCTAATTATGCCTTCAATAATTTCCAAGAATTAGGAGAAGCCATAAATATACCCAAGAAGTTTGGGATAAATAATTAAAAGGTAATTAGCAAAATGAAGTTTCTAATAAAACCCAAAATCAGAGAAAATTATAATTCAAAACCCATTGAAATTAATTTTAAAATATTTTAAGTTAAATTATCTTTCCATTAATTTTATTTTATATTTTTTTAAATTTTATTGAGAGAGTTATGAATTTTAGAATGCAGAGATTAGAATTAATTAAAACATCCTAACTAATCCTCTACTCATGGTTCGACGATGGCTACAGTCTTTATGTCATGCCATCATCACTTAAACATCGCATCAAAAGGCATGATATGAATGCTTTGATCTCGTCCACCAAAGATCGGACTGAATTCCCATGATTTTAAAAAGGATAAAGGAAATTCTAAATGTGGGAATTATCTCGGCCGTCCATCCAAAATGCACAGATGGATAGCTGAGATCTCCCAAGTTCTTTCACCTTGATCAATAGAGGTTGTCCATGATCTAGGGGAAGATCCGAGCTCGATTGAGCTCGGATTAAAACCAAACTTAACCCACACCATCTAAAGCCAAAGAGTGGCACATCCAACAATGGGATTTACTTGAATTAAAAATTCTCTTCACAAAGGACCAACACCTCCTATGCTAGGTGGTCGAAAAATCCCATACCTCATCGGAGGTGATCACTGACGCTCGATTCCCTTGGTGGAGCTTATCTAGTTGACATGTTTAAGAATGAGCACTTGAGGTTATGTGAATTGGTCTATGGACCAACTTCTTACTCCCTCTTTGATCCAATTCAACTTCTCTTACTGTGGGAACTCCAATGGAATCTTGGGTGCACTCGACTTAGCTCCCTGATGAAGTTTGCAATGGGAATTGAAGTTGATTTGAGTGAAGAGGAGTTTAGAAATGAGAGGAGCCCCCCAATTTTTTAAGGAAGAAAAATGAGAAAGCTTGATTTCAATTCTCTCCTAGTAAGCATAGGAATGCTCTCTGATGGCTTTTAACACTCTCTAGGGCTTAGTCGAATTGGAATGATGATTTTGAATTTGATTAGGGGGAGTATATCTCCCCCTTGAAGGATTGAATGGCCACAAGCCTATGTGCTATTTTGATCTAAATGATCATAATGGGAGGGAGGTTTGATTAGTTAGATGAGTGCACATGGTAGGTTTGAGGCCTTGAGTGGAATGCCAACCTCCCATGTGCTTGAATTTGAGTGGGAGATGGATTTTGAATTAGCCATTTTGACCCAAGGGGTCGAGTTTGGCCTTGAACAATTGGGCTGCCCCAAACCCATTGGGTTGGGTGCACCACTCTTCATTAGGCCCCCTTAAGCTATTAGGAAAGCATCAAGTGGATATGAAGAGGGTATGACCAAATTACCCATGGATTAAGCCAAAATTTATTCTATGGCCTATGGGTAGAATGGACATTTTGCTAATTTTTTAATTTGGATATGTTGGGTATGTGGAGAAACTAGGTTTGGCTAAGTTTCATGAGATTTGAAATTCATTTGATAAGGTTTGGCTCATGTTGACCCATTTAGGTGAAAATGGATCAACTTGGGTCAAGTTTACCAATTTGTCAAATTGGGTCAAACCAAGGGTTAGGTCAAGTTCATATGACCATTTGAAATGTTTTGGTAGCTTTGGTTTGATTCAATTTGGTATAGTTTTGAATTTGGCTCATATGACTTCATTTAGGTCAAATGGGTCAAGTTGACATATTTGACCCATTTGACCTCTTTGAGGTAGGTCAAGGGTAGGTTTAGGTTTGGTTAATCATATGGAGTGGATTGGTATCTTTATTTCCAATCAATTTTGGTTAAGTTCAAATTTGGCTCAACATGACCCCTTTAGGTCATGTTGGGTCTAAGGTCAATTAGGCTCGGTTAAGTCTAGTTGGCCAATTGAGGCTTTGGTCATGTTCAACAAGTGATTTGGAATGAACTTGACCCATTAGTTTGGATCAATTTGTCTTAGATCAAGTTTTGACACATTTTGACTTTTTAGGTAAAGTTAGGTCAACTTGGGTCAAGTGGCCAATGGGCTAGGTTAGGCTCAAATGTTGGCTTGGTCAAGTTCAAACATAGGTCATGAGTGAACCTAGATCAATGGTTTCAATCAATTTGGCCTATGGTGGAATTTGGCTATATTAGGTTTTATTTTGGGCTAAGTGTTGACTTGGTCAACCCTTAGGTTTGACTTGGTTTGACCCAATTTGATTGATTGATTGACCCATGATGATTGTTGATCATGATGAGAGGTATATATGAGTTTGGTTCAATCCAATTTGGTTAGGATTAGAATTTGGTTCATAAGGGTACTTTAGGTCACTTTGGGTCAAGTGAAACTGATCAAATGGTCTCAAGCATGATTTGAGTTTGGTTGATCTTGTATATAGACTTATGATTGAAATATAAATCCATCTACAAGTGGTTTGTAGTCAAATGGGTTTTGATCCATTTGATAATTTCATATTCAAAGGAAGAATATGAAGGGATTTTGGGTTTAATTTTTGACTTGGATTTTGATTGCGTGATTGAAGTTTGTATTTATATATGAGTTCATGATTATAGGTTTGATTGAATCATGAGAGAAAATCAAGAGTTTGGCTTGATTTGAAGTTGATTTGGCTAAGTTTAAGATTTTGACTTGAACGCTTAGCTTGAATTTTGAGTAGATTTGGGTTTGATTTTTGGAATTGATTTTGATTGTTTGAATTTATATTTCATTTATATATGTGAATATAAATGAGAATATAAATTGATCATGAGAACATTTCAAGGATTTGAAGTGGTTTAATCATGATTTGGGCTAAGTCCATTAAGAGGGATTTAAAAGACTTAGGAAAATTTTGGAGTTTGAAGTTTAAATTTTTGAATCTAGTTTGATTGATTTGAATTTATATTTTATTTATATATGTGAATATAAATGAGACTATAAATAAATTATAAGAAAATTCCATGAATTTGAAATGGTTTGTTGAAGATTTTGGATAAGTCCTTTAATGGAAAATTAAAGGACTTAGGAAATTTTTAGATTGGGAATTTAATTGGAAGGTTTGATTTAATTGATTTGTATTTATATTTCATTTATATATATGAATATAAATGAGAATATAAATGAGTTTTGAGAAAATCCCATGACTTGGAATTGGTTTGATCAAGATTTTGGTTAAGTCCATTAATGGAAAATTAAGGACTTAAGAAAGATTTTAGATTTGGAATTTAATTTGAGGATTTGATTTGATTGATTTATATTTATATTTCATTTATTTATGTGAATATAAATGAGAATATAAATGAGTTTTGAGAAAATCCCATGAGTTTGAATTGGTTTAGAGTTGATTTTGGCTAAGTCCATTAATGGAAAAATTAAGGACTTAAGGAATTTTCATGAATTGATTTAGAATTTTGAGTTTGGTTTGATTGATTTGAATTTATATTTTATTTATATATGTGAATATAAATGAGAATATAAATGAATTATGAGAAAATCTCAAAGACTTGATTTGGTTTTGATCATGATTTTGGCTAAGAATTTGGACCTAAGAATTTTGATGGATTTTGATCATGGGTTTCAATAATAGATTTCAATCATGGATTTCAATCATGGAATTAGTTTGAGTTTGGAGAAAATCAAAATATAATTGATTTGGAGTTTGACTTGAAAGAAGGAAGGTGAGGAAAGGTTTAAGCTAAGGGTAGAAAATTTTCCTAACACCCCTAAGGCATGACTTATTCCTATGGCTAACTCTTCTAAGTCTCTAGGGCTAGGTTAAGTGTCCACCGAATCACTAGATGTGTCTTAAGACTAAGAAACTCTTAAAGTCAAGAGGAGTCCTATGCCTAAGATGGAGGGGTTGAGAGCTCATCCTAAAAATGAGGTCAACAAAGGGTGCCCAATAGGTGTGGTGTGATTGACAAGGAACACCGCACATACTGGTGTTGATCGAAATGATCAACAACACTGAGAGATCACAAGCACTAATAGAAATAATCTATCCTTAACCCAAGGAAAAGAAAGAATTTAGAACTTAGTGCAATGTGGCTCTACTTATGTCCAAGACATAAGAGAGAGGGAAGAAATCCACTAAGGGATAGAATGTGAACCTTCCACTAGGGATGTAGGTTCAAGTCATCCACAAGGGGATGAGAGGTTTGATTTGATTGGAATCTCACTGAGGAGAAAAGGATTTGATTTATTCTGCTAGGGAAGAGGGTTGAATTTGTTTCAATTTTTATTAAGTTTGAATTTTGAGATGAACCCTATTGGTTTGCGATGGACTGCACTAAGCAGGAGCCATGGAGGCTAAGACCTAATTCAGATTTACCAATCCAAAGGGATAGTCTACTAAACATATAGTAGGACTAATCAACCAAAAGGATGTCTTTCGGTATGTAGCAGCTGCACTAGGAAGAAAGTATGGTAGACTTACATCCTCCAAAGTAAAGACCAGTTGCTGGGGTAATCTACTGACAAGATAACAGATTGAACCCAACCTATGGCTGACTATTGAGTGAATGCTGTTGGAGAACTTAGATCAACTCAAAGATAGTCAAGATTAATTTTTATTTTTAAATTTGTTTGTTTTGATTATGATGGATCCCATAGGTTTGCGATAAACTGTACTGAGTAGAGGCCATGGAGGCCAAGACCTAACTCAGATTTATCAATCCAAAGGGAGTAGTCTACCAACCATAAAGTAGAACTATCCAACCAAGGGGAAATGCCTTTTTGGTATACTACTCACATCTTCCACAAGAAGGAACCACTAGGGTGATTGGTTGCTTTGGGCAATAAATCAAACCCGACCTAGGGCTGACTATTGAGTGAATGCCACTAGGGGACTTAAATCAGCTCAAGGTTAGTCAAAGATTAATTTCATTTTTAATTTGTTTTAATGGATTTCATCTATTTGTGATTGATCAAACAGAGAAGGAGCTTATAGAAGCCTAGACCTATCTCAGATTTACTAAAACAAATGGAATAGCTTCCCGGTCGATGGGAGAACTATCCAACCAAAGGAGTGCCTTTCGATTTGCAATGATGAATTAGAGGGAAGAAAGCTCAGGGACTCACACCTTCCACTAGAAAAGACCATTGGGGTGATCGGTTGCTTTGGGCAACAAATCGAACATGACCTAGGGCTGCCCATCAGTTTTCGACAATCATGCTAGAAAGAATGCATCATAGTCTTACATATTCCAAAGCGGAATGACTGTCGGGTTAACCTTCTTGTGGAAAAATAGATTGAACCTGACCTAAGGGTGACTACGGAGTGAGTACCGACCCAGGGATTTATCTCAACTCAAGTAGCCAAGCAATTCCTATAGGGAGTTCTGCTGACACTACCCTAAATATAGGATGTCTACTTGGGAAAAGGGGACCTTTGGGGGCTTTAGTTTCTAATCCACAAGCAAATTATTTTTGTTTATTTTATTTATTTTAGTTATTTATTTGTTTGAGTGTGGACCCTGTTGGTTTGCGAGGGATCAAACTGAGAAGGAGCTTATATCAGCCTAGACCTATCTCAGATTTACTGAACCAGCGCATCCGTTGAACAAATTCTCCAACTACAGGGGTGGCTACTAGGAAAGGGGAACTATCCAATCCAAAATTAACTAGGGTAATGTCTAAATGGGGTTGCAAAGGACATGATCCAAATAGAGTGCCCACAGGGATGGGGCCACTAAGGGCTTAATCCAACACCTTGTAGAAGATGACATGGCTAAATCCAATAGGTATTTAGTGTCCAACTCAAGGAGAAAGCAAGGGGAATCACATCTGCCAAGAGTGGTGTACTCACCAGGTGAGTCGCTTCCAACATAGCAAACATCAACCAACCTAAGGTGCCCATTGATTTGCAATAATCAGCCTAGGAAGAAAGCTCGGGGACTCACATCCCCTATGGCAACTTGTGGGATAGTCTATCTTGACGAGTGCTATCCGACCTAGGGCGACTAATGAGTGAATCCCACTAGGGGACTTAAAAGAGTTCCTTAGTCTTAAGACACATCTAGTGATTAGGTGGATACTCAAACCTAGCCCTAAAGACTTAGAAGAGTTAGCCATAGGGGTAGGTCATGCCTTAGGAGTGTTAGAAAAATTTTCTACCCTTAGCTTAAACCATTCCTCACTTTCTTTCTTTCAAGTCAAACTCCAAATCAATTCTATTTGATTTTCTCCAAACTAAAATTAATTTCATGATAGAATTTCATGATTGAAATCCATTGTGGTGTTTATTTTTAAGAACATGGGACACCACACAGATCTTAGGGGGTACTTATTGAAGTGATTGGGTACGACATTAAGGAATGATGTACTATCTCAAAAGATAGAAATCACCACCCTATAATAGACCTAATCACCTAATAAGGACTTTTAAGGCATGATGGGTCTTCGAATATACTAGAGATCTTTCCCTACTTTACATGGAAAAGTAAAGTAGGGTTTATTTTAAGCCGGGTTCGTTAAGTTCCCTATGGAGGCAAGCCCTCATAGTTAATTACATCCTAAGGAATGGGAATTCTTTAAGAATACTCTTTATTAAAGTAGACAATTATGGTCTCCAAAGATTTCAAGGTTAATACTACCAAAGGATTGGCTATTTTAGAAAAATCAAATGGGATAGATCAAGAAGAAGACTTATTTTTAGAATCCAAAGGGGGGAAGTAGGAAATACTCATGATACTAGGAAGCTTAGTGAGCATTCCAATCTACCCTATAATTGGGCTTTATATTTTTTAAAATTTGAAGAGAGTTAATTATTTGAGTTGACATTTTATTAGATTGTTAGGGCTTATAATTTCACAGTATAAGATTGTGGGAATGCCTAAGAGGTGAGGATTTATGCTTGTAGTGTAAAGAGAAACAACAACCTCAGATCTTAAATCTAGGGAGCTTTTACGAAGGTCGAAGCACAACCTAAATCTAAGGCAAAATTGGGTATATGGTTTATCTCCATAAGAGAGAATAAACCACCCGACTACTGGACTTATTATCACCTAGAGTGGTAGCCAGCTAACTCCTCATACGTTTTAAATCCATGTAGGCAAGTCTTATGCTTTGCAAGATAGCTAAGCTATTGTTTATTTAGAAAGGAGACTAAGTCCTTAAACTCACTCCCTAAGAGACTAGAGCATGAATGGTATGAATTCATGACTTAATCTAATGCACATTTTATCAAAATTATTTCATTCTTTTGAACTCTTTATTTTGACACATGCTATGAGATTTTGTATGCCTAAATGCATGAGAACTTGATTATGGGCCAAATCAAGAGAGAAAGGGGTGTTCTTCCATCAAAGGCTCTCATAAGTTAAGCCATCATTCTCTGGGAAAGATGGAAGCCCCCTCTTAACAAGAGTGGAAGAGTATGACATGCATGATATTATACATTCATTCATCCAATAAGGGTTGCTAAAAATTTTATTATCTTGATTTAATTTCTAGACTTTTATGTGAGAATATGAGTTATTTTAAATTTTTAATTATGAGTTATTAATTGTGGTAGAAAAATTAATTTCATCCTAAGAGCCCACTGCATCCAGGCCACACATTCAAATATCAGTCATAAAAAAACTATGAAAAGCATGTTGTTCTAGTGCACAATCTAAACACAACATCAAAAAATTTTATAGACTACCGTAAAAGAATAAAAGGCCAATACGATCGGGTTCTGCCATACACCCCGAAAAGAGAAGAAAAAGATGGGTAGTCGAGCTCTACCCTTATACCCTGGATTACAAAAAAATAATATATGCTATGGGGGTCTTCTTTTTTTCATTTCTTCCTTCTCTTCCTTTTAATTTTGATTTGCTCCAAAGGCATCACAGGGCACCCCAGGGACTAAGCCTTTTGGCCGCTGCTCATCCTAATCCCCCATAACACTAATCCTAATTCTTAATGAAAAATTACATTAAAAATAGGAAAAGTAAATCTACACAAAAAAATAAATGTTATAACAAACCATACAACCTAAGCAGTTATATGAATAATTTTTACTTAGAATCCCACACATGGGTAACCAAGCCCACCTATCCTAATGTGAGTTATGCTTAGGGGCTAAGCAAGCTACACAGCAAACACGTTTATATTTTTATTACAGTGGCCCCTTAAGGACAACCCCCTGCAGAAAACATGATTAGATTAATAATGGCCTAATATCCAGTCTACAAAACATACACCCTAAGATCCAGTCTAAAAGATTACATTACAAAACAAAACACAACATCATACATACAACTCCCTAACTTAGCACTAGAAGTGGTGACTTAATATTCTAATGTGCTTAAGGCTTATGTGGCAAGACTTTACTAGGCTTCTTTAGTTTAAGTTTCAATTTGGAGTTTGAATTTGTTTAAATTTTATCTTTGGGTGATTTCAATTTAAATGATTTAATGATATTTTTTCATTTTTATTTCACTTTTATTAGGTTAAAATGATGTTTAGGTTTTCAAGAATGAAGAGTAGAATGAATTCCATTTTTAGATGGAACTCACCCTATTCTACATCCTAATTTCTAAAGAATCTAACTAAGATCCTTAAGTATCTTAATTAGCCCATTTGAATTTGTGTAATTTATTTGATTTAATTTAGAGCTTAGAATTTGAGTTGGTTTAAGTATTTGATTGATTGATTTTGATTTAGATGTTTTGGTTTAATTACATTTTGATAATTCAATATCCATGATATCTAATGAAGTTTAAGTTTGTTTAAATTCATGTGTTTTTGATTGATTAATTTCATATTAGATGGTTTGGTTTAATTAAATCTTGATAATTCAATATCCTTGATCTCTAATGGAGTTTAAGTTTGTTTAAATTCATGTGTTTTTAATTGATTAATTTCAGATTAAATATTTTGGTTTAATTAAATCTTGATAGTTCAATATCCTTGATCTCTAATGAAGTTTAAGTTTGTTTAAATTCATGCATTTTTGATTGATTAATTTTAGATTAGATGTTTTGGTTTAATTAAATCTTGATAATTCAATATCATTTTCAATTAACATTTATTTTTTTCTTTGATTACGGTTATGTGACTTGACTTTATGTTTATTTGATTTGATTATGGTTCATTCATTTGTAGTTTGATCAGATTAGACTAATTGAGATTTTATTTTAATTTTAATTGTGTTTGATTCCTTATAATTAGGATTTTATCTTTTAATCTCATCCATTTGTCATGTTTATCAAAGTTTGGTTTGTATTTTGATTTCATAGATTGGATAGTAAATTAGTTTATCTTATTTAAGCAAGATGAATGAGATTTGATTTGATTGCATATTAAATTGATCAGAGCCTTTCTTAATTTAATTTAATTTGATTTAATTTGATTTGATTAGCTTTATTAGCCTATGAGTTTGCTTAGGTTCAATATGATTATGTAATTAGTTTAATTAAGAAGTGTATTTATGTTAATTATATAGATTTGTTTAATTTTCAATTTGATTTCATATTTGTTTAGGTTAATGATGTAATTAATGACTTAATAATTTTGGTTTAATTTAGGTTTTGATTAGTATTTAATTGCATTTTGATTATGTTCAAATTTATGTTTAAGTAAGCTTAAGTTTAATATGATTAATTTGATTAACTTAATTAGTTTGTTTAAGAGGTGTGATCAATTATTAAATTAAGTAAAGATTTGTTTATTTTTTTAAAATTTTATTTCATATTTGTTTAGGTTAATGATGTAATTAATGACTTAATGATTTAAGTTTAGATTAATAATTGATTAGTATTTAATTGCATTTATGTTTGATTAGTTTAAGTTTAATATGATTAATTTGATTGACTTTAATTAGTTTACATAAGATGTTTGATCAAATTCATTAATAGATTAATTAAGTGTTTGATTTGAATTAATTTAATCTTATTTATAAAGTTAATTTAGTTTATTAAGATGGTGGATTAATTTATTAAGTTTGCATTAATTAGGTGTTTATTTAATTAGATTAGCTTAAGGGTAATTAGTTTAATTAAGGAGTGTGTTTAAGTTAATTATTAAATTAAATAAAGATTTATTTAACTCTTAATGATGTAATTAATGACTTAATGATTTAGGTTTAATTTAGGTTTTGATTAGTATTTAATTGCATTTTGATTATGTTTGATTAAGCTTAGGTTTAATATGATTAATTTGATTAACTTAATTAGTTTACTTGAGGGGTGTGATTAATTATTAAATTTAATTAGGGGTTTGATTTAAGCTTACTTTTAGAGTTAGCTTTAATGTAACTTATTTAAATTAATTTGATTAATTAAGATGATAGATTAATTCATTAAGTTTGCATTAATTAGATGTTTGATTAATTAAATTTGATTAAGGGTAATTAAATTTTTAAATCATTAGATTAATTAGGGTTTGTTTAATTAGAGATTAATGACTTAATTTCTCATATGTGAGTGTTTTGATTTGGTTAAGTGTTTTACTTAAGTTTGATTTGATTAAAGGATTATTATTATTACCATCATTATTATTAAGTGAATTAATTATTTATTTCATTTTAATTAAGTTTGATTATTTATGATTAGAGTTTTATTTGATTTGATTCATTTATTATGTTTGTTTGATTTCATTAACATGTTTGATTTAGTTATTAGGTTGAAATATTTAATGGTTAATTAATCATCTTATTCTGAATGGATGTGATTTAATCATATATTAATTAAGTTTACTTAAATTTACTTAGTTTAATTCGATTAATATCAAATGATTATGTTGAATTAGTTTGTTAATCAATTTAATTTTTAGTTTATTTAATGATTAGTTTCAGTTTATTTATACTCATTGAGTTTCATATGGTTAAGATTATATTTAAATCATTTTTGAATTTTTTTTAATTAATTTAATTGATTTAAACTTTTTCTTTGCTTGGGGTTCATTAGGATTGATAAAAATCACATTATTTTCTTAATAATTCAATTTGAAGTGATTTAAATTTTGAAGATTTTGTAAATTTTTGAATTTTTATTTGACTTATTTTATTAAAATGGACAATCTAAACTTCAAAATTTAATTTCTCCCAATCAATTTTTTCACTTGAAATGTTTATGGTATGTGTGTTTTAACTTAGTATCAATCCCTAAAAATTTCAACTTAATTTGGCACATATTTTTGGTTTAATTAATGAAATTTGATTTTCACTAAAAACTCAAATTAAACTCAAAATACTTAGTGAATTTGGAGATTTTTGAGTTTGTTGGATTCCTTTCGAAAAGACGAATCTAACGAGAATTTGTTTGCAAGTTTTGGTTAACAATTTTATTTTTTATAAATTTTTGAAGTTTCAGGTGATTTAAATTAATTTTTCTTTAAATAAAAGAAACACGCATAGCGCTGACGTCAGCCGTTGGGCGGGAAGACCGGTCAACCCACGGAGAGTGACCCATGGCTCTCTCTGGACCAACCAATCACAGATCGACAATCCAAATCAAATTTTGTGATCCGAGGATGGGCGATGAGCAATGAGCCATTTCGATCGATGTAAACCGCCATCAAATGATCGGATCACATCGTGATCCAAGGCGAATCGCAATCCATGCGATCCAAGGTGATCTCACGAACCACATGATCGGATGGCGCCAATGATGAATAGTGTTTTCAGGCTTTTTAAAGGGAAAAATGGTATTTCTAAATGAAAATATGTCCAAGTGGACCCATTTTCATGTCGATTCATACTAAAAAAACTCTATTTTCTAATTGGGATGATTTAAAGTAAAAAATGTGGGATTATCTAGGGGAAATTCCTAAAACTGCAAGAAAATTAATGCAAAATATGAGAAATCTTATGGCCGGCTAAAGTTTGGCAAAATTTACCTCACCGGGGATGGTTTCCAGTGGAGATGAAGATCCGAGTGAACTCTTAGGTATGTGAGGAAGCTTTGGAATAATCTTTAACTCTTGCCTCATTTCGGAATATCATCTTCTCCGATGTTTACCATCGTCTCACCAGAAAAGTAACTATTTATGTTTTTGAGCTCAAAAATGGCTCAAAGAGGTGGGGGATGGGTTTCTTTTTGCTTTGGGGAGCTTTTGGGGGCTGAATGGTTGTGGGAGGAAGAGGTGTGAAGCCTCATTTTCCCCTCCTTTTATAATGGCCAAAAATCCATACTTTTTTGAATTTTTTTGGCTCCAAATTGATTTCCATCTTGCTTGGGGTGGTTGGGATGGATGATGGATTGATTGAGGACTTTGGATTTTTGCTCTAAAGTCCTCTTTTGCTGTCATATGATCAGCTCAATTGAATACAAATGTTGAGGAGGAGTTAAGTGCATGTGATGGGGGAGAATTAAATGAGGTTAGGTGGAATCCTATATAGGGGAGGATCCATGAGGGGTTTAATTGGGTTGAGTTGATTTTGGGCTGATCCCAAATGGGTTTGGGTTGGGTTTGATCAGCCCCCAATGGGTCTTGGCTTAATTTCAAGGGATTTGGCTCAATTTGGGTCATATGGGTCATATTAGGTCAAGTTGATTGACCAATTAAAATTGGCCTGGGTTAAGTGTTGATTTTTGTTCAATTGGCTAACTGAAGATGAATGTGGTCTTTGGTTTGAATTATTTTGGATTTAATTTGGATTTAGGCCTAATTGACCCTTTAGGCCTATTTAGGCTAGGTTGGGTCAAGTTGATCAATTGAGCTTGATTGATTATGGCTTTGGTCAAGTTCAATAATCAATTTGGAATGAACTTGAGCCATTGGTTGCAATCAATTTGGGTTAGATCATGATTTGACCTGATTTGATCCTTTAGGCCTATTTGGGTCAACTTGAATCAAATGGCCAATTAGGCTTAGTTTGGCTTAATTGGTGGTCAAGTCATATTTAAATATTGATTTTGGATTGATTCAAATCATTGGTTTCAATCAATTTGATGTAGGATGAGTTTTGGCTAGTTTTGGTTCATTTGGGTCCTTTAGGTCACTTTGGGTCAAATGGACCAAAGCAGGTCAATTGGTTTGGTTTTGGTTTGATTCGAGTTTAGTTGAACTTATATATGAGCCATAGATTGAAATATAAATTTAACAACAATCAATTTAGAGTCTAAGGGATTTTGGCTCATTTAAAATTTCCAAGTCAAAAGGGCTAGGTTGGGTTTCACTTGGGTTGGTTTCGATTTGATTTGATGATTTTAGGTTTCATTTATATTTGGGTAGATAATTGAATGAATGATTGATTCAAGAGAAAATTCATTAGTTTTGATTTGATCTGGTTATAATTTGGCTAAGTCCAAAGAATTGGCTTAAAGAGTTTTGATTGAGTTTGGATTTGATTTTCGATGTAGTTTTGGTCACTTGAATTTGGATTTCATTTATATCTCTGAATATAAATGAAGGAATAATTGATTTATAAAGAGATCAATTATGTTTGATTTGATCTAAAGGGAGTTTTGGCTAAGCTTATGAATGTGGTTCATATGGCTTAGGAAGGGTCTTAGGATTTGAATTTGATTTTGGGTTTCAATCATGTGGAGTCAAACTTGAAATTAGATTTGGAATTTGAATTTGAATTTGAGATTTAGTTTGAGAATTGAATCTGGGTTTGATTTGAGAAAGTGTATCTAGATTGGGTTTAGGCTATGGGATAGGTAATTTCCTTAAGCCCTAAGGTATAGCTTAATCTTATGATTAAAACTTCCAGGTCTCTAGGCTTAGGCTAAGTGTTCACCTCAATCTTATGACTAAGATATTCTTAGTGTCTAGAAGAGTCCTAAGTCTAAGAAGAGGAGGTTAAGAGCTCACTCCAAAAGTGAGGTCAACATCCATAATTGAAACCCATGATCAAAATCCATCAAAAATTCCTAAGTCCAAATTTTGACTAAGTCCTTAAACCTCCCTTAAGGACTTAGCCAAAATCATGATTCAAACCTATTCAAATCTTTGAGATTTTTTCATGATCCATTTATATTCTCATTTATATTCACATTTATAAATGAAATATAAATTCAAACCCATCAAATCAAATTCAAAATTCAAAATCAATTCATGAAAATTTTCTTAAATCCCTTTAATTTTCTTAAATCCCTTTAATTTTCCATTCAAAATTCAAAATTCAAACTTATTTATATTCTCAATTATATTCTCATATATAAATGAAATATAAATATACATCAATCAAATCCAATTCAAAAATTAAATTTCAAATTAAAAATTCCCTTAAATCCATTAAATTCCCTTTAATGTATTTAACCTAAATCATGATTAAACCACTTCAAATCCTTGAAATTTTCCCATGATCCATTTATATTCTCATTTATATTCACATATATAAATGAAATATAAATTCAAACAATCAAAACCAATTCCAAAAATCAAACTCAAATTCACTCAAAATCCAATCTAAGCCTTTCAAATCAAAATCTTGAACTTAGCCAAATCAACTTCAAATAAAGCCAAATTTTTTTGATTTTCTATCATGGTTCAATCAATCCTACATTCATGAGCTCATATATAAATCCAAACTTCAATCATTCAATCAAAATCCAAATCAAAAATCAAACCCAAAACCCTTTCATATTCTTCCTTTGAATATGAAATTTTCAAATGGATTTGACTTCAAACCACTTGTAAATGGATTTGTATTTCAATCATGAGTCCATATACAAGATCAACCAACTTCAAATCAAGCTTTGACCAAGCCATTTGACCCATAGGCTCACTTGATATGAAAAACTATGAGCCAAATTTTGATCTTAACCAAATTGGATTGAACCAAACTCATATTTGCCTCATTGGTCAATCATCATGGGATGATCAATCAATAAAATTGGGTCAAACCAAGTCAAGCCTAAGGGTTGACCAAGTCAACACTTAACCTAAATGAAATCTTACATAGCCAATTCCACCATAGGCTAAATTGATTGAAACCATTGATCTAAGCTCACTCATGACCTATGTTTGAACTTGGCCAAGCCAACATTTGAGCCTAACCTAGCCCAATTGGCCCACTTGACCCCAAGTTGACCAATTTTGACCTAAAGGGTCAAAATGTGTCAAAATTTGATCTAAGCCAAATTGATTGAAACTGATGGGTCAAGTCCATCCTAAATCACTTGTGGAACTTTACCAAAGCCTCAATTGGCCAACTAGACCCAACCTATTGACCTTTGACACATGACGGGTCATGTTAAATTGAACCTAACTCAAATTGATTGGAAACAAAGATACTAATCCACTCCATATGACTAACCAAACCCAAACCTACCCTTTACTTATCTTAAATATGTCAAATGGGTCAAATAGGTCAACTTGACCCATTTGACCTAAGTGAAGTCATATGAGCTAAATTTGAATATATACCAAATTGAATCAAACAAAAGCCACCAAAACATTTCAAATGGTCATATGAACTTGACCCAACCCTTGGTTTGACCCAATTAGACTAATTTATCAACTTGACCCATTTTGACCTAAATGGGTCAACATGAGCCAAACCCTATCAAATGGATTCTAAATCCAATGAAACTTGTCCAAACCTAGTTTCTCCACATACCCAACATGTCCAACATGGAAAATAGTAAAATGATTATCCTACCCCTAGGTCATAGAACAAATTTTGGCCTAGCCCATGGGTATTTTGGTCATACCCTCTTCACAATCACTTGAGGCTTTCCTAAAAGCTCAAGGAGACTTTGTGATGAGTGGTGCACCCAACCCAATGGGTTTGGGTTAGCCCATTTGGCCCCTAGACCAAACCTGACCACTTAGCTCAAAATTAAAAGTTCAAACTCCCTCTCAAGCTCAATTCAGACACATAGGAAGTTGGCAATCCATTCCTTGGATCAAACCGACCATGTGCACACTCAAAATAATCAAAATAAACTCTCTAATCTCATCAATTGGATCAAAATGGCATGGACATTGCCGACCATCCGATCCTTCAAGGGGGAGATATACTCCCCCTAATTCACTTCTATTTTCACACACTCAAGGTCGATTCAAGAAAAGGAAGCCAGAGGAGCCATTGGGGATTAATCCTAAGCCTCCTAGAGCTCTTCCAGTTTTCTTCTTCTCAGCTTTTGAATAGTAAAAAATAGAGGAGGTAGAGTGAATTGCCAACTTCTTCTACACTTGATTTCCTCCTAATTCCTCCTACACACTTCTTCTAAGGACCAATACGAGCTCACTCAAGCTTCCATTGGAGTTCCCATAGCAAGGAGAGGAGCAATTGGATCAAAGTCTCAAGGATCTTCAAGTGGTGTTGGTCCATAGAGCAAGCCACTCAATCCCAAGGCCTACAAATTTCAACAGGGCTTCATCTCCACCAAACGAAGCTACCTCATCGATCTCGAGCGGTGATCACCTACGGTGATGTTTAGAATTTTCCAATCACTAAACACAATGTGGTGTGGAGCTTTGTGAAAGAAATTTTCACCTCATTAAATTTTGATCATTGGATTTGCTACTTTATGTCTAGATGGTGTGGGTTGATTTTGGTTTAATTCCATGCTAGATCGAGCTTGGATCTTCCCCTTGATCATGGACGATCTCTATTGATCAAGGGAAAGAACTTTGCTCATCTCAGCCGTCCATCCACTCATTTTAGATGATGGTTGAGATTATTTAACACGTTTAAAAATCCATTTATCTATTTTAAAATGGAATCCTTAGCCGTCCGATCTTTGATCGGACGCTAGAGGTTGAAGCGTGTGCGCCACCGCCGCCATTTGGGATGTGACATTTAAGTTACCCCCTAACAGCATGATGCATGTAAAGTGCGCTGACCACCACCGCCATACATCGCACCATGAAGTAGGGATTACTTAGGGTTAATTAAAAATGCTTAGTTAATTTATAATTAATCCATGGATCTTCAAAAATGCATAACTCTTCATAGAAAAATCAAAAAAATATGAAACAAAAAACCACGGATATATAATTAAGCCTAGAACATTTTAAAATAAATTTTGATGAGTTTTAAATTATGATTTTATTTGAATTTGGGTTTTATTGGAAAGTGTATTTTGCTAACTACTCTTTGATTAGGCCTCTGATTAATCCTAAATTTCTTGGGTAAGTTTTAGAGGATGATCACTGCCTTCGCTAATTTTCTTGAAATTTATTGAGGGATTGATTAGAGTAATTTCCTATGGTTTCCTTAATTACCCTTCTCATGTAATTAAGCATAATTAGGGTATGATTAATGGTTTTAACCTATGATTAAGGTTGATTAAGGTCAGATCTAGTAAGTAGGAGGTTTATGGAATAATTTTGTGGAATTTCTCCTAAGCTATTCCCTAAACCCCTCTTCTCTCCTTAATCTCCTCTTAATTGAGGGTTAATTTATTAATTATCCCCTTAATCAATTAAAAAAAATCCTAAAAAGTTTCAGAACTTCATTAATTTATCTTAGGTAGATGCTTAGGTGTTCAATAGCCTAAGTTCAATTAAGAAAATTAAAACCCCATTCATAAGTATGAAAGGGTGTTTTCAAAATTACTTAAGCAAAACCCCTTTGCTTAATTAACTTTTAATTGTGAGCCAAATTGCATTATGCCTTCTCATTATTAGGTGAATTGTAAATTTAATTTCCTTGTGGGTTTTATGTCATCTCATTAGCTCATAATTATTTAGTTAATTCTTCTAAGGTGGTGCAGGTAAGGGTTAATTAAGTTACTTAATTCATACCTTAACCTAATTAATGCTTAAAATGGATTAAATTATCTAAAAATTAAACAAAAATACAAAACATATATGGGAATGGGTTAGGAATGGAAAACTCATCTCACCTTTTTTAAAATTAAATCAAACTTCAAACTAAACAGAAATCATTTTGAAATTCACTTTGATTTATTCTAAATTTTCTTATTCTATAAGAATGTATTTAGGATTTAAGTAAAGTGAGTTTATTTATATGCTTTCATTGCTTTCGATCTTTCCTTCACATGTTAAGTTGCATTCCATGTGATTTCATGCATTCATAGTTTTGGAATTCAAATTTTAAAATGAAATTGTTTACTTTATGTCAAATTTGCATGTGTTGGCTAAAGTAGAAATATGAGTGGCTATTATCCCTACTAAATCCAAATTATTTTCAAAATATATAAATCAAACACCAAATCTAAAGTGTGCTATACTTTAATTATATGCATGTGATAGATTATAAAGTCATGTTTAGTGTAGGTTTCCTTTCTTTCTTATGTTGGCATAATTTTGAATAGGAGTTGGTAAGATGTAGGGTTCATTTCAAAAGAACCCAACACTTAATCCCTTACCCTATTCATCACTATGCTATCACCTAAGAAGGGTTGCCTATGTTCTCATGTATAAATTGCATAAGATAAAATGAATCCCTTAAACAACTTTTGCATATCCATTTCTATTTCATTTCTTTTATATACATGTTCTTATTTAAGGAAAGTGGTATATTAGTCTGGACAACCCTGAGGTTGCAAGGCTTTAAGTAGCTCTAAGTAGGTCTTGTACCTTACATCTCTGGTTAATAATGGTGTTGTACTCACTTATGCCTTTCTTACTTTCATGTATGTATGTGAAAGTTTAGATAAGCAAAACCCTTTCTACTTAAGAAAAATCATGCTTATTCAACTTCAAAATTTTCTTAAATGAATTACTTAGCATGAATCATAAAGTGTGTTAAATACTCTCATTTGCATGTATAGATATGCTTAGGGTCCATCCATATGCATGTTATATATGTTGGGGAAAGAAATGAAGTAATGTGTGTTATGTGAATTTTGATTCATTTTATTTAATCTTAAATGCATTTGTTTTTGAATAGGTTTGTTTAGGGTTTATCTAAACATAGGATTGATTAAAATATGTAATCAAAACATTCATCTAAAATGAAACTAAAACATGAACCTACTTTAGAAAATTACTTAAGGTTAGGGAAGGAAAGAGAAGAGAGCTACTTCTCTTTCCTCTCTTCATAACTTAGTAATTAATTGTAGGTTTCATTTAAACAAAATTAAAATATGAAATAAAACCAACCCAAAACACTTATACAACTTAAATGAAACCTTCCTCTAAGTTGAACATGTTCTTCACACTTAAAAAATTTAAACCTAAAGTCATAACTAAGCATACCACACAAGCCTTCAAAGCACACACATTAGCCTAAGTCACCACTTCTAGCCTTAGGTTATGTCGGTGCATGGTTTGATGTTTGTTTTTTTTTGTGATATATGTTTTATACTGGATGTTATAGTGTATGCTCATATAATGAATGGTAGGACACTCTTAGTCTAATTGTTCTTTTTTGTAGGGGATTGTGCTTAAGGGGAGCTATCATAAATAAAAATATAAATGCTTTTTCTTGCAGGTGCTTTATACCCCTAAGCATAATCCATAAGCTAGGTGGACTTAGTCACCCATGTGAGGGTGATAAGTCCAATATACATGCTTGGGATTTGTGTGGTGTGATTTAGTTAATCTTTGTTTTGCAGGTGTTAGTTAGATTTCCACTTTTTCTTTTCATGTAAAAATTTGTATAACTAGGATTTTGGAATGATTGTTATGGGGATTAGGATGAACATTGGTCATAAGATCCTATCTTATGCACCATGTGAAGCCATCACCTTCCAACCATCCAAAGGAGGCACCAAAAGAAGAAAAGAAGAAAGGAAGAAGAAAAAAAAGAAGAAAGAAGAAAGAAGAATAAAGCTTACAAATCCCCATAATAATGAATTCCTTTGCTTAAATTATAATTTAATTCATTTGTAATCCGGGTTGTATAAGGGTAGAGCTCGGCTACCTATATGATATTTTCAAGTTTATGCGGTGGACCCTGACCACAACAACCATTTATTCTTTTTACGATTAGCTTTATAAATTGATTGATGATTTATTTAGCTTTTGCATTAAGTGGCATGATTTTCCTAGTTTCTTCCTTGCTTTGTGTATGGCCTGGATGTGGATTAGGTTCTTCAGAGAAAAATAAATCTTTTACTTTTAATAATTCAAATTAAAATTAAATAACTCATAACCTCACCTAAAGCTTAGGTTTAAAATAAAGATAAAAGAATTAGCAACCCCTTTGCTGGATGAGCATTTCTTTATAATATCATGCACAAATGCATCTTATTTCACTCTTGATTGGAGGGCTTCCACCATTGTCAGAGAACTCAGCTTGACCTTTGAGAGCTGTGGTGGAAACTCACCTCCTCTCTTCTCATTGATTTTGGCCAATAACCTTCTTTCTCATGCATTAGTCATAAAAAAAATCCTATTACCCTGAGTCAAAATGATTATCCAAAAATGGAAATAAAATGAAATTTGAATTGCATTAGATTTAGATCATTTGAAGCATGTCCCTTTACATGATCTAGACTTTTTAGGCAGAGAGTTTAAGGACTTAGTCACTTTTTAAATAATAATAGCCTAGCTATCTTGTATAAGCATGAAGATTTGCCTACATGTATTTAAAATCGTAGGAGGAGTTAGTTGGCAGCCACCCCCAGGCGGTTGTAAGTCCAAGCTGTCGGTGGTTTTTTCCTCTCTTGTAGAGATAATTAAATTACCAATTTTTCATCTTAGATTTAGGTTATGCTTACGACCCTCATCGAAGCTCCCTAGATTTAGGTTTTGAGGTTGCTTCTCCCCTTTCTGAGTCATAAGCATAATTCCTCACCTCTTAGGCATTTTCTTAATCTTGTGTTAAGGAATCTTAAGTTCTAAATTTCTAATGAAAAATGCAACTCAAATAAACTAAATCAATTTCTAAAATGTAAAGCCCAACTATAGGATAGTCTGAGATGCTTGCTAGGTTTCCTAGCATCGTGGGCATCTCCTACTTATCTTCTATTTTAATAATCCCTCTTTTGATCAATCTCATTTGATCTTCAAATATAAACCAATCAATTGATAGTCCTTCCTATTGAAATCTTCAAAGATAATGATCATTTACCTTAATCGAGAGTTTTCCTAAGGGATCCCGTCCCTTAGGATGTAATTACTTGCTCTGAGGGAACTTAACAAACCTGGTTTAAAATAAACCCTAGTTTATTTTTCATGTAAAGTAGGAGAAGAATCTCAGGTACATATGTAGACCCATCATCCTTAGGAATCTTTAATGAGGTGATTAGGTCCATTAAAGGGTAGTGACTTCTATCTTTCGAGATAGTATACTATTTCCTTGATGACGTACTCGATCACCTGAATAAGTACATCTGTGGATCTATGTGGCATCCTAAAGAGATGAATTTTTGTAAGGGCTCCTCTTTCATTTCTCCCCAATAGATTTGAAAGGAGACTACCTTATAGAAAATTTTCACCACAATAGCATAACCACATTTGGTCAAAGGATGCGATTGACCATCAATCAACAGAGCATAGGAGAGAGCTCTCTATTTCACCTGATGGGCTTGTGACTTTTCTTGAGGTTGTTTGCCGGTGTTCAAATAGTTTATGAATGGTTGCCTCCAATCCAGCTCCTTGTCCTTATAGGCAGCAACAACCTCCTCTTTAAGAGAAAGTCTCTCGATGAGTTCAACATCAATAAGGGATATGACTTGTCTATTTTGGGCCCTAATTGAAATGGACTCATCTTCCAGACATGCCAATTCTTTGGCAAGTTTAGCCAAAGCATCTACAACTATGTTCTCTACTCAGGGAACCTTGTAGATGGTGACTTCGGTAATTTGGGCCAATAGCTTCATGGTATACTCATAGTAATGATGGAGCTTAGGCTTGAGAACCTGGTAAGACCTAGCAATCTGGTTGATGACTAACTGAGAATCCCCAAAGATGTTGATGCCCTTGAAACTAATAGTGATGGCTAACTCTAGCCTGTTAATCAAAGCCTCATACTCAGCTTCATTATTGGTGCAGGGGTTGGATAGATAGTATGAGAATCTCATCACATCATGGTTTGGAGTTAGAAGAACTATTCCTACTCCTGCCTTTCCTGGGAGAATAGATCGTGGTGCTTCACCTTTAAGAAAAGAAGCAGCACCATCAAAATACATCTCCCATCGGTGGTTGTGGGCCTCCCCTAAGTTCATGATTTGTTCATTGGGGAGATCGTCACTAAGCGGAGAATCAATAAGAAGTGGGTGTGCTGTTAAGAAATCCACTAGTGCCTATCTTTTTACTGCATGGAGGGGTACAAATGTGATATCAAACTATGAGAGAATCATGGACCAACGAGCCAAACATCCAGAAAGCATTGGCTGTGTCATGAGATACTACAGTGGGTTTGTTTGAAAGATCAAGTTCACCAAGCATGTGGAGATGCAAAGATTAAATCTAGGCAATATTTCTTAATAGGTGGATAGTTTGCTTTAGTAGGATGATGTCTCAGGTAGTAGAGATCACTCTCCTTTCCTTTGTCATTGGATTGGACAATAGAGCACCAAGAGAGTCATCCAATGCAGTGTAAAGGATGAGTGGCCTGCCCGGGATAAGGGCTACTAGAACTAGCAGCTTCACCAAGTAATCTTTGATGTCATCAAAAGCATGATGACACTTGTCATCCCACTTGAACTTGGCATCATTTTTTGAAAAGTGCTGAGAATTGCTTGCATCTCCATGATAGATTTGAGATAAAGCATTTTAGATATGTCAGTCGTCCTTGAAAAAACTTGAGTTGAGTTAAACTCTTAGGAGGTGGCATTTCTAAGATAGCTTTAATCTTTTCAGGATCTATTTCTATTTCTCAGTGTCAAACAACAAACCCAAGGAATTTCCCTGAAGTTACTCTGAATGCACACTTCAAGAGATTCATTTTGAGGTTATATTATCTTAACCATTCGAAAACTAATCTCAAGTCAAAGAGGTGGTTTTGCTTTTCTCTGCTCTTGACTACTAGATCATCAACATAACACTCAACCTGATGATGGATGAGTTCATTAAAGATCTGAGTCATGACCCATCCATGAAAGAGAAGACTGCATGAGATGAGGTGATCTCCACCAATAACTCTGGTATAGGAAGAGGAAACTCATCCTTAGGACATGCCTTCTTTAGGTCCCTAAAATTGAAGCATATGTGAATTTGGTCATTCTTCTTCTTAACTGAGATGACACCAGTTAGCCAGGTAGAATATTTTTCTTCCCTGATGAAACCAGCATCGATCAATTTCTTGACTTCAAAAATGACCTATTATTCAATTTCTAATCACTTATGTCTAGGAGCTTGCTTAATAGGGGTAACATTAGGATCTATTGTTAGCTTGTGGACTGCTATGTCAAGAGATAAACTAGGCATCCCTTCATAACTCCATGGGAAGAAGTCTTTAAACTCAGTCAATAGCCTAACTAAGTCATTAGTTTCTTCTTCATTCAGTAATGAACTGATGTACATCGGGCGAGAATTTTCTTCTATCCCGAGGTTGATTTCTTTAAGCTTATCGATTGTTGAATGAATCTCTTCTTCAAATTTTGGCAGTGTCTCTTTGACTTGGAGATCATCTAGATTGTCTGAGATTTCTAAACACACATTCTTATAAGAGTTGGTGTTGAGAGAGAAGAACCTATCAAACTCCAAATGATTGGTAACAACTAAGCAGTAATCATTGTCATCGACTGGACCCACTATACCAAATCCTAGTCCTACTCTTTATTGTGCTTCTCTGCCTGTATTGTTCCATAACTTTTTGAAGTATTCTGACTTATGCTTGGACCATGTGTGAGGAACTAAACCTTTCTATATAAGATTTTGAGCATAAGGCGAGTAGAAGTCAAAAGGTAATTCCATTAATTCTTTAAAAGTATCCTCCTCAAGCTCTACATCAACTTCAGAGCTTGAAGATGATGATCCCAAAAAGAACTTCTTCTACTTCATGTCACTGAAAGCTTAGGGACTTCCTTAATTACTAAACCTTTAACTTTTTGAGATGTAAGTGAGGTAAGAGCTAAGGTTCCCAACTACTGCCTAATAGTTTCACATAAACCTGATTCAAATACTTTGCTTTGCTTGAGGCTTTCTTTTATCGGATCAAAAGTCACCTCTAATGGAACCCATTGAGAGAGGTTGGCTAGTATACTAATCACATTGAACTCATCCTTCAAGCGGGATTCCAAGTCTATGCAAATAGTAGGGGTACTCCTATGAACTGGAACACGACCTCTGTTGGCTGATGGCCAACTAGGGGTCTCCCCTCGAACTCTTTACCTCTCTACCTGTGGAGGTTGATCCTACCCACATGTCCATATGATGGAATGAACTGTGGGTGTAATGTGATATACAAATATACTTCATCTTCAATTCTCCTTTCTTGTGTACTTGGACTTTTATTTTTCTTTTCATTTTCTTTTATCTTTTCTTTTGCTTCATTTTCTTTTTCTTTTGTATTTGCATTTGAATTTTGCCTAAGTTCATGATAAAGGGTGTTTTGAGAAAGATAGTAGGTCACATCCTCATAAATCACATACTCTCTAACTAAAAATGGATTTTCATCTTCGTTTACATGATATTCAGTTCCATCTTTTCTAAACTTGATGCATTGATGAAGGGAGGATGGAATGATCTTGTTCTGATCCATCCAAGGCCTACTAAGCAATGCAGTGAATGAAGTATTCAAATCAATGATGTAGAACATGGCTTCAGACTTCCAGTCACCTATCTCCAAAGGTAACACTATAGAACCTAAAGCCTTCTCACCTTGATCATTGAATCCTCTCAACATCATCATATCTCCTCGAGTGTAGAGATATCGATCTTCAAATAGGCAAGGGTATTTAGACTCATAATGTTTACTGATACACCCGAATCCACAAGAACCCTAGTGAGTCTGAACCTGTCCATGTCAACTGTGATGTATAGGGGACGGTTGTGCTCCAAGTCTCCTAGTAGAAGGTCTGCATCTGTGAAGGTGATCCCTTAGGCTTCTTTTGCATAATGTACTTCCTCACCTATAGCGGTTAGCATATTTCAGGATCAAGGAGAGCCTTGATTAGTGATTCCCTCATCTCTTTGGATAAGACAAGAGTATCATATATGCTTAGCTTATATGGTAGCTTTCTCAGATGAGAAAGGATTGTAGTCCACCTTCCGCTGGTCTTCCACAAGCATATCCAAGGGTGGAGCATCCTGTGGAAGGGCTTCTTGATCTTTAGTAGTAATGACTTATTTCCCTCTATCTTGAGGTGCTACCCTAGGAGGCAAAACCTTGCCACTACGGAGGTTGACTTCGGTGATCTCTTAAGGCAAGGTGGTGGAAGGTTCTACCTGCACATCAAGCTCACCTATAACTTCTCCTATGGGACCCTCAAAATTGGATGATTCCAAGTCTATCTCAAAAGATGAACCCATAGTATTCAGAGTTGGAAAGTCCAACTCTGAATTAGAAAGAGGAAGATCAGAATTATTATAGTTATTTAGACTTGAAGAGTTATCATTAGGAATAGAAGAAGACAACCCATCAGAAGTAACACAGATGTAATTCAAACTAGCTTTATTCTTCAATTTCTTGGAATTATTTGGAGGTAGTTAAGTAAAGAGTAAAGTGGGGTAAGGATTTGATGCCCTTATCCACTGATACAAGAGTTCTACTAGTAGAAGAAATACAAGAGCTGGTTGAAATGGAAGAAGTCACCGATGTGGAAGCTGCAACTAGAGGCTAGAGGCTGGACACGGTTGATGGCTGAGCTAAAGGGCTATCCCAGGCTGACACATGCTGCTGCTACTGCTACTGTTATTGCTCAGCTCCAACTTTCCTTAAGTTGGCACTGGCAACTTGCAAACCTTCCTTGGTGTTGGAGGTTTGAACTGACTCAGACACCTGCAAGGAAAGCTTCTTGATCTTTTAGATGATCTTCTTAGAGATTTTGGATAAAGAAATGTCCCAACCTTCTTTGGTTTTGCTAGGATCACATGTATCCCCAAGGATTACCCTAATGGAACTGGAAGATTGTTCTACAAGGTATTCCTTTGGGATAACTATAGTGTCGGTCTTGAAATTATGTTCAAGCCAATCCTTGAATGTGAAGCAATCCTCCAAAATGTGGCCTACCATACGGTGGTAAGGGCAGAAGTTTGTATCATGACTTTTGCTTACTTTCTCCGGTCTCCTAGGCTCGAGTGGCTGAAAATTAGGTTTCTTTAAGAGATTCTTAAAGATTTTCATTACCTCCCTCTTAAAATAATAAGGTTTGTTTAACTTATCTAAAAAGGTGGACCATAGCTACATGGCGGTGGGTATGCATGCATCTTTGGGTGGTATGTGAGGTCTGGGGTGGAGGCTATGGTGGAGGCAGGTGCCTTGGTGGTGGAAGGTGGAGGCTATTGAGATCGTGGTCTCTCGGCCCGATCTTTAGGCACTTCCCAATCAACTCTGCTCTTGCTCACGGCTTCATAAACTTCTACTTGCAAGCGATCTTGAGGGAAATTGTTTGGCCTCACCTTGTAGACTAGCAGCCTTATTGATTAGCTTCTCAAATATCTTGATAGTGAAGCCCTTAACCATGAAGGCGATCGGGCCATGGATATTCTTCAAGAGAATCTCAATGGCATGCTATTCAGATATTGCAGTTCACTTACTATCATAGAAGAATATCAAACAAGGGACTCACCGGGGTGTTGTTGTGCTACAATGAGATCACCTACAGTAACCTTTTATTGAGCTTTAGCAAATCTCTTAATGAAGAGTTGCTCTAACTCAGACTGAACCATTGGGCAGTTCAGCATACCAATCGAAAGCAATACCCGCTAGGCTACTAATGAAGAGGCAAAAACAAAGCGTCGCTACCAACTATGTTGCAACAACTGGCCCTATAATGTGCTATGTGCTGCCTCAGGTTTCCACTGCCATCAAAGCTTTTGAAGGAAGGAGGCACGAAACCCTTGGGATATTCGATAGCATCAAATTCCTCTGGGTAGGGTCTACCATTTGGAACTGATGATCCTCTCTGGGCTTGAGCCAAAGCTTCCTTCACCTACTGCTCAACCAAACCATGAATTTTATATCTTTTTCTTATATGGAGGTACTTTCTACTACCTTCTTATACAGGCTAGTGCTACCTTGCTCAACTGGAGGTAAATTCTTGGTTGGGTCCAAGACATGCACTAACTCAGGCTGACTGACATTGACTGTAGTAGGATGAACTAAACGGGATTGTTTTTGAAGCACTGATACTGTTGCTAGAAGTCCTCTAACTAACATGCCATTCTATCAATCTGCTCATCCTTCTACCTCAACTGATGTCAGAGGTGCTAGGTTGATTCTATAGTGTCTTCCCAATCAACTTCATCACCTTCCATGGCTTGTTGTTCATTTAGAAGAGATCCTCTAGTTCAACCATGCAGACTCCAACTGAGTCCCCCAATAAGTCATCTTCGTTGGGATCAAAGCTGACTTTCTATTTATCTAACCAGTCATACCCCAAGATCTCCTTCTTCTCCATGAAATAATATGCAACTATCTCATCTAAAGAGCGATCCATCTGAGCAGGTATAAACAGTCTAGACTGACCGGTGTGATCACTATCGTGCACTGAGAGGCACCGGACCTCACCTGTCACTGGAGAGTTAATCCTGTGTGGATTGTACTCATTGAATGAATGACACTCCTGAGTGCTACTGGCTATGAGAGGGGTAGCGATCCTAGGATGTTCCACTACCACTGGTGTAGCTGGAATATCATCTGGAATATCTTTAATAACTGTCACCATCTCCACATTCAGCTGTGTGGGTGGAGTTAGTGAAGGGACCACCATAATGCTTCAAGGTCGCCACTCCTTTCGCACCACCACTAGGGTAGAAGGTCGAGCAGGAGAGCTCAGCCCTACCACAATGGGTGGTGTAGAAGGGGCAGGATCCCTTGGCCATAGTCGGATCACCAACGGGGTGCATTTTTCCCCAGATGTGGCCTTCATGGCCTTAGATGGAATAAGAGATGTTGTAACCTGAACTGGCGATGGAGGATGAGGGGTAGAGTAGTGGGGTGGAGACACCACCGACTCTCTGTACACAAGAACTACCCTCCTATGGTGGTTAGTCCCAGTGAGAAGAATACTATCAGTATGGTCGGCGTGGGTAGCATGCTGAGCTAGAAAATCAATCTGAGTGGAAGCTACGATTGACGGCTGAAACTCTACCATTCCCTACTAGTAATATGTGTTGTATGGGCCTTTCAAGCCAACTCCTAGCAAATCTGCTTCCCACTATGGGGGATGATAGATCAGAGATCAAACTTCACAGAGTCTGGAGTCTGAGCATCCGTATGCTCCGCCTACTTGGCATAAGATGAATCGGACGTCGGCATATGACCTCCTGCTTCTGGAAATTGTTGGCTGAAAATGCACCACTGGAGGAGGTGATGAGCGGATCCTCCTGACATCCTCTATGTATAATCTAGAGAGAGGATGGAATTGGTTTTCTATAACCGGTGGTGAAGTGAAAATGGGAAACTCATCCACAACTGATCGAGTTGTTGCCTCTAGCTCCCGATCCTTGTGTTGTACCACTTGATCATGCGGTTCTTATTTCTATACTGTGTATGGGTAGGATGGGAGGAGTGCAAGCTAAAACCATACTCAAATGTAGGGGAGGCAAGCCCTGAACCAGGGGAGCCTTACCCTTGGAGGGTACAAATGAGATGGTACTAGCCCTCAGGTAGCATGAAAACCTTAAGCAATTATGGTACTCACTTCTGCCCGTTGAGTATGTGGTACTGCCACGACTTTCCTCTTCAGTGAGGAGACATCGATTGAGGAGGGTAAGTCAATCGCGATGATCACCACTACCAGTCACGCTAAGCGTAGTGAGGGAGTGCCCTCACAAGTATCTTGGCTCCTCAATCCCGAGCAAAGTGAATCAGATGAGTATGGTCTAGATGGGGGAAGTTAGCTTGATCTAAAGCTAGATCCATACCGTAGGGGAAGGTAAAAATAAATTTTTGAGAACCAGCCATTTCAACAACTTTAAGAGACTGAAACTGAACTGCTACTGCACTGACCGTAAGAATCTGCAATGAGAAATGAATTTATATCAGATTTTTGTCTCTATAGATTTTTGACTTTTTGAATTTAAAAATTTGAACCGCATCCAACAACTTGGAAGTGTTAAGTGGGGTTCAAATGGATTTGAGAAGATTGATTGAAAGAGGAATTTGAATATGAATCCAACTTCAACAAATTTAAGTACGTTGATATATGGATTCAAAATTTTTGATAAGGATGCTTCCATAGGTTCATTTTTTGTCTGAATTTGAATTTTTGATTTTGAGGGCCCTTTCCTTTAACAAATTTGGGTATGTTAAAGTAAGGTCAAATTGATTTTATTTTGTTTGATTATTTTGGAATTTCACTTACTTAGCAAATTTAGGTATGCTAAGTGAAGTATTTGAAGAAAGTGATTGTTTCTTTTTCATGAATTTTGTTTTGATTTTGAAAATTTTGGAATTCTTACTTAGCAAATTTAAGTATGCTAACTGAAG
Source organism: Cymbidium sinense (assembly GCA_021442155.1). Classification (NCBI taxonomy): domain Eukaryota; kingdom Viridiplantae; phylum Streptophyta; class Magnoliopsida; order Asparagales; family Orchidaceae; genus Cymbidium; species Cymbidium sinense. The sequence goes on along the minus strand of CM038232.1, from coordinate 19,681,048 downwards.
AATCCAAGTGTGTTTTGTTTGATTTTTGAAAATAGGATCCTTAGCAAATTTAGGTATGCTAAGGAAATCCTAAGTGTTTTATTTTTGTTTTTGATGTTTTGATTTTTTTTTTTAAAGGTAGGATCCTTAGCAAATTTGGTATGCTAAGGAAATCCTAAGTGTTTCATTTGTTTTGATTTGATTGAAAGTGGAAACTTTACTTTAACAAATTTGGTATGCTAAAGATGAAGTCCCACTTAGTTTTGTGAAATGGAAATTTCACTTAGCAAATTTGGGTATGCTAAATGAAACTCCAAATGGTGTGTTCAAAATTCTTGATTTGTTTTTTTATTTTGAAAATGGAAACTTCTCCTTAGCAAATTTGGTATGATAAGGAAATAAATTCCAAAGGTGTTTGAAGATCTTTGTTTTTGGCTTTGGAGACTTCACTTAGCAAATTTGAGTATGCTAAATGAGGTTCCAAAAGGTGTTTGAAAATTTTTAGATTTTGACTTTGGAGACTTCACTTAACAAATTTGGGTATGTTAAGTGAAGTTCCAAAATGTGTTTTAAAAAATTTTGAAATATGATTATTGATTTTTGTGATTTTGGATTTGGAAACTTCACTTAGCAAATTTGAGTATGCTAAATGATGTTCAAAAATGTGTTTTGAAAAATTTGAAGTGTTATTGTTGATTTTTTTTATTTTGGATTTGGAAACTTACTTAGCAAATTTGAGTATGCTAAATGAAGTTCCAAAATGTGTTTAGAAAAATTTGAAGTATGATTGTTGATTTTTTATTTTGGATTTGGAAACTTCACATAGCAAATTTGGGTATGCTAAATGAAATTCAAAATTTTGTTTAGAGTTTTGAATTTTGGACTTAGAGACTTCACTTAACAAATTTGGGTATGTTAAATGAAGTTCCAAAGAGTGTTTAAAAATTTTAAAATATGATTGTTGATTTTTTTTATTTTTGAATTGGAAACTTCACTTAGCAAATTTGAGTAT
>CM038232.1:19522780-19679957 GCA_021442155.1 Cymbidium sinense | reverse complement strand
GGATTATTATGAAGCCAAAGTGGGAAATAAGTAGGGGATGCTTATGATGCTAGGAAACCTAGCAAGCATCTCAAACTATCTTATAATTGGGCTTTACATTTTAGAAATTGATTTAGTTTGTTTGAGTTATATTTTTCAATAAAAATTTAGGACTTAAGATTCCTTAACACAAGATTAAGGAAATGACTAAGAGGTGAGGAATTATGCTTATGTCCCGCAAAGGGGAGAAGCAATCTTAGAACCTACATTTAGGGGATTTTGGCAAGGGTCGGAAGCACAACCTAAATCTAAGGCAAAATTGGGTATTTGGTTTGCCTCCACAAGAGAGGACAAACCACCCAATAGCTTGGACTTACAACCACAAACTACATCAACTATAATTTTAAATACATGTAGGTAAGTCTTTATGCTTATACAAGATAGCTAGACTATTTTTATTTAGAAAGAGACTAAGTCCTTAAACTCACTCCCTAAAGAGATTAGGTCATGTATAGGGACATAATTCAAATGACCTAAATCTAATGCATTTCAATTTCATTTTATTTCATTTTTTGGACAATTATTTTTGACTTAGGATATTAGGATATTTATGACTATTGCATGAGAAAGTAGATTGTTGGCCAAAATCAGCTAGAATTTTAGGAGGTGAGTTTCCACCACGACCCTCAAAGGTCAAGCTGAAGTTCTCTAGCAAAGATGGAAGCCCTCCAATCAAGAGTGAGACACTATGCATTTGCACATGATGTTATAAAGTAACCATAAAGGCTCATCTAGTTAAGGGGTTACTAATTATTTTATCTTGATTTTAATCCTAGGCTTTAAGTGAGGTTATGAGTTTCTTATTTTTAGTTTGGGTTTTTAGATTGGGTAAAAGATTTATTTTTTCCCGAAAGAGCCTAATCCTCATCTAGACCATACATAAAACAAGGAAGAAAGTAGGAAAGCATCCAACTAAATGCAAAAGCTAAACAAATCACCAAACAATTCATAAAGCTAATTGCAAAAAGAATAAATGGCTGTTTGTGGTCGGGCACCACCACATAAACTTGAAAATATCAAATGTGAGTAGTCGTGCTTTACCCTTATACAACCCAAATTACAAATGAATCAAATTATAATTTAACAAAGGAATTCATTGTTATGGGGGTCTTCAAATTTTATTCTTCTTCCTTCTTTCTTCTTTCTTCTTTCTTCTTTCTTTCTTTCTTCTTTTGGTTCATCCTTTGGAAGGTTGGATGGTAGATGCTCCAAGGATTCACATGGTGCATAAGATGGGCTCTTATGACCAATGTTCATCCTAATCCCCCATAACAATGAATTCCAAAATCCTATTTATGTAAATTTTTACATGAAAAGAAAAGGAAAATCTAACTAATACCTACAAAATAAGGGTTAGTTAAATCACACTACATAAATCTCAAGCATGTATATTGGACTTAGTACCCCACATAGGGTACTCAAGTCCACCCTGCCTATGGATTGTGCAAGGGGGTATGAGCACCAAGCAAGAAGCATTTCATTTATGATAGCATAGCACAATCCCCTATAGAAAAGAATAGTTAGACTAAGCACATCCACCATCCATTCTACCCCTACCATCCAGTCTAAAATATTCATCACAAAACTAAACAAGACATCAATGCATAACCTAAAGCTAGAAGTGGTGATTTAGGCTAATGTGTGTATTTTGAAGGTTTGTGTGGTATGCTTAGGACTTTAGGTTTAAGTTTTATAAGTATGAAAGACATGTTCAACTTAGAACGAGGTTTCATTTAAGTTGTTTAGTGATTTTGGGTTATTTTTATTTTATATTTTGTTTGGTTTAAGTAGAACCTATAATTAATTACTAAGTTATAAAGAGAGGGAAAGAGAAGAGAACTTCTCTTTCCTACCCTAATCCTTAAATAATTTCTAATATAGGTTCATGTTTTAGTTTGATTTAGGTGAATATTTTGATTATCTTTTAATTAATCCTAAGTTTGTACCAACTCTAAACAAACCTATCTAAAAGAAAGGCATTTTAAGATTAAGAAAAATGAATCAAAATTCACATAACACACATTACTTCTTTCCTAACATATATATCATGCATATGGATGGACCCTAAGCATATCTATACATGCAAATGAGAATAGTTAACACACTTTATGATGCATTCTAAGTAATCCATTTAAGAAAATTTAGAACTTAAACATGTATGATTTTTCTTAAGTAGAAAAGATTTTCTAATCCAAAATTTCACACACATGCATGAAAGTAAGAAAGGCATAAGTGAGTACATCACCATTGTTAGCCAAAGGTGTATGGTACAAGACCTACTTAGGGCTACTTAAAGCTTGCACCTCAGGGTTGTCTAGACTAATATACCACATTCCTTAAATACTAACATGCATATGAAAGAAATGAAATGGAAAAAGAATATGCAAAATTTGTTTAAGAGTTGTTTATGAAATTTATTCATGCAAGTGTAGCCAATCCTTCTTAGATGATTGTATAGGGATGAATAAGGTATATGATTAAGTAAATGTTGGGTTCTTTTCAAATGTACCCTACATCTTACCACCCTTTATTCAAAACTATGCCAATATAAGAAGGGAAAAGCTACACACATGACTTGATAATTCATCACATGCAAGCTAATAATTAAGATATGAATAGCATACTTTCAGATTTGATGCTTCATTTATATGTTTTGAAAATACTTTGGATTTAGTAGTGATAATAGTCATTCAAATTCTACTTTAGTCAACACATGCACATTTGACATAAAGTAAACAATTTCATTTTTGAAAATTTAAAACATGAAATCATGGATGCATAAGTCACATGGCACACAATTTAACAAGTTAGGAAAGATCTAAAGCAATGTAATCACATGAACAAACTCACTTTACTTAATTTCTAAAGACATTCTTAAAGAATAAGAAAACTTAGAATTAATCAAAGTGAATTTCAAAATGATTTTTTGTTTAGTTTGAAGTTTGATTTAAATTTGAAAAGGTGAGGTGAGTTTGCTGTCCTTAACCCAATCCCACATATGTTTTAAATTTTTTATAATTTTTAGTTCATTAGATCCATTTTTAAGTGTTGATTAGGTTAGGACATGCATTAAGTGATTTAATTAACCCTTACCTACACCACCTTAGAAAAATTAACTTAGGTAATTATGAGCCAATGAGATGACATAAAACCCACAATGTATTTAAATTTGCAATGCACCTAATAATGAAAAGGCCTAATGCAATTTGGTTCACAATTAAAAGTTAATTAAGCTAAGAGGTTTTAGCTTAAGTACTTTTAAAACACCCCTTTCATACTTATGAAAGGGGGTTTAATTTCCTTAATTAGACTTAGTCTATTGAACACCTAAGTATCTACCCAAGGTAGATCAATTATGTTCTAGTGATTTTTAAAATTTTTGAAAATTATTTGAAAGGTGATTAATGGATTAATCCTTAATTAACAAAGGGATTAAGGAAAGAAAGAGGAGGTTTAGGGAATAGCTTAGGTGAAATACCCCAAAATTATTCTCTAAAACCCCTTTTCACTGGATCTAACCATAATCAAACTTAAACATGGGGGAAACCCACTAATTACATCTTAATTACCCTTAATTACATGAAAGGGATAATTAGAAAATGAGCTAGCAATTTCCCTAATCAAGGCATCAATAAATCTCAAGAAAATTAGGAGAGGTAGAGGTCATCCCCTAAAATGAACCATAAAAATTTGGGATTAATTGGTGGCTTAATTAAAAAGTAATTAGCTAATTAATATTCCCAAAGACACCCAAATTCAGAGAAAAAAGGAGATCAAAATGCATTGAAAATAATTTTAGAATATTCTAGATGAAATTATCTATCCAAAGCATTTTTCCTTTTATTTTTTTATTTTTCTATGAAGAGTTATGATTTTTAGAAGCCATAGGAATTAATTAGTTTAATAACTAATCCAAGGCATTTTTTGGAATCCATTTCATAGGGTTTGGCTCATGTTGACCCATTTAGGTCAAAATGGATCAACTTGGGTCAAGTTGACCAATTGGTCAAATTAGGTCAAACCAAGGGTTGGGTCAAGTTTATATGACCATTTGAAATATTTTGGTGCCTTTTTAGATTTGGTATTGGCTCATATGACTCCCTTTTGTCCAAATGGGTCAAGTTGACCCATTTGACCCATTTGACCAATTTGGGTTAGGTCAAGGGTAGGTTTAGGTTGGATTAGTCATATGGAGTGGATTGGTATCTTTGTTTCCAATCAATTTGGGTTAAGTTCAATTTTGGCTCAAACATGACCCCTTTAGGTCATGTTGGTCTAAGGTCAAGGTTAGTCTGCCAATTGAGGCTTTGGTCAAGTTCTATAAGTGATTTTGGATAGACTTGACCCATTGGTTTCAATCAATTTAGCTTAGATCAAGTTTTGGCACATTTTGGCCCTTTAGGCCAAAATGGGTCAACTTGGGTCAAGTGGGCCAAATGGGTTAGGTTAGGCTCAAAGGTTGACTTGGTCAAGTTCAAACATGGGTCATGGATGAACTTAGATCAATGGTTTCAATCAATTTGGCCTATAGTGGATTTTGGCTATGTAAAGTTTCATTTTAGGTTAAGTGTTGACTTGGTCAACCCTTAGGTTTGACTTGATTTGACCCAATTTGATTGATTGATCATCCCATGATGATTGTTGATCATGATGAGGTGCAAATATGAGTTTGGTTCAATCCAATTTTGTTAGGATCAAAATTTGGCTCATAAGGGTACTTTAGGTCACTTTGGGTCAAGTGAGCCTAAGTGGGTCAAATGGCTTAGTCGAAGCTTAATTTGAAGTTGACTGATCTTTTATATGGATTTATAATTGAAATATAAATCCATTTACAAGAGGTTTGAAGACTGTTGGTTTTCTTTTTCTCTCTGAATGGAATAGAGAAAAGAAATGACACCACATAAAGTTTAGGAATATTTTATTTAGATGATTAAATACAACATTAAGGAATACACGTATTATCTCGATAGATAAACATGCTTTCCTATAATGGATTCAATCATTTCAATAAAAGACTCCTAAGGCTAATGGGTCTTTCGTGTACCAAAGTATTTTCCCATGAACTACATAGAAAAGTAGAACAGGGTCAATTTTATCCTGGGATCCTAGTTCCTTATAAAGGCGAGCCTCTATAGTTAATTACATATTAGGAAGGGTATCTTCCAAAGAATACTCTTGATTAAAGAAATAAGTGGTTATTCCTAAAGACTACTAAGGTAGCTTTTAAAGAATTGATTTTCGAAAATTCAATTAGGAGAGGTCCAAATTGGAGAGAGTTATTTTTAAGAGTCAAATGGAAAAGAGTAGGAAATGCCTATTGATACTGGGATGCCCAGTAGACATTTCATCTATCTTATGGTTGGGTTTCAAATTTGGGATTTAATTTTAGATTTCAAGTTATCATTTTCTTTGAAATCTAAGACTTAGATTCTAACAGCACAAGACTGCAGAAATGCCTAGGGTTGAAGACTTTTTCCTAAAAGGATGCTTCAGAACCTAGTCTACAGGTGCTTCTGACACATGTCAGATGCTCAAATTAGTTCTATTCTTGGTAATCATTAGTCGTTCCCTTCACTTGAGGGAACTAACCTATCCCTGACTCTTCTGGACTTACAACACGGAGAAGGCTGCTAACACCACCTAATCACATTTTAAAATCATGAGAAGGCTAAGTCATATGAATGCAAGATGGTTGGGTTTTAGGAAAGAAATCTATGAACCTAGACTTACTCCCTAATCCCTAAGATCATGTAGGGTATAAAGATGCATATAACTAATGCACATTTTTGATTTTAATAATTTTTTACTCGATTCATTTAGGCCATAAGGATATAATTTATGCCTAATGCATGCAATTAAAAAAGATCATGGGCCAAATCAAAATAGAAGAAGGTGTATTTCCATCATAGGCTCTCAAAAGCCAAGATGGAATTCCTTCATTAATCAAGAGTGAAACAATATGATTATGCTTGACATTGAAGGGGTTGCTACATATTTTATCTTATTTTAATACCTAGGCTTTTATGTGAATATTATGAGTTGTATTTATTTTTATGTTTGATTGATTTAGTTGGGTGGAAAATTTAGTTTATCCTATGAGCCTACGTCAGGGCATACATCAAACATACATAGAAAGAAACCTAGGAAAAAACATCTTTTTTTATTACTTAAATCAAGCCAAATTAAATTATATAAGAAAAAGCTAATCGGTAATGCTTCGAAGAAAGAAAATTAGGGGGAGTTCTGCCCTTATACAATCCGGCCTAAAACTACAAGTTTAGATCTATGGGTCTTCTTTCCAGAAAGTCTCCTTCTTCGAGGACATCCATGGGCTGGGGACCACTACACCATCTCCGTTGGGTCACTCCTGCTAATTCTAGACCCCCAACCTAATTCTAAGCTCAAATTTACATTTAAAATTTAAAAGAAATCCTAAGCCCTGTAAAACAAATGGTAGGAAATACACAGCACACCAAGCAGTTTATATTTTACAAACATATGGGCTTAACATTAGTTGCTTGCCAAGTCCTATGGACTATGTTAAGGATTTTCACACGCAAGCAAACATCAATTTTATGATTTATTTATTACATCCCTTTAACACGGTCCCCTATAAAAAAGCGTGTCAGAAAGAAGAATGCCCCATCGTCCAAACAAACAAGCTTAGGCATCTAAAACAAGAATTACACCACGTGAAGCATGTACAACATATCACAGGAGATTAAAAGAAAATCACAGAACGATCTAACCTAGATCTAGGGTCCGTGACCTAAATAATCTAGTGTGTGTAATAGTGGGGTTTGTGTGGTAAGTCTTTGCTAGGCCTTTAAGTTTAAGTTTTGAAGTTTGAAATTTGAATTAGTTTAATTTTTACCATTGGTTGGTTTCAATTCAAATAATTTAATGATTTAATTCTTATTTTTTATGTTCATTTTATTTAGTTAAAGTTGTATAGGTTTTCAAGAATGAAGAATGGAATGATTCCATTTTTGGATGAAGCTCTTTCCATTCAACATCCTAAATCCTAATGAAGTTTCCAAAAGACTAATTAAAATCCTTAAGTATTTTAATCAATCCTTTTGATTTCAATTATGTTTGAATTTAATTTATGTTATTTCATTTGTTTGATTTATTTCATTTTAAATTAATTCATATGGATTTCATTTGATTTGGCTTATGTTACTTTAAAGAGTTTAATTTTTGTTTGATTTCATTCAATTTAACTTAAGATATTAAATTATGAATTTGTAAGCTTAAGTTTAAAGTCCATTAATATGAATTAATGTCTTAGGTTTGTTCATAGATTATTCTTAACCTAAAATACTTAGGTTAATTACTTGATCTGATTTGATTAATCTAGGTTTTAACTTCATTATTTAAATTCATTAAAGTTGAAAGGTTTTGTTAAATTTAACTTGTTGTTTAATTATGTTTGAATTTCATTAAGTATTGATTTTCTTATAATTTGATATTTGATTAAATTCTCGAAAGTTTTAATGAATTACCCTAAGTTTTTCTGATGTTTATTTCAGATTGGTTCAATTTATTTATTGATTTAATGAATTAATGATTATTTTTAATTATTATTTAGTTCATATTGACCTAGAGATTTGGAAATTCAAAAATTCCAAATTTATAGACCAATTGGGTTTCAGATAATTATGACAAGTGGGGTTTCATGCCAATTTTATGTTCCTAAAGTTTCAGTTTAATTAGAGATGTAATTAGTGTGTAATTAAAGTTTTAATTATTTTATTAAACCCTAAATTAAGATTAATTTATTAAGATTAATTGAGAGATTATATTTTTTACACACTGAAATACCTTTCCAATGAGGGTTTATTTATAATTTTAGGTTAAGTTGATTTATTATGATTTAATTAAGTTCAAGTGATTTAATTGAATTAGTTAATTCTTTTAATTATCAAATTAAGTTAAGTAAGTTCATATTAGGTTTATATTAGTTTAATTAAGTTCAATTATTATTGATGTTCATTATTTTGATTTAAGATTATTAAATTAAAATTTTATAATTATTTTATTAAAGAGTAATTAATTTATTTAATTTAAGGGTTAACTTACATAAAATTTTGATTTCATTTTATTTCAGAGAATTAAATCCCCAAAAATTTACCTAAGGTATTCTTTAATCTTAATTTCATTTCTCCAAATTTTCAAATTAATTGGATTATTAATTTAAGAGTAATTAAGGTTTTATGTTTTTCAATTAAACCTAAATTAAGGAAAACTCATCTAATAAAATTTGAGGATTTTAATTTCTATGGATTCCTCTCATCTGGATAAATTCATAGAGCTTTTATTTATATTTTTATGATGTTTCTTTGATTTGTTATGATTTTTTGAAGTTTTCTGAATTTTTTAAATTCCTTAAATCATTGCTTAACGGGTTTTAACGGTTTTTTAGTTACGGGTCCCACGCATTTTAACTAAAATGAGCGGGATTAGCTTTGGACCATCCGTGACGGGCGGTCCTGATCCGTCTCGCGGATCAAGCGCATGTCGCTTGGTTGATCGGGGCGATAAATAGATCGAGATGGATATATCGTTCCTTGATTCCTAAAGGATTTAATCAAATTAAACTAGATGGACTGTCTCTTTTAAAAGAAAGCGGGCGGTCCCATTTTTCTCTCTGCGAGGCGGACCATCCAACTTGTTTTGCTAATAACTTTTGATATACTTAACCAAATTGGATGATTTAAAGTGCTACATGATCGGTTGAAAGATCCTCTTTCCATCCATAATCTCACCAAACATGACTTGTAAGGATACGACCATGGACAAAAGCTTTCAAGAAAAGGGGGGGGGGGGTTAATAATGGCGACCTTGATTTAGGGATCTCAAAGGAATCAATTGAAGTAGCTTTGATTCTTCAAAAGAAAGGATGTCTTCAAAGAATTCCTTGTGATTTGATCACTAGCCCAAGCTTTGGATCCAAATTTGGTTTGATGTATTCAATGGTTAAGAGCACTTGGAGGGTGGGGAGAGTTTGTTTGGCTTGATTTTGGTATCCGATGGTGTATGAGAGCTTTATTTTTCTTGAGAGAGTACATGTTATTTCCTTCATGGCATGCTCTTTCTTTTTAATTTTTTTTATTATCTTTCTCCATGATTGGCCTTTTTTTTTATGCTTGATTACCTTTAGTTGAAATCGACCACCTCGAAGAGATGGCTTTTTTTTGTCTTGGGGTAGGTGATGTGGGATGAGGATAAAAGAATTTTCCTCTCTTTATCCTTTTTTTAAATTTTTTTTATTTTGTTATTTGATTTATTAATTAAAGAGATTAATTAACTTATTAATGGTGTAAGATGATTAATCTCTTATGCACATTCATTAGTTAAGATGGTTTTGAATTTTCATACTTTTATGTTTTGTTTAACTCACTTAACCCAAATTGGGTTAAGTTGAGTCAACTTTTTTTTTATATGTCAAATGACCCATTTGACCTAAACAATATGGAGTTAGGTTATGTCCTATTATCATTCCCATATGATTTAGTTTGATGTTATTTTGATTTTTCTTCAATTTGAGTTCAATGTGGCTTATTTAAGTTATTTTGTTTTAAGGAATTTAATTTACTTAATCTAAGCCTTAAAGAACTCAAATTTATTTGTTATTAATTAAAACTATTTATTTAATTTTTAGAAATATTTTTTTTGGTGATTTTATTTAGTCAAATTTTAGTGGGTTGACTTTTTGACAAAGTGGGCCAACTTAAGTCAATTCTAGGTTAACTAGGGTTGACTTTAGGTTTGACTTTTAATCATTCTGGATTGATGATTATTGATTATTAAGTTGATTGGTTGATTTTGAATTTGGATGCTTGAGTTGATCCTACCTAAGATGAATAGGTTAGATTTAGCCAAGGTGAATTATCGGTCACTAGGCATGTCCTAAATTAACCTCATCCAAAAATGAGGTCAACAAAGTCAATTGGATTTTGATCCATTTGAATATTTCATATTCAAAGGAAGAATATGAAGGAGTTTTGGGTTTGCTTTTTGATTTGGGTTTTGATTGAAGGATTGAGGTTGGGATTTATATATCAACTCATGATTGTAGGATTTATTGAAACATGAGAAAAAAAATCAAGGATTTGGCTTGATTTCAATTGATTTTGGCTAAGTTCAAGATTTTGACTTGAAAGGCTTAGATTTGATTTTGAGTTGATTTGAATTTGATTTTTGGAGTTGGTTTTGATTGTTTGAAATTATATTTCATTTATATATGTGAATATAAATGAGAGTATAAATTGATCATGAGAAAATTTAAAGAATTTGAAAGAGTTTAATCATGATTTGGTTGAATCCATTAAAGGGAATTTACAAGATTTAATTGAATTTTAATTTAAAATTTAATTTTTAAGTTTGATTTGGTTGATTTGTTTTATATTTCATTTATATATGAGAACATAAATGATAATACAAATATATTTTGAGAAAATCCCATGAGTTTGAAGTGGTTTGATCAAAGTTTAGGTTTGATCCATTAAAGAGAATTTAATGGATTTATGGGAATTTCAAGGATTTTAAATTTGGAATTTAATTTTTGCTTTGGATTGAATTGAGTTATATTTATATTTCATTTATATATAAAACATAAATGAGAATACAAATATATTTTGAGAAAATCCTATGGATTTGAATGGGTTTGATCAAAGTTTAAGATTGATTTTGGTTAAATCCTTTAATGGAAAATTAAAAGGGATTTAAGAAAATTTCATGGATTGATTTGGTATTTTGAATTTGATTTGATAGGTTTGAATTTATATCTCATTTATAAATGTGAATATAAATGAGAATATAAATGGATCTTGAGAAAATCTCAATGATTTGAATGAGGTTTGATTAAAGTTTAGCTAAGTCCTTAAGAAAGAGTTAAGGACTTTGGAAATTTGAACTTAGGAATTTTTGATGAATTTTTGGTCATGGGTCTCAATCATAGTTTTCAATTATGGAATTAAATCATAGAATTGAATCATGGAATTGAATTGAGTTTGGAGAAAATCAATTAGAATTAATTTGGAGTTTGACTTAAAAGAAGGAAAGTGAGGAATGGTTTAAGCTAAAGGGTAGGAAATTTTCCTAACACCCCAGACATGACATTTAATTCTAAGTCTTCTAAGGCTAGGGGAGTGTCCACCTAATCACTAGATGTGTCTTAAGACTAAGGAACTATTAAAGTCTAAGAGGAATCCTAAGCCTTTAGATGGAGGTGTTGAGAGCTCATTCTGAAAATGAGGTTAACAAAGTTTAAGATTGATCCATTAAAGGGAATTTAATGGATTTAAGGAAATTTCAATCCTAAAAAGATTACTAGTATCACCAAGGATTACCCTGATGGAATTGAAAGGAGATCTACCTCCCCAGTAGAGTCGCCAGAAAAATTTGTGGAGAAAAATTTCTATAGTAGAGTCACCTTTTAAATCTGTGGAGAAGAGAAAGAGGAGACCTATAGAGAAATTCATCTTGGTAAGATGTCACGCAGATCTACAGATGTACTTATTCAGGTGATCAGATACGTCATCAAGAAAATAGTGTACTATCTTGAAAGACAGAAGTCACTACCCTTTAATGGAACTAATCACCTCAATAAGGACTCTTAAGGATGATGGGTTTGCATATGTTCCAGAGATTCTTCCCCTACTTTACATGGAAAAGTAGGGTTTATTTGAACATTATTAAGTTCCCTATGGGTAAGCCCCCATAATTAATTACATCCTAATAAGGTAGTATCCTTTAAGAAAACTCTCAATTAAGGTAAATGATCATTGTCTCTGAAGATTTCAATAGGAAGGACTATCGATTGTTTGTTCTTGAAGATCAATGGGATTGATTAAAGAGGAGTTATTAGCCAAAATGGAAATAAGTAGGAGATGATGCTCATGATGCTCAAACTATCATGCTCCTATCCTATTGGGCTTTACACTTTAGAAATTTATTTAGTATCACTAAGGATTTCCTGATGGGCGAAAGCGATCTACCTCCCAGAGTGGAAAATCTGGAGATAATATTCTATATAGAGTTGCCTTTCAAATGTGGAGAAGAAAGTGACCTATAGAAATTTTACCTTGGTAAGATGCCACAGTCTGCAGACTTATTATTGATCGGATACATCATCAGGAAATAATGTACTATCTCAAAAGACAGAAGTCACTACCCTTTAATGGAACCAATCACCTCAATAAGGACTCCTAAATACGATGGGTTTGCATATGTAATAGAGATTCTTCCCCTACTTTATATGAAAAAGTAAAGCAGGGTTTATTTTAAACTAGGTTTGTTAAGTTCCTTAGAGGGCAAGCCTCATAGTTTACATCTAAAGGGATCCTTTAGGAAAACTCTCAATTAAGGTAAATGATCATTGTCTCTAAAGATTTTAATAGGAAGGACTATCAATCGATTGGTTTATTTTTGAAGATCAATGGGATTGATCAAAGGAAGGAGTTATTATCAAAACTAAAATGAAAATAGGTAGAAGATGCTCATGATGCTAGGAAACCTAGCAAGCATCTCAAACTATCCTATAATTGGGCCTTACATTTTAAAAATGAGGTCAACCTGCATTGCAATAACTTAGATCAATCATCCTCGTTCGAACAAATTGATCTTTAAATGAGATAATATCACATTATCTTATGGAGAATAAGAAGATCTTAGGGTACGCTTGGTGATGAAGAAAAAGTTAGCTTCAACCCCAATCAAGATGACTTGTTAGAAGATTCAGTTGAAGTCTACATGGTAGACACTAGAGGATCTCTTCTTAGGGAACAGCAGGCCATGGAAGGTGATGAGGTTGATCAAGGAGACACCACAAAATCAACCCAACTCCTCTAACTTCAATTAAGGCAAAAAGATGAGCAGATTGATAGGATGGCATAGCAGTTGCAAGACTTGTTAGTAGTAGTATCAGTGCTTCAGAAGCAAGCCCCTCCAGTTCATCCTAGTACAGTCGATGTCAGTCAGCCTAAATTAGTGCATGTCTTAGACCAAGTTAAGACTCTACTTCCTGTTGAGCAAATTAGCACTAGTCTGTATAAGAAGGTAATGAAAAGTACCTCCATACATGAAAATGACCTAAAATCCATGGTTGAGTAGCAGGTGAAGGAAGCTTTGGCTCAAGCCCAGGGAGGATCATCGGTTTTAAAGGATAGACCCTACCTAGAGGAATTTGATGTCATCCAGTATCCCAAGGGTTTCGTGCCTCCTTCCTTAAAGAACTTCGATGGCAGTGGGAATCCAAGGCAGCATATAGCTCACTTCAGGGCCAATTGTTGCAACACAGGTGGCTGCGATGCTTTACACATTAGACTCTTTGTCAGTAGCCTAGTGGGTATTGCCTTTGATTGGTATGTTGAACTACCCAACAGTTCAGTTAAGACATCTGCTAAGTTGGAGCAACTCTTTATCAAGAGATTTGCTGGAACTCAGCAAAAGGTTACTCTAGGTGATCTCGTTGTAGCACAACAACACCAAGGTGAGTTACTTATTGATTATAATCTCTGATGGCGTAACATGAGTATATAGTTTGAACCATAGTTGTATGAACAACACGCCATTGAGATTCTCTTGAAGAATATCCATGGCCCAGTCGCCTTCATGCTTAAGGGCTTTACCATCAAAACATTCAAGAAACTAATCAACAAGGTAGCTAGTCTACAAGGAGAGGCCAAATAATTACATTTTTTTGATCAATCATCGAATCAAAAATCCTAGATGGTCTATGAAAAGAAACCTAGAACAGTGACAATAGTTGACAAAGGAAAATAGCCAGCTAGAGATCAGTCTAAGAGACCATGACCTCAGTAGACTCCACCTCGTTTGCCACCATCGAGGCAACCATACCGGCCTCCATAGCCAGCCTCCCTGACCATCTTAGCCATACCACTACCAGGCATGCATATCCTAGGTAGCTAACCTACTCTTATAGATAAGTTAAATAAACCTTATTCTTTTAAGAGGTGAGGTAAAAATCTTTAAGAACCTCTTAAATAAGCTGATTTTCAGCTATCCAAGCATAGGAGACCGGAAGAAGTTGTCAAAAGTCATGATCCAAACTTTTGCCCCTACCACCGTATGCTAGGCCACATTTTGGAGGATTGCTTCACATTCAAGGATTGGCTTGAACATAGCTTCAAGACCGGTGTTGTAGTCATTCCGAAGGAATACCTTATGGAACAACCTTCTAGTTCCATTAGGGTAATCCTTGGGGATACTAGTGATCCTACCAAAACCAAAGAAGGTTGGGATATCTCCTTGTCTAAAACCTCTTAAAAGATTGTTCAGAAGATCAGGAAACTTTTCATTCAGGTGCCTGAGTCAGCTCAAACTTCCAACACTAAGAAAGATTTGCAAGTTGCCAGTGCCAACCCTAGGAAAGTGGGAGCTCAGCAGCAGCAGCAGCAACACCATGTATCAGCCAGGGATAGCCCTTTAGCACAAGCGATGGTCAGTCTCAACCTTCAATTCTGACTTCCACACCGGTGACTTTAGTTCTTGTTTCTTCTACTAGTAGAACTCTTGTATCAGTGGATAAGGGCATCAAATCCCTTACTCCACTTACTCTACTTGACTTCTACTTTGTACTTCCAAATACTTCCAAGAAATTGAAGAATAATGCTGATTTGAATTACATCTGTGTCTCTTCTGATGGGTTATCTTCTTCTACTCCTAGCGATAACTCTTCAAGTCTAAACAACTATAACAATTCTGATCAACTTCCTCTTTCTGATTTAGAGTTGGAACTTTCTAACTCTAAATACTATGGGTTCATCTCTTGATATAGACTTGAAATCATCGATTACGATACCAGAAGCGTAGGTGAGCAGAAGTGCGGTAGAACTTGCCACCACATTACCTCCAGAGATTATCGAAGTCAACCTCCATAGTGGCAAGGTTCTACCTCCTAGGGAAACACCTCAAGATAGAGGGAAACAAGTCATTGGTTTAGAAGATCGAGAAGCCCATCCAGATGCTCCACCCTTGCATATGCTTGTGGAAGATCAGCCAAAGGTGGACTACAATGTCATTTATCATCTAAGAAAGTTGCCATCTAATCTAAGCATATATGGTGCCCTTGTCTTATCTAAAGAGATGAAGGAATCACTAATCAAAGCCCTCCTTGATCCTGAAATATGCTTAGCTCAACTGACCGCTATAGGTGAGGAAGAACATTATGCCAAAAGAAGCCCAAGGGACCTTCAAGATGAAGACCTTCTATTGGGGACTTGGAACACAAGTCCCCTATACATCACATGGATGTTCACTCAGTTCTCATGGATTCAGGTGCATCTATAAAAATTATGAGTCTAAAGATCCTTGCCTATTTGAAGATCAACATCTCTACTCTCCGAGGAGATAAGATGATGTTGAGAGGATTCAATGATCAAGGTGAGCGGGTTTTAGGTTCCATAGTGTTGCCTTTGGAGATTAGTGGCTGGAAGACTGAAGTCAAGTTCTATATCATTGATTCGAATACTTCATTCACTACTTTGCTTGGTAGGCTTTGGATACATCAGAACAAGATCATTCCATCCTCCCTTCATCAGTGCATCAAGTTCAGAAAAGATGGGCTTGAATACCATGTCAACGAGATGAATAGCCATTTTTAGTTAGAGAGGTTGAGATTTATGAGGATGCAACCTACTATCTTCCTCAAAACACCCTTTATTATGAACTTGGACAAAATTCAAATGCAAATGCAAAAATAAAAGAAAAAGAAAATAAAAAAGAAAAGATAAAGGAAAATGAAAAGAAAAAGAAAAGTCCAAGTACACAAGAAAGGGGAATTGAAGAAGAAATAAATCTACATATCACATTTCACCCATAATTCATTCCATCATATGGACATGTGGGTAGGATGGCTCAACCTACACTAGGTAGAGGTAGAGGCAGAAATAGAGGTCCAGAGGTGGGAGACCCCCTAGTTGGCCTTCAGCCAATAGAGGTCGTGTTCCAGTTCATAGGAGTACCCATACTATTCACATATACTTGGAATCTAACTCGGAGGATGAGTCTAATGTGATTAGTATACCAGCCAACCCCTCTCTGTGGGTTCCATTGGAGGTGACTTTTGACTCAGACAGAGACGAAGACCAGGCCTCCAAGCAAAGCAAAGTATTTGAATCTGGTTTATGTGAAACTATTAGGCAGCAGATGGGAACCTTAGCTCTTACCTCACTTACATCTCAGAAAGTTGAAGGATTGATAGTTAAGGAAGTCCCTAAGTCTTCTAGTGACATGAAGCAGAAAAGGTTCTTTTCGGGTTCATCTTCCTCGAGTCTAGAGCTTGATGTAGGACTTGAGGAAGATACTTTTAAAGAATTAATTGAATTACCACTTGATTTTTACTCTCCTTGTGTTCATAATCTCATGCAGAAAGGTTTGGTTCCTCACACGTGGTCCAAGCATAGGTCGGAGTACTTTAAAAAGCTATGGAATAATTCAGGCAGGGAAGCACAATCAAGAGCAGGGCTAGGATTTGAAATAGTGGGTTCGGATGATGATGAAGATTATTTCCTAGTTTTTACCAATCATTTGGAGTCTGATAGGTTCTCCTCACATATCCCCAACTCTTATGAGAATGTGTGTTTAGAAACCTCAGATGATCCAGATGATCTCCAAGTCAAAGAGGCACCACCAAAATTTGAAGAAGAAATTCATTCATTAATTGACAAACTTAAAGAAATCAACCTCGGGACAAAAGAAAATCCTCCCTCGACATACATCAACTCATTGCTGAATGAAGAAGAAATCAATGATTTAGTTTGGTTATTGATTGAGTTTAAAGACTGCTTCGCATGGAGTTATGAAGAAATGCCCAGATTATCTCCTGACATTGCAGTCTACAAGCTAGCAATAGATCCTAATGTTACCCCTATTAACTAAGCTCCTAGACGCATGTGATTAGAAATTGAATAGTAGGTCATTTTTGAAGTCAAGAATTTGATGCTAGTTTCATCAAGGAAGAAAAATATCCTACCTGGTTAGCTAGTGTCGTTCCAGTTAAGAAGAAGAATGGCTAAATTCACATTTGCATCAATTTTAGGGACTTAAACAAGGCATGCCCTAAGGATGAGTTTCCTCTTCCTATACTAGAATTAATGGTGGACATTTCCTCATCTCATGCTGTGTTTTCTTTAATGGATGGGTCATCTGGCTATAAACAAATTAAGATGTCTCCTAAAGATGAAAGAAACACTGCTTTCTGAACCTCGATCAGAATCTTCTATTATAGATTCATGTCTTTTGGCCTTAAAAATGCTGGTGCCACATACCAACGGGCCATGACTTAGATTTTCAATG
This sequence comes from Cymbidium sinense, assembly GCA_021442155.1. Classification (NCBI taxonomy): domain Eukaryota; kingdom Viridiplantae; phylum Streptophyta; class Magnoliopsida; order Asparagales; family Orchidaceae; genus Cymbidium; species Cymbidium sinense. The sequence goes on along the minus strand of CM038232.1, from coordinate 19,662,596 downwards.
AACTCATCCATAATTGGGTTGAGTGCTATATTGATGATCTAGTAGTCAAAAGCAAAGAAAAAGAAGACCACCTCTTTGACTTGAGAGTAGTTTTTGAATGGTTGAGATAATATAACCTTAAAATGAATCCCCTAAAGTGTGCATTCGGAGTCGCATGGAAATTCCTTGGGTTTGTTGTTCGACACCGGGGAATAGAAATAGATCTTGAAAAGATCAGAACTATCTTAAAAATTCCACCTCTTAAAAGTTTAACTCAACTCAGATCCTTTCAAGGACGGCTGTCGTATCTAAGATGCTTTATCTTAAACCTATCAGGGAGATCAAGCCATTCTCAACACTTGTCAAAAAGGACACTAAGTTCAAGTGGGATGACAAGTGCTTGCAAATATTTGAAGACATCAAATAATATTTGGTGAAGTGGCCAGTTCTAGCAGCCCCTATCCAAGGTAAGCCATTGATCCTTTACACTGCTACATTGGATGACTCTCTCAGCTCTCTATTGGCCCAAACCAGCGCGAGAAGGAAAGAGCACTCTATTACCTCATCCATCACTATGCGAACTATCCACCTATTGAGAAACATTGCCTAGCTTTGATCTTTGCATCTCAGAAGCTAAGGCACTATATGATTTCTCATAAATTAATCTCCCCATTAATCCGGTACCTCATGACATGGCCAATGCTTTCTGGACGTTTGGCACATTGGTCCATGATATTCTTACAGTTTGATATCACTTTCGTACCCCTTCGTGCACTTAAAAGACAGACACAAGCAGATTTCTTAGCAGCACATCCACTTCTTGCTGATTCTCCGCTTAGTGACGATCTCCCTGATGAACAAATCATGAACTTAGGGAAGGCCAACAACCTCGATGGGAGATGTATTTTGATGGTGCTACTTTTCTTAAAGGTGAAGCACCATGATTTATTCTCCCAGAAAGACATGGGTAAGAATAGTTCTTCTAAGTATAAATCGCGATATGATGAGATTCTCATACTATCTTTCCAAGCCTTGTACCAACAACAAAGCCGAGTATGAGGCTTTGATTTCCAATTTGGAGTTAGCTATCACTATCAATGCCAAGAGCATCACCATCTTTGGAGATTCTCAGTTGGTCATCAACCAGATTACTAGGTCCTACCAGGTCCTTAAGCCTAAGCTTCATTATTACCATGAGTATACCATGAAGCTGTTGGCCCAGATTCCTGAAGTCACCATCTACAAAGTTCCCTGAGTAGAGAATGCAGTAGCATATGCCTTGGCCCAACTTGCCAAAGAATTGGCATGTCTGGAAGATGAGTCCATTTCAATAAGGGTCCAAAATAGACAAGTCTTATCCCTTATTGATTCTAAACTCATCGAGAGACTTTCTCTTGAAGGGGAGGTTGTCATTGCCAAAATAGACAAGGAGCTTGATTGGAGGCAACCATTCATGGATTACCTACTAAAGGCAAACTACTTCAAGAAAGGTAGCCCATCGTGAGAAATAAGAGCTCTCTCCCCATGCTCTTATTGATGGCACCCTATACCACGGTCCCGACCATTGTGGTTACATTGTTGACAAACAAAGCCCATGGCATTATATGGCACCGGGTCTTTATAGAGCACATCAATTTGGTCTGAAGATGAATTCAAAGGTCAAAAGACTTGGATACTACTGGCCTTCTATGATCATAGATTGCATGGATGTAGAGAGATGCCATCGATGTCGGTACGGTGTGATCCTCCACCAATCACCCAACATTCTACACCTACATTCATGGCCATTTGAGTGTTGAAGTGCGACATTGTAGGTTGATCGATCCTCCTTCTTCAAGGGCATCGATTCATCTTAGCGCCATCTACTTTTCCAAGTGGAAACCATCCACTCGAGAGGTCACACTCACATGTGCTTCAATTTTTTTAGGAACCATATATATAGGTTGAGGTGCCTCGATGAATTATATCCGATAATGGTACTACATTCAAAAGCACGAAGATCAATAGCTTTGCTAGAAGACATGGTATAGATTGGAGATACTTCACCATCTACCCCAAAGCTAATGGCTTAGCATTCAAAAACTTCATCATCTGAGAAGACTATAGGTGACAACAAATAATAGTAGAACGAGCAGTTAGTTGAAGCCTTATGGGCCTACCGCACCACATACCGAACTCCAACTCAGTATACCCCATTTTCCTTAGTGTATGGGTTTGAAGTTATTCTTCCTTTAGAAGTTCAACTCCCTTCACTAAAGATAGCATTGGGTAACAAGATTACTACAGAGCAGAATGCCAAGTTGCGGTTAGAAAAGCTTGAAGATTTAGAGGAGAAGCACCTACAGGTGTCCCAAAACCTCGAGTTGTACAAGGCCAAAATAATTCAAACTCACAATAAGCTGGTCTGCCCTAGGTCTTTCCAAGTAGGAGAACTTGTGATAGTCCTAAGGGGACCAATTATTGCCCATTGAAAGATGGAAGGCAAGTTTGAAATCACTTGGGAAGGCCCCTATGTCATAGAGAAGGCCTACCAAGTAGGATCTTATCAGCTTATTGATTATAAAGGGGAACACCCGATGCTTCCAATTAATAGGCTCTACCCATAAAATAAAACTTGTTTGAAAATAATTCATTAATAAAAGAACAAAAATGATTCCATTCATCAAATCTTCTCTTCTTTTGAAGTGTATTTATTTGTCTTGAATCCTCATGGCGTTTAGGGTAGGTGTAAGAGTCCCCAGTGGCTTCCTATCCCTCTTTCACAACACAATCTCCCGTCTTTAGAATAGGTGTGAGAGAAAGGCATCCTATTTTATTAGCATAATTAAGCTAGTTGTAAGAGTCCCCCAATGGCATCCTTTCTTAGAGGGAATTCTTGTTGCTATCTGGCATCATTTCATAATTCCCAAACGTGTTTTAAGGGTAGGTGTAAGAGTCCCCCAGAGGCTTCCTATTCTTTTTAACACATACAAACACACAAATCTTTTATCTCAGGTTACTTTAATGTGGGAGTAAACCCCTTGTGGCACTCACTCATTTAGCTGGTCTAGGTCGGGTCTACATGCTACCTCGCTAGTATGTCACCCCAGTGGTCATTTGTTGGAGGATGTGAGTCCCTAAGCTTTCTTCCTAACTTGACCATTGCAAACCAATGAGTGCCTTATTAGTATGGTAGACTTTCTTGACCAGATGCGCTTCATCATGACTTAAGAAGATGAGTCCCATTCTTCTTAAACATCATGCACTAACTAGGTTGAGTATATTTGAGGTTTAGGATAAGTCCCCCAGCGGCTCCTTTCCTTTTGACTACTTTTGAGTTGGCATAAGTCCTCCAGTGGCATTCACTCAATAGTCTAGGTGGGATAACATTCGAGAAGAGACTATCCCTATGATTTATAGAAGGATGTGAGTCCTCGAGCTTTCTTCTAGGCGATTATTTACAAATTGATGGGCACCTAGGTTGGTTGATGTTCACTATCGACAACTCACCCGATGAGTACACCACTCTGGCGGATATGAGTCCCTTTCTCCTTGAGTTGGACACGAATACCTATTAAATATGATTAGCCATGTCATTTTCTCCGGTGTTGGATTAAGCCTTTTGTTGGCCCCTTCCTCACACTCTATTTGGATCAAGTCCTTTTCCCCATTTAGACACTACTGGTTACTTTTGGATTGGCGGTCCCCTTTCCTAGTAGCCACCCAGTTGGAAAATTTGTTGGTTGCAATTCTCCCTTGGTTGATAAATGGAGATAGGTCTAGGCGTATAAGCTCTTCTCAGTTTGATCCCTTGTAATAAGGGTCCATTAAAATAACTAAAATAAATAAACAAAATTAATTCACTTGTGGATTAGGATTCAAGCCCCAAAGGGCCCCTTCTCCCAAATCTATCTTTAGGGTAGTGTCGACAAAACTCCCATAGGAATTGCTACGATTTGAGATAAATACTCGGGTTGGTACTCACTCCGTAGTCGCTCTTAGATTGGGTTCAATCTATTTTGCCACTAGTTAGTTACCTTGCTAGTCATCCCACTTTGAAAGATATAAGACTATGATGCATTCTTTCTAGCATGATTGTCGCAAACCGACGGGCATCCCTAGGTCGGGTTCGATTTGTTGCCCAAAGCAACCGATCACCTCAGTGGTCTTTTCCAAGGAAAGATGTGAGTCTTTGAGCTTTCTTTCCTTCAATTGATCATTGCAAATTGAAAGGCACTCCTTTGCTTGGATAGTTCTCCCATCAACCGGGAAACTACTCCCTTTGTTTCAATAAATCTGAGATAGGTCTAGGCTTTTATAAACTCCTTCTCAGTGTGATCCATCGCAAACTGATGGAATCCATAAAATAAATTGAAAAATGAAATTAATCTAGACTATCTTTGAGTTGATTTAAGTCCCCAAGCAATAATTCACTGAATAGTTAGCCCTAGTTCAGGTTCGATTTGTTGCCCAAATCATGGTTCCTTATTATGGAAGATGTGAGTCCCCACACTTTCTTCCTAACTTGACCATGGTGTACCAAAAGGCATCTCTCCTAGGTTGGATAGTCTTACCTTGTGGTTGGTAGACTACCCCTTTGGATTGGTAAATCAGGCTGTCAGGCCATCATGATCCCTTCTCCCTAGCGGATTCCACCATAATTAATAGGTTGGATGGACATGTTACCTTCCTAATATGTCACCCTAGTGGTTTCTTGTTGTGGAAGATGTGAGTCCCGCTTTCTTTCCTAACTTGATCATTGTATACTGAAAGGCATTTCCTTTGGTTGGATAGCCCTACTTTGGACTACTCCTTTGGATTGGTAAATTTGAGCTAGATCAAGGCCATAATGGTACCTACTAAGTACAACTCATTGTAAACCAATAGGATTCAATCCAGAATCTAAAAATTTAAAATAAACAAAAACAAATCAACTAACCTCCCTCAGTGGAGTCAAACAAATGAAACAAATTCAGCTATCTTCCCCAGCAGAAATGAACAAACAAAAACAAATCAAGCAAATGAAATAAATTCAACCCTCTCCCTGGTGGAAATCTCTCCTTAGTGAGACTCAAATCAAATCCAACCTCTCATCCCCTTGTGGATGACTTAAACCTGCTTCCCTAGTGGAAGGTTCACAATTTATCCCCTAGTGGATTTCTTCCCTCTCTCTTATGTCTTGGACATAAGTAGAGCCACATTGCACTATGTTCTGGATCATTTCTTTTCCTTGGGTCAGGGATAAACAATTTTTGTTAGTGCTTCTGATCTCTTAGTGTTGTTGATCATTTCGGTCAACACCAATACGTGCAGTGTTCCTGATCAGTCACACCACACCTATTGGGTGCCCTTTGTTGACCTCATTTTGAGAATGAGCTCTCAACACCTCCATCTTAGGCTTAAGATTCCTCTTAGACTTTAAGAGTTCCTTAGTCTTAAGACACATCTTGTGATTAGGTGGACACTCCCCTAGCCCTAGAAGACTTAGAAAGATTAGCCATAGGAATAGGTCATGCCTTAGGGGTGTTAGGAAAATTTCTACCCTTTAGCTTAAACCATTCCTCACTTTCCTTCTTTTAAGTCAAACTCCAAATCAATTCTAATTGATTTTCTCCAAACTCAATTCAATTCCATGATTGAAAACTATGATTGAGACCCATTACCAAAAATTCATCAAAAATTTCTATGTTCAAATTTCCTAAGTCCTTAACTCTTTCTTAAGGACTTAGCCAAAACTTTGATCAAAACTCATTCGAATCTTTGAGATTTTCTCATGATCCATGTATATTCACATTTATAAATGAGATATAAATTGAAACCTATCAAATCAATCCATAAAATTTTCTTAAATCTCTTTAATTTTCCATTAAAGGATTTAACCAAAATCAATCTTAAACCTTGATCAAACCCATTCAAATCCATGGGATTTTCTCAAAATATATTTGTATTCTCATTTATATTTTCATATGTAAATGAAATATAAATATAACTCAATTCAATCCAAAGCAAAAATTAAATTCCAAATTTAAAATCCTTGAAATTCCCTTAAATCCATTAATTTTCCTTTAATGGATCAATCCTAAACATTGATCAAACCACTTCAAACTCATGGGATTTTCTCAAAATATATTTGTATTCTCATTTATGTTCTCATATATAAATGAAATATAAATATAAATCATTCAAATTCAACTAAAAAATTAAATTTCAAATTTAAAAAATTCAATTAAATCCCTTTAATGGATTTAACCCAAATCATGATTAAACTCTTTCAAATTCTTGAAATTTTCTCATGATCAATTTATATTCTCATTTATATTCACATATATAAATGAAATATAAATTCAAATAATCAAAATCAACTCCAAAAATCAAAATCAAAATCAACTCAAAATCAAATCTAAGCCTTTCAAGCCAAAATCTTGAACTTAGCCAAAATCAATTCAAATCAAGCCAAATCCTTGATTTTCTCTCATGATTGAATCAATCCTACAATCATAAGCTCATATATAAATCCAAACCTAAATCCTTCAATCAAAACCCAAATCAAAAATCAAACCCAAAACTCTTTCATATTCTTCCTTTGAATATGAAATTTTTAAATGGATCAAAATCCATTTGACTTGAAACCTCTTGTAAATGGATTTATATTTCAATCATAAGTCCATATACAAGATCAATCCACTTAAATCAAGCTTTGACCAAGCCATTTGACCCACTTAGGCTCACTTGACCCAAAGTGACCTAAAATACCCTTATGAGCCAACTTTTGATTCTAACCAAATTGGATTGAACCAAACTCATATTTGCCCCTCATCATGATCAACAATCATCATGGGATGATCAATCAATCAAATTGGGTCTAACCAAGTCAAACCTAAGGGTTGACCAAGTCAACACTTAACCAAAATAAAATCTTACATAGCCAAAATCCATTATAGGCCAAATTGATTGAAATCATTGATCTAAGTTCATCCATGACCCATGTTTGAACTTGACCAAGTCAACCTTTGAGCCTAACCTAACCCATTTGGCCCACTTGACCCAAGTTGACCCATTTTGACCTAAAGGGCCAAAATGTGTCAAAACATGATCTATGCCAAATTTATTGGAACTACTGGGTCATTTCCATCCCAAATCACTTGTGGAACTTGACCAAAGCCTCAATTGGCCAAGCCAACCTAGCTGATTGACCTTAGATGACATGACCTAAAGGGGTCATGTTGAGCCAAAATTGAACTTAACCCAAATTGATTGGAAACAATACCAATCCACTCCATATGACTAATCAAACCTAAACCTACCCTTGACCAAATAGGTCAAATGGGCAAATGGGTCAACTTGACCCATTTGACCTAAAGGGAGTCATATGAGCCAAAACCAAAACTAAACCAAATTGAACCAAACCTAAGGCACCAAAAAATTTGAAATGGTCATATGAACTTGACCCAACCTTGGTTTGACCCAATTTGACCAATTGGTCAACTTGACCCAAGTTGACCCATTTTGACCTAAATGGGTCAACATGAGCCAAACCTATCAAATGGATTCCAAATCCATTGAAACTTGGCCCAACCTATTTTCTCAACATACCAAACATACCTAAATTGAAAAAAAATAGCAAAATGACCATTATACCCTTAGGCCATAGAACAAATTTTGACCTAGCCCATGGGTATTTTGGTCAAGCACTCATCCTAAACATCAAGGGGACTAGTGATGAGTGGTGCACCTAACCCAATGGGTTTGGGTCAATCCATTTGGCCCATGGACCAAACCGACCACCCATGGCCAAATTGAGTTTTCAAATTCCCTCTAAGCTCAATTTCAGCACATGGGGAGTGGGCATTCCACTCGCCTAATTGACAATGTGCACACTCAAAATAACCTAAAAAACCCATCCCATATGGTCAATTGGATCAAAATGATTATTTCATTGCCTCCTCTAATTGAATGAAATTTCATTCACTCTTGATCGAACTAGAATCCTTAGCAACCACCACAGTGCATTCCTAAGCTTCCTATGAATGATTTGAATTCTCTTTTCTTCAGTTTTGAATAGTGCAAAATAGGTGAGCTCAATACTTGAACCAACTTCATCCACACTTGATCTTAATCTAATTCCTCTTGCACTCCATCGAGGGTCAAGTTGAACTTAGTTCATTGAAGTTCCCCAAAGGAGAAGGTGAATTGGATCAAAGCCGCAAGAGGGAGCAAGTGGTGTTGGTCCATAGGAAGATCCACTCAACCCCAAGGCTTGAAACTTTCAACAGGGCTTCATCTCCACTAGAAAAGTTACCATCGAGCTGAAGCAGTGATCACCTCGTGAGGTATGTAAAACACTAAACTCAATGTGGTGTGGAGCTTTGTGAATAAAATCTTCACCTCATTGAATTTTGGTCATTGAATTTACCGCTCTTGGTCTTTAGATGGTGTGTGATGAATTTGGTGTGAATCTATGCTAGATCGAGCTTGGATCTCCCCCTTGATCATGGGCGGTCTCTGTTGATCAAGGGGAAGAACTTGGCTCATCTCAGCTGTCCATCCGCACATTTTAGATGGACAACTGAGATTATTTAGCATGTTTTAGAATTAATAATCTCTTTTAAAATTATGAGTGAATCCTTAGCCATTCTTTTTAATCGATGAGAGATTATGTGTATGCCTTTTGAGGTGACACTTAAGTTGTCCCCTTACGGCATGGGCGTGTAAGCGCGACCACCGTCGCGGATGAGCGTATTAAGTGAGATTAGTTAGGGGTTTTAATTAATTCCAAATTAATTTATAAATCTTCTAAAAATCATAACTCTTCATAGAAAATTCAAAAAAATAAAAGGAAAAATGCCATGGATAGATAATTTCATCTAGAATATTCTAAAATTATTTTCAATGCATTTTGATCTCCTTTTTTTTTTTCTATTTGGGTTTCTTTGGAATGTTAATTAGCTAATTATTCCCTAATTAAGCCACCAATTAATCTCAAACTTTTAGGGTTCATTTTAGGGGATGACCTCTCTAATTTTCTTGAGATTTATTGAGGCTTTGATTAGGAAAATTTCTAGCTCATTTCCTAATTACCCCTTTCATGTAATTAAGGGTGATTAAGATGTAATTAGTAGGTTTCCCCCATGTTTAAGTTGGATTAAGGTTAGATCCAGTGAATAGGGGTTTTGGGAATAATTTTTGGGGTATTTCTCCTAAGCTATTCCCCAAACCCCTCTTTCTTTCCTTAATCCCTTTCTTAATTAAGGGTTAATCCATTAATGACCTCTCTAAATAATTTTCAAAAAAATTTTAAAATCTCCAAAACATAATTAATCTACCTTGGGTAGATACTTAGGTGTTCAATAGCCTAAGTCTAATTAAGAAAATTAAATCCCTTTCATAAGTATGAAAGGGGTGCTTTAAAAGTACTTAAGCTAAAATCTTAGCTTAGTTAACTTTTAATTGTGAGCCAAATTGCATTAGACCTTTTCATCACTAGGTGCATTGCAAATTGAAATACCTTGTGGGTTTTATGTCATCTCATTGGCTCATAATTACCTAAGTTAATTTTCCTTAGTAGGTGTAGGTAAGGGTTAATTAAATCATTTAATGCATACCCTAACCTAATCAACACTTAAAAATGGATTTAATGAACTAAAAATTAAACAAAAATCTAAAACATATGTGGGAATGGGTTAAGGACAACAAACTCATCTTACCTTTTCAAAATTAAATCAAACTTCAAACTAAACAAAAATCATCTTGAAATTCACTTTGATTTATTCTAAATTTTCTTATTCTTTAAGAATGTCTTTAGGAATTAAGTAAAGTGAGTTTGTTCATTTGATTACATTGTTTTAGATCTTTCCCAATATGTTAAATTGTATGTCATGTGACTTATGCATCCATGATTTCATGTTTTAAATTTTCAAAAATGAAATTGTTTACTTTATGTCAAATGTGCATGTGTTGACTAAAGTAGAATATGAATGGCTATTATCACTACTAAATCCAAAATATTTTCAAAACCTATAAATAAAACATCAAATCTGAAAGTGTGCTATTCATAGCTTAATTATAAGCTTGTATGTGATGGATTATAAAGTCATGCTTAGTGTAGCCTTTCCTTCTTTTCTTTTGTTGGCATAGTTTTGAATAAGGGGTGGTAAGATGTAGAGTTTATTTGAAATAAGAAATACTTGCATGAATAAATTGCATAAAAAAAAATGAAACTCTTAAACAATTTTGCATATTCTTTTCCATTTCATTTCTCTTATATGCATGTTAGTATTTAAGGAAAGTGGTATATTAGTTTGGACAACCAAGGTTGAGGCTTTAAGTAAGTAGGTCTTATACCTTATACATCTGGTTAACAATGGCATTGTACTCACTTATGCCTTTCTTACTTTCATGCATGTGTGTGAAATTTTCGATTAGGAAAACCTTTTCAATTTAAGGAAAAATCATACATGTTTAACTTTTAAATTTTCTTAAATGGATTACTTAGCATGCATCATAAAGTGTGTTAACTATTCTTATTTGCATGTATAGATATGCTTAGGGTCCATTCATATATATGTTGGGATAGAATTAAAGTAATGTGTGTTATGTGAATTTTGATTCATTTTTCTTAATCTTAAAATGCCTTTCTTTTTGAATAGGTCTATTTAGAGTTGATCTAAACTTAGGATTAATTAAAAGGTTTAATCAAAACATTCACCTAAATCAAACTAAAACATGAACCTATATTAGAAATTACTTAAGAATTAGGGAAGGAAAGAGAAGTTCTCTTCTCTTTTTCTCTCTTTATAACTTAGTAATTAATTATAGGTCTTCTTAAACCAAAAAAAACATGATATAAAAATAACCTAAAATCACTAAACAACTTAAATGAAACCCCCTTCTAAGTTAGAACATGTCTTTCATACTTAGAAAACTTGAACCTAAAGTCCTAAGCTAAGCATACCACACAAACTTTCAAAGCACACACATTAGCCTAAGTCACCACTTCTAGCTTTAGGTTAAGTCGGTGCATGGCTTGATGTCTTGTTTTGTATTATGATGAATGTTTTAGACTGGATGGTAGGATGTATGCTCTTAGAATGAATGGTAGGACGTGCTTAGTCTAACTACTCTTTTCTGCAAGGGATTGTGCTAAAGGGGTGTTATCATAAATAAAAATACAAATGCTTCTTGCTTGCGGTGCTTATACCCCTTGCATAATCCATAGGCCAGGTGGTTATGAGCACCCATGTGTGGGGTACTAAGTCCAATATACATGCTTGGGATTTATGTGGTGTGATTTAACTAACCATTATTTTGTAAGTATTAGTTAGATTTCCCTTTTCCTTTTCATGTAAAATTTGTATAAATAGGATTTTGGAATTCATTATTATTGGGATTAGGATGAACATTGGTCATAAGATCCCATCTTATGTACCATGCGAAGCCTTGCATCTACCATCCAACCTTCCAAAGGATGAACCAAAAGAAGAAAGAAAGAAAGAAGAAAGAAGAAAAATGAAAGAAGGAAGAAGAATAAAATTTGAAGACCCCCATAACATTGAATTCCTTTTGCTTAAATTGTAATTTGATTCATTTGTAATCCAGATTGTATAAGGGTAGAGCTTGCTACCTAATTTGATATTTTCAAGTTTGTGCGACAGTGCTTGACCACAAATAGCCATTTATTCTTTTTGCAATTAGCTTTATGAATTATTTGGTGATTTGTTTAGCTTTTGCATTAAGTGGCATGCTTTTCCTAGTTTCTTCCTTGCTTTATGTATGGCATGGATGAGGATTAGGCTCTTTAGAAAAAATAAATCTTTTACCCAATCTAAAAAACTCAAACTAAAAATAAGAAACTCATAACCTCACTTAAAGCCTAGGATTAAAAATCAAGATAAAATAATTAGCAATCCCTTTAGCTGGATGAGTTTTTATGGTTACTTTATAACATCATACACAAATGCATATTATCTCACTCTTGATTGGAGGGCTTCCATCTTTGCCAAAGAACTTCGGCTTGACCTTTGAGGGTCGTGGAGGAAACTCACCTCCTAAAATTCTAGCTGATTTTGGCCAACAATCTACTTTCTCATGCATTAGTCATAAATGTCCTAATAGCCTGAGTCAAAAATAATTATCCAAAAATGAAATAAAATGAAATGCATTAGATTTAGGTCATTTGAAGCATGTCCCTTTACATGATCTAGTCTTTTTAGGGAGTGAGTATAAGGACTTAGTCTCTTTCTAAATAAAAACAACCTAGCTATCTTGCATAAGCATAATGACTTGTCTACATACATTTAAAATCATAGGAGGAGTTAGTTGGTGGCCACCCCCAGGTGGTTGTAAGACCAAGCTGTCGAGTGATTTGTCCTCTCTTGTGGAGACAAACCAATTACTCATTTTTTGCCTTAGATTTGGGTTGTGCTTTTGGCCCTCGCCAAAGCTCCCTAGATTTAGTTTCTGAGGTTGCTTCTCCCTTTTAAAGGCCATAAGCATAATTCCTCACCTCTTAGTATTTTCTTAATTTTGTGTTAAGGAATCTTAAGTCCTAAATTTCTAATGAAAAATATAACTCAAACAAACTAAATTAATTTCTAAAATGTAAAGCTTAATTATAGGATAGTTTGAGATGCTCACTAGATTTTCTAACATCATGAGCATCTCCTACTTATTTTCATTTTGGCTTTGATAATAACTCCCTCTTTTGATTAATCCCATTTGATCTTCAAAAAAAACCAATCGATTGATAGTCCTTCCTATTGAAATCTTCAAAGACAATGATCATTTACCTTAATCGAGAGTTTTCCTAAAGGATCCCATCCTTTAGGATGTAATTTATGGGGCTTGTCCAGAGTAGTTTAAAAAAAACCCTGCTTTACTTTTTCATGTAAAGTAAGAGAAGAATCTCTGGTATATATGCAAACCCATCATCTTTAGGAGTCCTTATTGAGTTGATTGGTTCCATTAAAGGGTAGTGACTTCTGTCTTTCAAGATAGCACACTATTTCCTTGATGACTTATCTCGAATAAGTACATCTGGATCTGGTATCCTAAAAGATGAATTTCTATAAGTCTCCTCTTTTTTTTCTCCACAGATTTGAAAGGCGACTCCTATTAAGAAATTTTTCACCACAAACAGGGGTGTAAGGTACAAGACCTACTTAGAGCTACTTAAAGCCTCGCAATCCCGGGGTTGTCTAGACTAATATACCACTTTCCTTAAATACATATACATGCACAAAAAGAAATAAATGGAAAAGGAAAGATGCAAATGGTTATGTTTATTTGACTTTTGCTTTGATTGTTTAAATTATATGTGTGAATGTGGAATTCCTTCTTGTCATGACATAGGAGTGTATAGGAATAGATTTAAGCAAATGTTATGTCCTTTTCAAATGGACTATACACTTTGCCAATTCTATACAATTCTATGCTAAGAAAGAGAGGGAGAAGGAAAGCCACATAATACATATCTTTATATTTCTCACAAGCAAGCTCATAAATAATTATAAGTAGCATACCTTTCAGTTTTAATGTTTGATTTATAAATTTTAAAAATAAATTTGAATTTAATAGTGATAATAGCCATTCATATTCTTAGTTTAGCCAAAACATGCAATTTGACATAAAGGAAATATTTTATTTTAATTTTGATTTTTAAAAGGAATGCATGATTTTCATATGACATACACATTTAACATGCTAGGAAAGAAATAAAGTGATGAAATCAATTTAAATTCATTCACCCTAATTAATTCCTAAAGACAATCCTATGGAATATAATTATTTAATGCAAATCAAATTTGCTATAAAGAGAGTTTGAATTTTATTTGAGTTTGATTTCAATTTGAGAAATATGAAATGAGTTTGCTGGTCCTAGCCCATTCGCACTTGTGTATGATATTTTTGTTTAATTTTTAGATGATTAGTTGATTTTTATATTTTGATTAGGTTAAAGTGTGAATTAAATGTATTATTTACCCCTTACCTAGACCACCTTAGCATATTTAATCAAATAATTATGAGCCAATGATATGACATAAAATCACACAAGGAATTTAAATCAGTAATGCACCTAGGAATAAAATGGGCCTAATGCATTTGGCTCATAATTAATGATTAATTAAACTAAAGGGTTTAAGTTAAGTACTTTCATAACCCTTCCCACACATGTGGGTTGGATTTTGATTTACTTAAACCACTTAGGTTATTAAACACCTAAGCATCTACCCAAGATGGTTTAATTAAGTTCTGGAATGTTTTGAAAGTTTTATTAAATTAATTAAGCAAGTGATTAGGGGATTACCCCTTTATTAAGTTTGGATTAAGGAAGAGAAAGGGGGTTTAAGGAATAACTTAGGAAAATTCCCCAAATCTATTCCTAAACCTCCGATCACTTAAATAAAGCTTACTTAACTCAATCAAGGGATTGAACCACTATTCACACACTTAATTAGGCTTAATTACAATTTGAGGGTGATTAAGAATGGATCAAGCAATTCTCTTAATTAAACCACTAATAAATCCCAAGAAAATTAGGGGAGGCAGAAGTCATCCCCCTAAATGCACATAAGAAACTTGGAATTAATCAGTGGGATAATTAGGGAGTAATTAGCATAATCATATTCCTAATAAAACCTAAATTCAGGAAATATCACTATTCAAAATCTATTAAAAATAATTTTATATTATTCTATATTAAAATCTCTTTCATATGCATTTTACCTCATATTTTTATGACTTTTCCTCATTTAGTTATGAATATTTGAAGTTTCCATGATTATTTAAGTAATTAATCCCCTAATTAAATAGCTAATACCATCGGCGCCACATGGAGGCTGATGTGGTGCACGCTTTCCATGTGGTGAGATGGGAGAGGCTATTTAAGTTGTCACATCATAGCACAATGTCAGTAGCGACGCTACGCGCTTTCTCCTCACCCATCCGATCTAAGATTGGATGGCTGATATTAAGCCCGTGGTATTAAAGGATTAAATTGAATATCCTACGCATCTTGATCATGGTCATCCATCCAAAATGCGCGGATGGACGGACCATGATCCATCCCTGATCTTCCCTACGGGAGATGGCCACCATCCATCTTCTAGGGAAAGATTTGAGCTCGATTGAGCTTGGATTGAAACCAAATTCAACCCACACCATCTAAGAGTAAAGGGGAACACATACAATGGCTAACTTTTCTTGGGGTGAAATTTCCCTTCATAAAGGACCAAGAAAAAAAATGAAACTATGCTTGGTTTAATGACATACCTCATTGGAGGCTATCACCGGTGCTTGAATCCCTTGAAGTAGCTTTGTCTAGTGGAGATAAAGCCTTGTTGAAGGTTTGAGGTGTTGAGATTGGATGGATCTTCCTATGGACCAAGTTCACCTTCAATTCCTTGCGACCTTGATCAGAATCCCACCTCTCTTCCCTTGAGAACTTGGGAAACACCTTGGGTGAGCTTGACTTGCCTCCCTAATGGTGCTTGCAAAGTAAATTGGACTTTGGTGTTGAATTAGATAAGTTGGAATTTCACTTGAGCTCCCTTATTTTTGGTTTGAAGAAATCTAAAATGGGGAAATGGAAAATGCTTAGAAAACCTTGGGGAGCTTGGAATCACTTCCTCTGAGTTTCTATGCTTCAATCGAATAGAGGACTATGTAATTCAAGTGAAATTAGGGGAGTATATCTCCCCTTAGGTGAATCGGATGGCTACAAGCTTCCTTGCCATTTTGATCCAATAAACCTCCTTAAATTGGTTTGTTAGGCTATTAGGAGTGTCATGGCATTCAATTTTGGCCAGAGAAGGAGTGGAGGAGCTTGCCATGTGCAAAACAAGGTGGAGGAAGGAATCCCATGTTCTCATTTCCATAGGGGTGGTCAATTTTGACCTTGGTTTGGGTTTGGCTGACCCAAACCAATTGGGTCATGTGCACCATGTCCATTAGTGACCATTTGGTCCACTAAGAGGATGTCAATTGTCCATGAAAAGAATTGACCAAATTCAAGTGATTTTGATTTTAGATTACACTATGGTATAGGGTAAAATGGTCATTTGACCTTGATTTAGCTTGAGTATGTTTGATATGATTGAAAAATGGGTTGGGCCAAGTTTCAATGAATTTGGAGTTACTTTGATATGATTTCGCTCATGTTGACCCATTTAGGTCAAAATGGGTCAACTTGGGTCAAGTTGACCAAGTGGCCAAATTAGGTCAAACCAAGGATTGGGTCAAGTTCATATGACCATTTGAAATGTGTTGGAAACTTTGGTTTCATTCAATTTGGTTTAGATTTGGTTTTGATTAATTTGAATTTATTTAGGTCAAATGGGTCAAGTTGAACAATTTGACCCATTTGACTTATTTAGGTTAGGTCATGGGTTGGTTTAGGTTTAGTTGGTTATTTGAAATGGATTGGTATCTTTGTTTCCAATCAATTTTGATTTAATTTGATTTTGGCTCAAAATGACCTTTTGGATCAAGTTGGGTTCATGTATTGAATTTTTGTAGTTGGCCAAGGCTTTGGTCAAGTTCAACAATCATTTTAGAATGAATTTGACCATTGGTTTCAATCAATTTGGGTTAGATCAAGTTTTGACACATTTTGACTTTTTAGGTCAAGTTGGGTCAACTTGGGTCAAGTGGCCAATTGGGCTAGGTTAGGCTCAAATGTTGGTGGTCAAACATTGATCATGAATGAGTTTTGATCAATGGTTTCAGTCAATTTGGCCAATGGTAGATTTTGGCTAGTTTAGGCTTCATTTTGGCTAAGTGTTGACTTGATCAACCCTTAGGTTTGACTTAGTTTGACCCAATCTGGTGATTGATCATCTTATGATGATTGTTGCTCACAATGTGAGGCTTGGATGGGATTAGTTCAATCCAATTTGGTTAGGATTAGAGTTTGGCTCATAAGGGGTACTTTAGGTCACTTTGGGTCAAGTGAGCCTAAGTTGGTCAAATGGCTTGGTCAAAGCATGATTTCAATTTGATTAAACTCACATATGGACTTATGATTAAAATATAAATTTATTTGCAAGAGATTTGAAGTAAAATGGGTTTTGATTCATTTGACAATTTCAAGTTCAAAAGGGTGAAAATGAGTTTGACTTGGGTTTGATTTTTTAATTGAGTTTTGTTTTGGTGAGTGAAGTTTGTATTTATATTTGGATTCATAATTGTAGGATTGATTGAATCATGAAGAAAAATCAAGAGTTTGGCTTGATTTGAATTAGATGTGGTTAAGTTCAAGAGTTTGACTTGAAATGCTTAGGTTGAATTTTGATTGAATTTGAGTTTTATTTTTGGAGTTGGTTTTGGATATTTGAATTTATATTTCATTTATATATGTGAATATAAATGAGAATATAAATGGGTTATGAGAAAATTTTATGAATTTGAAGTGATTTAAACTTGATTTGATCTAAGTCCATAAGGTGGAATCAAAGGACTTAGGAAAGATCTTTGGATTTGATCATGGATTTTGGATTTGATTTTTGGGTTTAGTTTGATTGATTTGAATTTATATTTCTTATATGTGAATATAAATGAGAATATAAATGAGTTGTGAGAAAATTTCTTGAATTTAAAATGATTTGGATTAGATTTGAGCTAAGTCCATAAGGTAGAACCAAAGGAACTAATTTTCCTAAGACCCCTAAGGCATAACCTATTCTTATGGCTAAACCTTCTAAGTCTCTAGGGTTAGGTTGAGTATCCACCTAATCACTAGAAGTGTCTTAAGACTAAGGAGCTCTTAATATCTAAGAGGAATCCTATGTCTAAGATGGAGGGGTTGAGAGCTCATTCTAAAAATGAGGTCAACAATAATATGAGTGGCTTGCTGATCTTCTTTCGTTCCTAAGTTGATTTCAAGCTCATTTGCATCGTCTAAAGTTTCTTCAAACTCTGGAAATACATCTTTGACTTTAAGCTCATTTAGATCATCTAAAGTTTTTAAACACACCTCCTCACATAAGTTAGCATGATTTGAAAAGAACCTATGAGACTCCAAATGATTGGTGATGACTAGGCAATGGTTGTCATCATCGACTGGACCCACTGTGCCAAATCCTAGTCCTGGTCTTGATTGAGAATGTTTTCTTTGGTTGTCCCATAACCTTTCAAAGTAATTTGACCTATGTTTGGACCAAGTATGTGGGATTAGTCCATTCTTTGCTAAGTTAATAACACAAGGTGAATATCAATCAAAAGGAAAATTGTATTAAATCTTTATATGAATCATCCCCAAGTTCTACATCGACTTCCTGCCTTGAGGATGATGTTCCCAACAAAAATTACTTTGACTTGGCATCTGTGGATGACTTGGGGGCCTCCTTAACTACCAAACCCTCAACTTTTGAGAAGAAAGTGGGTTAGAGCTAAGGTTCCCAACTGCTGCCTAACTATTCTATGTAATAATGATTCAGATACATTCATGCTTTCCTTAGAGGCCTGGTCTTCATTGTTGTCTGGTTTGAATGTCACCTCCAAAGGGGCCCACTGAGAGGGGTTGGTTGGCATGATAACCACATGAGACTCATCCTCCAAACTAGACTCTAAGTCTATGTGAATAGTAGGGGTACTCGTGTGAGCTGGAACATAGCTCCTACTTTTCTGGCCACCGGCAAGGAGGTCTTCCACCTCTGGAACTACCTGGATCTGTCTCTTCCTCTGCCTAGTGGGGGTTGAGTCATCCTACCCATGTGTTCACATGGAGGAATAAACTGTGAGTAGAATCCAACATGTGGCTCTACTTTTTCCTCAGTGTCTAATTCTCGCTCACTTGTATTTTCATTTTCATTTCCTTTTTCATTTTCTTTTTCATTTTCTTTTCTTTTTTCTTTTTCTTCTTCTTTTTCTTTTATTTTTGAAAATTGACCAAGTTCACGAGAATAGACTTTTTTATTTTAGGAAGATAGTAGGATGCATGCTCATATATCTTGACCTCTCTAACTGAAAATGACTTCAACTCTCCTTTGACATAATACTCGATTCCATCTCTTTAGAATTTGATGCATTGATGTAAAGAGGATGGAGCTATGTTGTTTCTATGTATCCAAGGCCTACCGAGCAAAATAGTGAAAGATGTATCTGAATCAATTATGTAGAACTTGGCTTTTGTCTTCCAGTCATCTATTTCTAATGGCAACACTATGGAGCCTAAAGCCCTCTCACCTTGCTCATTGAATCCTCCCAACATCAACTGATCTCCTCAGAGTTTAGAGATGTCAATTCTCAGGTAGGCAAGGGTCTTTAGACTCATAATATTCACTGATACACCTGGATCAACTAACTCCATGGAGAGCCTGAATCTATCCATGTCCACTATGATGTAGAGGGGACGGTTGTGCTCGGTTGTCCCCAAAAGAAGGTATTCATTGGTGAATGTAACTCCATAGGCTTCTCTTGAATAACATGCCTCCTCTCCAATAGTGGTCAGCTGAGCTAAGCATATTTCTGGATCAAGAAGGGCTTTGATTAATGGCTCCCTTATCTCTTTGGATAAGACAAGGGCATCATATATGCTTAGCTTAGCTGGAAACTTTTTTAGGTGAGCGAGGATATTGTAGTCAACTCTAGGTTGGTCCTCCATAAGCTTATTCATAGGCGGAGCATCCTATGGAGGGGTTACTTGATGGCTAGAACCAATGACTTGCTTAACCTTATCCTAAGGTGCTACCCTAGGGGTAGAACTTTGCCACTATGAAGGTTAACTTCAGTGATCAGAATCAGATGACTCCAAATCAACCTTAATGGGTGAACCTGAGTAATTCATGAATGGATAATCCATTTTAAATCGATGAAGAAGAGTGATCAGAACTAGAGTTATTATTAATTAGACTTAGAGAGCTATCTATAGGAATAAACTGAATATCATTAGAAGTGACCCAAAAGTAAGGGGAATTAGCTTTCTTCATTAATTTCTCAGACTTGAATGGAGGTACAAAATAGAAATCAAGTAAAGTAAGCAAATTGAGGGATTTGGCACCCCACTCCACTGATATAATATGATTGCTAAAAGAAGAGTTGGCTGGAGGAACTGTAGCTACAATTATGGAAAGTGTGCTGGAACTGGTCGGTGGTTGCACTACTGCACTATCTCAGGCAAGTGGAGGGTGTCGCTGCTGCTACTGGGCTCCTACCTCCCTCAAGTTGTCCTTAGCAACTTGCAAACCTTCCTTAGAGTCAGAGGTT
The DNA here is from genome assembly GCA_021442155.1 of Cymbidium sinense. Taxonomy (NCBI): domain Eukaryota; kingdom Viridiplantae; phylum Streptophyta; class Magnoliopsida; order Asparagales; family Orchidaceae; genus Cymbidium; species Cymbidium sinense. The sequence continues at coordinate 19,642,439 of CM038232.1, read as the reverse complement.
TGAGCTGCTTCAGACACCTACAAGGGTAATTTCCTGATCTTAAAAATAATTTTCTTGGAGGTTCGGGATAGGGCGATATCCCAACCTTTCTTTGTGTTAAGAGGATCACATGTATCCCCAAGGATTACTCTAACTGAACTAGAAGGTTATTATAATAAGTATTCCTTGGGGATGATGATGACACCTGACTTAAAGCTATGCTCAAGTCAGTCCTTAAATGCAATGCAATCTTCTAAGATGTGGCCTAACATATGGTGGTAGGGGCAATAGTTTGGATCATGACTCTTGCCCACTTCCTCCAACCTCTTAAGCTTAGTAACTAGAAATTAGGCATCTTTAAGAGATTCTTAAAGTTATTTCTGACTACTTCCCTCTTGAATGAATAAGGTTTATTCAATCTATCAACAAAAGTAGGTAAGTAATAGCTACCTGGTGGTAGGTAGGAATAATCGATGATCGATGAGGTGGTGTGGTGGTGATTGTTATATGGTGCGGGTGGCTAGTATGGCGGCCAAGTGGTGGCGAGGAAGCTCGAACTTGAGGCCTATCGGCCCTCTGCTTCCCCTTATCAACTATTGTGACTACCCTTAGCTTCATCTCAAATGTCTCCTGAGGTCAGAGCTTGGCTGACTGGTAAAGGTAATGGTTTGGTTTCTTATTATAGACTATCCACCTTATTGATTAATTTATCAAAGGTTTTGATTGCAAAACCCTTGAGCATGAATGCAACTAGGCCATGGATGTTTTTAGATGAATCTCAATGGTGTGCTGTTCAGACAGTTGTGGTTCGCATTTCCAACTCAGATTTCACCACTTGAGAATGTAATCAACAAGGGACTCATTGGGGACTTTTGTCGCTACAACAAGATCGCCTATAGTAACCCTTTGATGAGCTCCAACAAACCTCTTGATGAAGAGGTACTCTAACTTAACAAATATCTTTACTGAACTATTGGGCAATTTGGCATACCAGCCGAACGCAACACCCGCTAAGATGCTAACAATCAACCTGAAAAGAAGGGCATCACTACCTCCGACGTTGCAGCAGCCAGCCCTAAAATGTGCAATGTGTTGGTGAGGGTTCCCACTGCCATCAATGATTTTGAAAGAAGGAGGTACAAAACCCTTAGGATATTGGACTACATTGAATTCCTCTGGGTAGGGTCTACCCTTTAGAACATATGAGCCACCTCGGGCTTGTGGCAGTGCTTCTCTCACCTGCTGCTCCACCATGTTTTTAATATCCTTCTCATGCATGGAGGTACTATCCACTACCTTGATGCAAGCTACCACTATCTTCCTCTGTAGGAATGCACCTAGGATGATCTAAGGTATGTGCCAACTCTGCTCTGTCAGCTACTATGGAGAAGGTTATGACACTAGGGTTGAATTCTGTAATGCTAAAACCACTTCCATCAACTCCTCAATCTTCTTCTTCATTTTGTTAATATGATCATCTCTCTATCTAAGATGGTGGAGGAGGTGCTGAGTTGAATGGACGGTATCTTCCTCTTCAACTACAATACCTTCCTGACTCTGCTGGTCTCTATAGAGGGAGCTCTAGTATCGACCATGTGGACTTGGAATCCTCAAGAAGATCATCTTCATCAGGATCAAATGCTATCCTCTCATCCTCTCTCGAATATGCGATCCGCTAAGAGTTCCCTCTTCTCGTAAAGTATCATCACCCGAGGCGATCTCCTACCTTCTGACTAGAGCAAAGACTCATTTGTGTAGCAGCTTACTAAGAAATACATCTAACACTATCACTAGAGTGCTATCTCTAGGAGGACTATGCTCTAGAAGATATATGCTCATGACTGCTCACTATTGGTGGAGTGTTATTTCTAGGGAGATCCACTACCATGGGAACTACAGAACTATCTCCCTCCTCCTCTGCTACTATCGCTATCACTAGCTTTGATGGTGGTGGTGTGACCATGATGCTATAGGGTTGCCACTCCTTCTTCACCAAGACTGAAGTAAGAGGTCAAGTAGGGGACCTTGCCCTCACCTTAGTCTATGGAGTAGATGGAGTGGGATCTTTTGGCCATAGCCGGATCTCTAAAGGGGCTTTCTTCTCCCCAAAAGCTGACTTCATGACCTTTGTCAAAATGATGGATGGCGGGACTGAACTAGCGATGGTGGGCGAGGAGTGGATCAGTGTGGTGGAGATGACACCAGCCCCACCCTCGCTGGGGCTTTCCCTCTACGACTGGTGGTACCCATCAATACTATGTTGTCAATCCTATCAGCCTCGGTGGCTCGATGATCAACTAGAGTGGAGGTCACTGGCTTCCTAGCAAACCTCTGTTGCTCTCTACTCTCTGATTGAGATGCTACTTTGGCCTCTGATGCTCTATCCATGTCAATTCGCCTAGTGACACTCTTGGGGATGATCGACCTCAAATCAAATAGTGTGCTAGACTCTGAGTGTCTATGGGCTCTACCAGCCTAGAGTAGTACTGTCCATAGATCAACATAGGGCTTCCTTCTATCCCTAGCCGAAACCTTATAGTATGCGGGCGGTGGAGGTGATGCAGTCATCCTCCTATAGTCTTCCTCTCCATCTGATGCCGAGAAAGGGTGAAATCTACTACAACTAAGAAGTGGAGAGGTTTCACTAGGAGATCCCTCCTCAACAACATGGGATGTTGTGTCTATCTCTTGGGCTGCATGCTCATGATGCCGCTTGATCTTGCTGCTTCTATTATAGTGTTGTATGTAGCTGAGTAGGGTAGTGCAAGAACTAGATCCTACCTCGAAGGTAGGGAGAGTATCTCTGAAGTCAAGATAGCCTTCCCCTTAAAGGGGACTAATGAGGAGGTGCTAGTACACACCTGAGCGATTGTAGGAGCAACTGACTACGTGGGAACTGAACTAACTTGTAGAACCTCGACCGCCTTCCTAAGGAAGGATACTCAGCATTAGAAGGTAGGTCAATGTGGATGACTAGCTTTTGCCCAGTCACCTCATCCCGATTGATAGTGGTGAGGGTCACCCCCTCACAGGTAATGCGTGCTCCCTCAAATCCTTGGCAAAGAAAACTAAGTGGGTGGAGGCAGTCTTAGGGAGGCTGGCCTGATCCAAGGCCAAATCCATCTCAAATGAAAAGATAAAGACAAACTTCTGAGAGGCCATATATACTGATTATGAAAAAAAATTGCACTAACTGGTCTGCACTGTATCTCTACATGTGTTGAAATGTAACTTGAGTTAGATTTCTGCTTTAATACTTGCCCCAAGAGTAATAGAGTTTTGGAGTTTTGAACCCACACTCAACAATTCAAATATGTTAAGTGGGGTTCATTGGAGAGATTTTGATATGTGAGGAGTCTTTGCCAATTGACTTTGATTTATAACCCATACTCAACTAATTTAAGTAGATTGGGTGGGGTTCAGATATTTGAAGATGTTTGTGTTCTTATCTTGTTAAAAAATTTATTTTGAAAAACTTTACTTAGCAAATTTAGATATGCTAAGGAAAAGTTTTGATTATATATTTTGGAAATTTTTGTGAAAAATCTTTGCTTGTGATGATTGATTATATCTATGATATATGTTCATTTGATTTGAAAGTGGGCTTCTTACTTAACAAATTTGGGTATGTTTAGTAAGAACCAAGTGTGATTGATATGTGTTTGTTTGATTTGAAAATGAGGCTCTCTACTTAGCAAATTTGGTATATTAAGTAAAAACCAAATTTGATATGATTTGAAAATATGATTCTCACTTAACAAATTTGGTATGTTAAGTGAAACCAAATATAATATGATGGATGGGATTCTCACTTAACAAGTTTGGTATGTTAAGTGGAAACCAAATATGACATGATTATGTGATTCTCATTTAACAAATTTTGTATATGAAGTGGAACGAAATATAATATGATTGTTGAGCTCACTTTTGGAGTGAGCTCTCAGATTCCTCATCATAGATTTAGGACTCTTATAGACACTAGTCTTTAGACACTTCTAATGATTAGGTGAACACTTAATATAACCCTACAGACCTAGAAGAGTTAGCCATAGGAATAGGTTGTGCCTTAGGGATTTAGGAGGACTTGCCTACCTTATAGCCCAAACTCAATCCTTGCTTCCTTCTTTCAAACCCAAACCTCAAATTCAAATTCAAACCCCTAAATCAAATCCAACTATCCAATGATTGAAGTCTATAACTAAATTCAAACCCTAAATCCTTTCCTAAGCCTTTGATTTTATCCTATGGACTTAGCCTTAACCAAATCCAAATCAACAATCCAATGACTTTCTTTCTCAATTCAATCTCAAATCAAATTCTAAATTATAAATCAATTCCAAACTCCAAATGATTGAAACCCATGATTAAGTCCAAATTCCAAAATCTCTTCCTAAACCATATAAACCACCTTCATATGCATAGCCAAAACTCCTTTAAACTAACTCAAACTTGGTCGATTTCTTTATGAATCACTCATTCATTCATTTATATTCACAAATATAAATGAAATCCAGGTTAAATCCCTTCAAACCAAATCAAACCAATTCAAAATCCAAGTTAGCCTCTTTTGACCTATATCCTTTAATTTGGTCAAATTTGCTTCCAACTCAAGTGATTTTCCCATAACCCATTTATATCTTCATTTATCTTCACAAATATAAATGAAATATAAATTCAAATGGTCCAAACCAAATCCAAATCAAATCAAATTCCCAATTTTAGCTCTTTTAGCCAAACTTTTGAACTTGGCTAAATGACATCTAAATCAACTCAAACCCCATGAATTTCTTCATGATTGAATCATTCATTCAATAATTGATTGAAATATAAATATAAACCACCATTATCAAACCAAATCCAAGTCAACTCAAATCAAGCCCAAGTTAACCCTTTTGGCTTGAAATTATCATACGAACCAAAACCCATTTGGCTCCAAACCAATTGCAATTAGATTTATATTTCAATCTTAGGCTTATATGTGAGTTCAACTAAACTTGAATCAAACCTTGATCAAGCCAATCGACCCATTTAGGCTTACTTGAACCAAAGTGACCTAAAAGCCTAAAAGTCCTTTTTGAGCCAAGTTCTAATCCAACCCAAATTGCATTGAACTAAGCCCATCTAAACCTCAATCATGATCAACAATCATCATGGGGTGATCAATTGCATTGAATTGGTTCAAACTAAGTCAAACTTAGCCTTTGACCAAGTCAACATTTAGCCCAAATGAAACCCAAACTAACCAAAATCCACCATAGGCCAAATTGATTGAAACCATTAACTCAAACCCACTCATAATCAATAATTGAACATGACCAAACCATCAATTGAGCCAAACCAAGCCTAATTGGCCATTTGACCTAAGTTGACCCAAATTGGCCTAAAAAGCCAAAATAGGTCAAATCATGATTTGATCCAAATTGATTGCAACCAATAGCTCAAGTTCATTCCAAATCACTTATTGAACTTGACCCAAGACATGATTGAGCCCAAGTTGACTAATTGGTCAACTTCACCCAACCTAGCCCAAATTGACCTAAAGTGTCAAAATGACCAAAATTCAAATTAATTTCAAATTAAACCAAAGCCTACAATCATTTTTCATCAACCAATTGAACTTGACTCAACACCTAACCCATCCCAATTTGGATAAATTGGTCAACTTGACCAATTTAACCCTTTTGAATACAAATGAGTCAAATCCTAACCTAGGCCAAACCAATCCAAATTAATTGAACCAAAATATTCCAAATCATCATATGAACCTAACCCAAGCCTTAGTTTGACCCAATTTGACCAAAAGATCTAACTCAGCTTAAACTCCCCCTAGGTCAGCCTAAGACCTCTCCAAAAGCCAACTAGGCCCCACCAAGGGCATTAGCCATCAAACCATGGGATTTAAACTTCAAAACCAATGGATCCAAGCCAAGTCAACTCTCCCATCCCCATGGTAGCCCCTTAACACTCCATAGAATCTTCTACTGACCCACCTAGCTAACCTAACCCACTCTAGGTTAGCCAAGGACCTTTGTGAGGTGAGCTGACTCACCTCCAACATAAATCGAGCACCCATTGGATCCAAACTTTGCAAACCTTGCACAATGGATCCATAGCAGCCTCCCCTCACTTCTCCCAAGCATGCCACCCTGACTTGATGGAGGCAAGTCCGGTGGATGGATGGTGGCAATTCGATGCAAAATGTGCACTCAGCCGTCCATCCTTCCCTGTGAATTCAGGGGTACACCCCTCAATTCAAGCCCAATTTTGAGGGCATTCAAAATCTTTGAGTCTAGGAAGAATTTTTGAAATCTTAGAGAGTGATTCCAAGCCTTCTCGAGCTCTCCAAAATTTAGATTTCCCATTCTCGTTCAAGGTTGAAAGAGGGGATGCCAATCTTGATCCATACTCCCTCATTTCACAATCAAACCCAAATTCCTCTTAGCCACACCATCACCATACCTAGGTGAGCACAAACAAATCAATTCCCAAGCTTCCAAGCCATGGGAGGAGTGAGTTTGATCAAGACCGAACACCAAAGAAGGGGAGCTTGGTCCACAGAGCATTCCACACCAAATCATACCCAGAATACTTCAACGGGGCCTCACCTCAACTAGGCGAAGCTACCTCTGATGACCCATCGCCAGACATTAGCTCCAGTGAGGTGATTTTGCAAACTCAGCCTTGTATGCAAAAATGGGTTGGTCCTTTATGAAGTAAATTTGAATCTCAAGTGAATTTGATCGTTGGATGTGTATCCCCCCTCCTTCCAAAGGTGTGTGATCAATTTGATTCTAATCCGAGCTCAGGTGAGCTCGGATCGAATGGGGAAAGACGGATGATGCTCATCTTTCACCGCTCGTGAAGAAGGAAGATCATATGTTCCACATGATTGGAATGGACAACTGTGATTAGGTCATGGTAGATCCCTGTTACTTTCTCCCTTAACCACAGATCGAATCATGGTCATCCAATCTTAGATTGGACGATCAGTGGAGAAAGTGCATTCGCCACCGGCTAAGTCAGTGCATCGATGTGACTACTTAAATAGCCAATCCCGTCGCACCACGTGGAAAGTGTGTCACGTCAGCCGCCACATGCCCTGACAAGATTAAAGCTTTAATTAGGGATAATTAATTAGTTTTTAATCCTGAAACTTCTTAAAATAATAACTAATTGTAGAAAAATCCAAATATAAACTTAGGCTCATTTTAAAGATATTTTGGAGTAGAATCTTGGAAAATTGTTATTAATTAATTTTGAGTAGTAATTTTAGCTTAAGGTTTTATCAAAAATTAAATTAGGTTATTTACACCTTAATTAAACACTCAATTAATCTCAAATTTTCTATGAATGTTTAGCGGATGACCTCTACCTCCCCTATTATTTTAGGATTTTGCTTAATTAGGAAAAATCGATTAAGCCTAATCACTCTCTCTTAATCTAATTAATCATAATTAATGAATCAACAGTAGCTTGATTGATCATTTAAACCTAATTACCTCTATTGAATAGTAAGATAATTTAGGGGATGTGATTGGGGATACTTTTCCTAATTCATTTCTTAAGTTTTCTTTACCTTTAAAAGTCAAATTAATTAATGGTTAATGAAATGATTAATTGATTAATTAAGTGATTAATCTTCAAGGTAGGAAATTAGAATCTAATTGAATGTTTAAAAATAATTTAGGGATTAGGATTGGGGTCTTGCCCTTTATCCTTTCCCCTAAGCTAATTTTATCATTCAAATTAAAACATAACCAAAGTGTTTAATCAATTAATTAAAGGCTTAATGCAATTAAAATTAAAGAAATCAATTCATCCACACCTAAGCAACCCTTAATTATTATTGGGTAGCTCCTTGGGTGTTCAATAACCCAAGGTGAGAGATAATGAAATTATGGTTGGCTCGCATGTGTGAGAAAATCATAAAAGTAATTAAATGAGATCTCTTAAGCTTAATTAACTATTAATCATAAGCCAATTGTATTAGGCCCATTTCATTTCATAGGAGCATTGCAAATTTACTTTTCATATGGTTGCATATCATATTGGCTTATTATTAATTGATTAATTAACTTAAGGTGATATAGGTAAGGGTTTAATTCATACCTTAACCTAATTAAAATATAAAATAACTTAAATATTCTTCATTAAACCAAAATTAATTCACATATGGGGAATTAGATTAGGATTAGCAAACCTTTCATACTTCCTAAATCAAATCAAACTCAAAGTGATTGTCCTTAAATAGTAAAAATGTTTTTAAAAATTTTGGTTTATTTTAAATAGCCTTATTTAATGTGATTGTCCTTAGGAATTAATTGATATGAATGAAATCATGTGCTTATATTACTTTATTTCTTTCCAATCATGCTAAATATTACTTTTTATATGAAATCATGCATTCATTTCTTTTAAAATTAATTAAATGAAATGGTTTCTTTTAAGTCAAATTACATGTGTTGACTTAAATTAAGAATAAGTGTGGCTATTATTATTATTAATCAAAACCTATTTTGAAAAGCCTATAAATCAATTATTATAAATGAAGTAATGTTAATTACAAGTATCTATAAGTTTGCATGCGATGATAATACAAGATGTGCAATATGAAGTTCTCTTTCCTTATCTTAACATGGATTCACATAGGATTTGCAAGTGTATAGTTCATTTGAAAAGAACACAACATTTGCTTAAATCTACTCCTATGCATCTCCATGTTAAGATTTAGGAAGAATTTCATATCACATATGTAAATCATACAATCAAATTAAATATGACTTCTTGCATGATTCCTTATTCATGTATTTTTTTTACATTCATATGTATATGAGAAAAGTGGTATATTAGTCTGGATACCCAGGGGCTACGAGATTTTAAGTAGCCCTAAGTAGGTCTTGTACCTTACGATCCTGGTGCAAAAACAATGGCACTGTATTCACTTAAAATTCTTATAGATATGTATGTATGATGTGGCCAATGAATAAGAATCATAAATCAAATTAAAAATAATAATAATACAACTTTTGCATGGGTTTTCATATCCTTATAGTTGCTTATACATCTACTTATATCTAAGAAAAGTGATATATTAGTCTGGAGATCTTAGGGCTATGAGGCTTTAAGTAGCCCTAAGTAGGTCTTGCACCTTATGCCACTGGTGTAGAAAATAATGGTGACACACTCACTTAAAACTTTTATACATGTGAATGTGTATCTAGCTAATGGATGAAAAATCCCTCTTTTCTATGTAATAAAGACATGCATTCATAATTCAATCAAAAAATAAAATATTTAAATTCCAAATACACTTCTTTGCATTCATCATTCAAGTATGTTAAATATATAAATTGCATGTATAGGTATGCTTAAGATTTACTCATATGCATGATATACATGATGGAAAAAAATGAATGAATGTGTGTTATGTGATAGTAATCCATTCTAATTAATCTTAAGATGCCTTTCTTATTGAATGAGTGTATTTAATGTAAACTTAAACTTAGGATTAATTAAAATACATAATAAACTATTCATTAAAGAGAACTAAGCTAATTAACTTACCTTAGAAATGACTTAAGGTAGGGATAAAAGAGAGATTCCCTCTCTTTCTTCTCTTTATAACACTTAGTTTCTAAGTGTAGGCTATATGAAACAAAATAAAATATTAAGTAAAATCTTTAAATCAATTAAATCACTTAAAAGAAAATCAACCCTTTATAAATTAAATTCACAATTAGCAAATTATAACTCTAAAGCCTAGTTAGGATATACCACAGCCTTAACACATACACATTAGGTTAAGTCACCATTTCTAGCTTTATGTTAGGGATTGCATGGTTTTGTGTATGTTTGATTTTGTGATATAATATTTTAGACTAGATGTTAGGGTGTAAGTCCGTAGTCTGGATGTTAGGCCGATATTAGCCTAATCATATTTTTTACAGGGGTCGTGCTTAAGGGGCCGCTGTAATAAAAAAATAAATACTTTTGCTGTGCATATTGCTTATACCCTTAAGCATAGCCCAAGTTAGGAAAAGTGGGCTTAGTTACCCATGTGGGGTGCTAAGTCCAAATTATTCATATAACAGCTTGGGTTGTATGGTGTGTTTAGATAACATTTATTTTGCAGGTGTAGCTAGATTTACTCTCTTCCTTTTTAATATAATTTTGTATTAGGATTATGATAAGTGTTTGGGGATTATGATGAGCATTAGTTATAAGACCAAGTCTTGTATACCATGTGATGCCTTTGGAGAAAATAACATCCCAATCAAGACAAAAGAAAGAAAGAAATGGAGCAAATCAAAATAAAGAAATGAAAGATGAAGAGTGAAGAATGGAGGATGAAGAATGAAGACCCCCATAACACCCATCATTTTATAATTATAATTATTCTTTCATTATGCTGAGATGTATAAGGGTAGAGCTCGGCTACCCACATTTCTTTTGGGTTGTCCCGATCGCATCGACTCTTATTCTTTTGTGATAGCTTCATAAAATTGTTTGATGTTTTGTTTAGTGTTGGTAGAAAAATTATTAAAATTTGAAAATGTGATCATCATCATCAATCAATCTCCTCCCTTCTTCTTCCTTGGTCTTCTTATCTCATCCTTCTCAAAAAGAAAGATGAAGGCAAAAAAGAGAGAGAGGAAAGAAAAGAGGGAAAATTCAATATGATGATGATTGTTTCTCTCTTTAGATGAACACCACATAGAATCACAAGTGTACTTATTAGGGTGATCAGGTACGACATCGAGGAAAATGTGTACTATCTCGAAAGATAGAAGCCACCACCCTATAATGGACCTAATCATCTAAATAAGGACTCTTAAAGAATTATAGTCTGCGGGATGATGTACTAGAGATTCTTCTCCTACTTTACATGAAAAAGTAAAGCATGGTTTATTTTTTAACCAAGTTCATTAAGTTCCCTACGAAGGCAAGCCCCCATAGTTAATTACATCCTAAGGAATGAGATTCCTTAAGAATACTTTTGATTAAGGCAAATGATCATTGTCTCCAAAGATTTCAATTGGTAAGACTATCAATCGATTAGTTTATTTTTAGCAAATCAAGTGGGATCGATCAAGAGGAGAGAGTTCTTATCGAAGCCAAGTGAAGATAAGTAGGAGATTTTTAAGATACTAGGAAGCCTATTAAGCATCCCAAACTACCCTATGGTTGGGCTTTACATTTTTAAAATTGAATTAATTTATTTGAGTTGAATTTTTATTAGAAATGTAGGGCTTATAATTCCATAATATAAGGTTATAGAAATACCTAAGAGGTGAGGACTTATGCTTAGGGCCTACAAAGAGGAGAAGCAACCTCTGAACCTAAATCTAGGGAGCTTTGGCGAGGGCCAAAAGCGTAACCTAAATATAAGGTAAAAATAGGTATTTGGTTTACCTCCACAAGAGAGGATAAACCACCCAACTGTTGGACTTACAACTGCCTGGGGGTGGCCGCCAACTAACTCTTCCTACAATTTTAAATTCATGTAGGCAAGTCTTATGCTTTATGCAAGATAGCGAGGTTATTATTCATTTAGAAAGATTAAATACTTAAACTCACTTCCTAAGAGACTAGATCATATAAGGGCATGAAAAATGACCTAAATCTAATGCAAATTATATTACATTTTATTTTCATTTTTGGACAATCATTTGACTCAGGCTATAGGATTCATATGCCTAATGCATGAGAAATAAAATTATGGGCCAAAATCAGTGAGAAGGGGGAGGTGTGTTTCCACCATGGCTCTCACAGGTCAAGCCAAGGTCTCGGGCAATGGTGGAAGCCCTCCAATCAAGAGTGAAAATAATATGCATTTATGCATCATGTTTGAAAAGAAATACTCATCCAGCTAAGGGGTTGCTAATTCTTTTATCTTGATTTTTAACTTAGGCTTTAAGTGAGGTTATGAGTTGTTTATTTTTAATTTTTAGTTGATTAATTTGGTAAAAGATTTCTTTTTTCCTAAGAGCCTAATCATCATCCAGGCCATACATCAAAGCAAGAAAGAAACTAGGAAAATATGCCATCTTAATGCAAAAGATAAATAAAACATCAAATATTTTATAAAGCTAATTGTAAAAGAATAAAAGACCAAGTGTGGCACCACCGCACAAACCCGAAAAAAAATTAGGTAGCTGAGCTCTACCCTTATACAACCCAGATTACTAATGAATTACAAAATGGAATTCATGTTATGGGGGTCTTCATTTCTTCTTTTCTTTTTCTTCTTTTTTTCTTTCTTCTTTTGGTTCCTTCTTTTAGATGGTTGGAATGTGGTTGCTCCAAAGGCTTTACATGGTACATAAGATGAGATCTTATGACCAATGTTCATCCTAATCCCCCATAACAATCATTCCAAAAAATTGCAAAATTACATGAAAAGTAAATCTAACTAACACAAAAAATAGAGCTAAACAAACCATACAAATCCCAAGCATGTATATTGGATTTAGCATTCACACATGGTAATCAAGTCCACTGGCCTATTGGATTATGCTTGGGGTATAAGCACCGACAACAAAAGCAAGATATATTTTATATTCCTTAAGCCCAATCCCCTGTAAAAAATAATGATTAGACTAAATCGTCTTACCATTCATTCTACACGCATTCACTCTAACATCCAGATTATAAATAATACATCACAAAACAAAAGTAAACATCAAGCCATGCACCACCGGGTGACTTAGCCTAATGTGTGTGCTTTAAAAAGTTTGTGTGGTATGCTTAGCTATGGCTTTAAGGTTTTGATTTTCTAAGTGTGAAGAAATGTTCAACTTAGATGGATGGTTTCATTTAAGTGTTTAGTTATTTTGGGTTAATTTTATTTTGTATTTTGATTTGGTTTAAGTGAATCCTATAATTAATTACTAAGTTTTAAAGAGAGGGAAAAGAGAAGAGAACTTTTCTTTCCTTCCCTTCCTTAAGTAATTTCTAAAGTGGATTCATATTTAGTTTTGTTTAGTTAATGCCTTATTATGTGTTTTAATTAATCCTAAGTTTAGATTTTCCTAAACAAACCTATTCAAAAAGAAAGGCATTTTAAGATTAAGTAAAGAGAATTATTATCACAAAACATACATCATTTCATTTCTTTCCCAACATGTATAACATGCATATGCTAAGCATATCTATACATACAAGTGGAAATGTTTAGCACACTTTATGATGAATGCTAAGAAATATTACTTAATAAAATTAGAATGCTTTATGATCCATGATTTTCATTAAGTAAAAAAGAAAGGGTTTCTTTTATCCATTATTCACATGCACATGTATATGTATGAAAGGCATAAGTGAGTAGCCATTGTTAGCACCTAGGGTGTAAGGTACAAGACCTAGTTAGGGCTACTTAAAGCCTCATAACCTCGAAGTTGTCTAGACTAATATACCACTTTCCTTAAATACAAACACATGTACAAAAAAATGAATGAAAAAAGGAAGATGCAAAAAGTTTGTATTTGTTTGTTTGTTTGTTTTGTTTATGCAATTTTATATGTACAAGTGGGGATGTCCTTCTTAGGTATTAGCATAGGAATGAATAGGAATGGGAGTAGGCAAGTGTTGTGTTCTTTTCAAATGAACTATACACTTTGCTAAATCCAATTCAAAACTATACTAAAAGAAAAGAGAAGGAAATCCATACTATGCACATCTTCATATTTATATCCACATGCAAGCCTATAAATAATTATAAGTAGCACACTTTCAATTTTAGGTGTTTGATTTATGGATTTTAAAAATAGTTTTTGATTTAGTAGTGATAATAGTCATTCATATTTTCACTTTAGCCAAAACATGTAATTTGACATAAAGAAAACATTTCATTTTAATTTAATTTTTTAAATATGGATGCATGAATTTCATATGACATACACATTTAGCATGCTAGGAAAGAAATAAAGTGATGAAAGCAATGTAAATTCATTCACCCTAATTAATTCTAAAGACAATCCTATGAAATAAGAAAGTTCAAAGTGAATCAAAATTTGTTTAATGTGATTTTTGTTTTGAATTTACTTTATGTTTGATTTAGAAAATGTGAAAGAATGTTCATTGGTCCTAACCCATTTCCCCAGTATGTGAGTTAATTTAGTTTGTTCTTAGGATCATTAGGTGATTTTTATATTTTGTTTAGGTTAAGGAGTGAATTAAATGTGTTAATTACCCCTTACTTATACCACCTTAGCATACTTAACCAAATAATTATGAGCCAATGATATGACATAAAACCACACAAGGAATTTAAATCAATAATGCACCTAGGAAGAAAAGGGGCCTAATGCAATTGGCTCATGATTAATGATTAATTAAGCTAAGGGGTTTAAGTTAAGTAGTTTCATAATCCCTTTCACACATATGAGTTGGATTTTGATTTTCTAAATGTACTTAGGTTATTAAACACCTAAGCATCTACCTAAGATGGATTAGTTAAGTTCTGGAAGGTTTTAGAATTTTATCAAATTAATTAGGTAGGTGATTAGTGAATTAATCCCTAATTAAGTTTGGATTAAGGAAGAAAGAGGAGGTTTAAGGAATAACTTAAGAAAAATATCCCAAAATAATTCCATAAACCTCCTATTCACTTAAATAAACCTTAATCAACTCAATCGAGGAGTTAAGTCACTAATTACACACTTAATTAAACTTAATTACATTAAGAGGGCAATTAGAAATTAATCTAGCAATTCCTCTAATTAAACCATCAATAAATCTTAAGAAAATTATAGGAGGTAGAAGTCATCCCACTAATCATACATAAGAAGTTTGGAATTAATCATCAAAGTAATTAGAGAGTAATTAGCAAAAATTAAATTCCAATAAAACCCAAATTCAAAAAATAACACTATTCAAAATCTATCAAAATTAATTTTATAATATTCTAGATTCAATTACCTTTCATATACAATTTAATTCACATTTGTTTAATTTTTATACACTTAAATATGAATTTTGGAAGTTTTCTTGATTAATTAGGTGATTTAAATCCCTAATTATATAGTTAATTCGGTGCCATGGAGTACGGCATTTTTCCACGGCACGAATATTTAAGTTGTCACATCATAGCATCACATTTGCGGCGGCACTATGCACTTTCTCCCTATCCGATCAAGGATCAGATGGTTGAGATTAGATCCGCAGTTCTAAAACATTAATATGTGGGATCCATGCATTTTAATCATGGTCGTCCATCCAAATTGCGCTGATGGATGGCTCGTGTTTCACCCATGATCTTTCCTGCGGGAGATGGACACCGTCCATCTTCTAAGGGAAGATCCAAGCTCGATTGAGCTCATATTGAAATGAAATTCAACCCACACCATCATCATGCAAAGGAGATCACATATAATAACTAGATTTCCATTAGACAACACTTCACAAGGACCAAGGAAAATTGAGCTTGGTTTAATGGCTTACCTCACAGGCTATCACCGCCGATTCCTTGGAGAAGCTTGCCTAATGGAGCTTTGTTGTTGAAGTTTTGAGGCTCAGATTGGGTGAGATCCTTCAGATAACTCCACCTTCACTTGAGCTTGGTCTTGGTCAAGAGCTTCTCCTTTGCCTTTGGAGCTTGGGAAAAGCTTGGGTGAACTGATTGAGTCCCAGGGTGCTTGCAAAGTGAAATAGTGAAGGCTAAGTTGAATTTTTAGTGGAGTTCCCTATTTTAGTCTTTGAAAATTGAGAAAAAATGGGACCAAACTCTCTGGGAAAGACTAGCAATGGGTCACGAGTTCCTATGCTTCAATCGGGAGAATGAGTTTCAAGTGAAATTAGGGAGTATTGGGGGCAATCGATGACCTTTTTCTTGATGCTTTGATCTAATTAAGCTCCTTGAGTGAGTTTGTTAGGCTGTTAGAGCTTGCACATGGGTCAGTTTGGCCAGAGGAGTGGAGTGGTGAAGCTTTCCATGTGTTTAATTGAGTGGAGGGAGGATTCCATGTGCTCAATTTCATGCAAGTGGTCAGTTTTGTCCTTAGGCTAGGTTGGGCTAACCCAAACCCATTGGGTTAGGTGCACCACACTCACTAGTGTCCACTTGATCCACTAAGAGGGTGCCAAGTAGCTATGGAGAGGATTTGGCCAAATTTTAAGTGAATTTGGTCACCCTTGACCTAGGGGTAAAATGGTCATTTTGCTTGGTTTTAATTTGAATATGTTTGGTATGATTGGAAAATGGGTTGGGCCAAGTTTCAATAGATTTGGAGTTGGTTTGATATGATTTGGCTCATGTTGATCCATTTAGGTCAAAATGGGTCAACTTGGGTCAAGTTGAGTCAAACCAAGGGTTGGGTCAAGTTCATATGACCATTTGAAATGTTTTGGTGGCTTTGGTTTGATTCAATTTGGTTTATATTTGTTTTGGTTCAACTGAGTTCATTTAGGTCAAATGGGTCAAGTTGACCAGTTTGACCCATTTGACTTATTTGGGTTAGGTCATGGGTTGGTTCATGTTTGGTTGGTCATTTGAAATGGATTGGTATCTTTATTTCCAATCAATTTTGGTTTAATTTGATTTTGGCTCAAAATGACTTTTTAGGTCAAGTTGGGTTCATGGTCACTAGTTGGGTCTAGTTGGCCAATTGAGGCTTTGGTCAAGTTCAACAATCATTTTAGAATGAATTTGACCCATTAGTTTCAATCAATTTGTCTTAGATCAAGTTTTAACATATTTTGACTTTTTAGGTCAAGTTGGGTCAACTTGGGTCAAGTGGCCAATTGGGCTAAGTTAGGCTCAAATGTTGACTTCAAAGTTCAAACATTGATCATGAATGAGTTTTGATCAATGGTTTCAATCAATTTGGCCTATGGTGGATTTTGGCAAGTTTAGGTTTCATTTTGGTCAAATGCTGACTTGGTCAACCCTCAGGTTCGACTTGGTTTGACCCAATTTGAGTGATTGATCATCTCATGATGATTGTTGATCATGATGAGAGGCTTAGGTAGGCTTTGTTCAATCCAATTTGGTTGGATTAGAATTTGGCTCATAAGGGTACTTTAGGTCACTTTGGATCAAGTGAGCCTAAGTGGGTCAAATGACTTGGTCAAAGCTTGATTTGAGTTTGATTGAACTCACATATGGACTTATGATTGAAATATAAATCCATTTATAAGAGATTTGAAGTCAAATGAATTTTGTTTCATTTTACAATTTCAAGTTCAAAGGGTGAACATGAGTTTGACTTGGGTTTAATTTTTGAATCAGTTTTGGTTGAGTGATTGAAGTTTTTATTTATATTTGGATTAATGATTGTAGGATTGATTGAATTATGAAGAAAAATCAAGAGTTTGGCTTGATTTGAATTGGACTTAGTTCAAGAGTTTGACTTGAAAACTTAGGTTGGATTTTGTTCAATTTGAGTTTGATTTTAGATTTAGTTTGATTGATTTGAATTTATATTTCATTTATATATATGAATATAAATGAGAATATAAACAGATTATGAGAAAATTTCATGAATTTGAAGTGATTTGAACTTGATTTGAGCTAAGTCCATGAGAGGGAATCAAAGGACATAGGAAAGATTTTGGAATTTGACCAGATTTTGGATTTTATTTTGGGTTTAATTTAATTGATTTGAATTTATATTTCATTTATATATGTGAATATAAATGAGAATATAAATGGGTTGTGAGAAAATTTCATGAGTTTGAATTGATTTTGGCTAAGTCCATAAGAGGGAAATCAAAGTGACTTAAGAAAGATTTTGGAATTTGGAATTGGATTTCAATCATGGGTTTCAATCATTTGGAATTGATTCATGATTTGAGAAAATCCATTGAATTGATTCTGATTGAGAGTTGAAATTGATATGAGTTTGAGTTTGACTTGAAGGAAGAAGGGTTTGGTTCAAGCCATAGGGTAGGCAAATTTCCTAACACTCTTAAGGCATAACCTATTCCTATGGCTAACTCTTCTAAGTCTCTAGGGTTAGGTTGAGTGTTCACCTAATCACTAGATGTGTCTTAAGACTAAGGAACTCTTAAATTCTAAGAGAAATCCTATGCCTAAGATGGAGAGGTTAAGAGCTCATCCTAAAAATGAGGTTGACCTTTAGCTTGTGCATTAGAAATAGCATGTTTTTTCATAGTTTCTTTATGATTGATGATTGTGGCCTGATCGAATATTCTTAGGATAAAATAAATTTTCTGCATTAACAACTCATAACTAAAATTTTAAAATAATTCATAACCTCATATAAAAGCCAAGGAATTAGATCAAGATAATAAAGTATTTAACAACCCCTTAGTTGGATGTTGAATGTTGAACATCATGCAAAACCATCTTGTTTCACTCTTGTCAAGGGAAGGCTTCCATCTTTGCTAGATAGAAATGGGCTTAACCTTTAAGAGCCTATGATGGAAGAACACCTCTTTCTCTTTTGATTTGGCCCATAATCAACTTCTCATGCATTTAGGCATATAAAATCCTATAGCCTGTGCCAAAATAAAGAGTCCCAAATTAAATAAAATTTGATAAAAATTTGTATTAGATTTAACTCATTATTCATACCCCTCATGCTCTAGTCTTTTAGGGAGTGGGTTTAAGGACTTAGTTTCTCTTCTAAATAAATAGCAACCTAACCATCTTGCAAAGCATATGACTTGACCACATGGATTTAAAGCAGGAGTGGCTACCACGCGGTAAAAGTCCGAATTGAGTGGCTTACTCTCTCTTGTAGAAGTAAACCATATAACTACTTTCTCCTTAGATTTAGGTCATGCTTTGGCCCTCGCCAAAGCTCCCTAGATTTAGGATCTAAGGTTGTTATTTTCCTTTGCGGGCTACAAGTATAAATCCTCACTTCTTAAGCAATTCCACGACCATGTATTGCGGAATTATAAGTCCTAGATTTCTAATAAAATTTTAACTCAAATAAATAATTCTCCTACATAAACTCCAACCATAGGATAGATTGGAGTGCTCACTAAATTTCTTAGTATCATGAGCACTCCCTACCCATCTCCTTTGGTTTTGATAATAACTCTCCCCTTTTGATCCATCCCACTTGATTTTCTAAAATATAACCAATTTGTTGATAGTCCTATCTTTGAATTCTTTAGAAACAAAAATAGCCTACTTTAATTGAGAGCATTCTTAAGGGATTCACTTTCCTTGAAGATGTAATTAACTTTGGAGGCTTACCTCTACAGGAAACTTAACAAACCTGATTTAAATAAACCTTGCTTTATTTTTCCATATAAAGTATGAAAAAAATCTCTGGTATATTCGAAGACCCATCATGCCTTAGGGGTCCTTATTAGGAGATTAAGTCTACTATAGGGTAGTGACTTCTATTTCTTGAGATGGTACACTATTCGTTGATGTCATACTCGATCATCTCAATAAGTACATCCTCAGATCTGTGTCATGTCCCCTCACATATACACACACAACATATACCAAAAATAAACACCACGATGATTCTCACTTAACAAATTTGGTATGTTAAGTGGAACCAAATGTGATATGATTTGAGAATGAGATTCTCACTTAACAAATTTGGTATGTTAAGTGGGAACCAAATGTGACATGATTTGAAAATATGATCCTCACTTAACAAATTTGGTATGTTAAGTGGAACCAAATGTGATATGATTTGATAATGGGATTCTCACTTAACAAATTTGGTATGTTAAGTGGGAACCAAATATAATATGATTTGAAAATAAGATCACTTAAAAAATTTGGTATGTTAAGTGGAACCAAATGTGATATGATTTGAAAATGAGTTTCTCACTTAACAAATTTGGCATGTTAAGTGGGAATCAAATATGGCATGATTTGAGAATGAGATTCTCACTTAAGAAATTAAGTATGTTGAGTGGGAACCAAATATAATATGATTTGAAAATAAGATTCTCACTTAAAAAATTTGGTATGTTAAGTGGAACCAAATGTGATATGATTTGAAAATGAGTTTCACTTAACAAATTTGGTGTGTTGAATAAAATATGGCATGATTTGCTTTTGAAAAGAGGGAAGCTTCAATCTTAACATATGTGAAATATGTTAAGTGAAGTTTTAATTTTAAGCTATGATTTTATTTAAAAATAGACTCTCATTCAACAATTTTGAGTATGTTGAATGAATATGATCATTTTCAAGGATGTGCTTTTGAAAAGATGAAAACCCCAACATATATGCAAATATGTCAAGTGAAGTTTCAATTTTATGCTATGATTTTATTTAAAAATAGAGTCCTCATTCAAAATTTTTGAGTATGTTGAATGAATATGTTCATTTTCAATAATATGCTTTTGAGAAACCCCAACTCTAACATATGAGAAATATGTCAAGTGAAGTTTCAATTTTATTTTATGATTTAATTTGAAGATAGACTCCTCATTCAATAATTTTGAGAATGTTGAATGAATATGGTCATTTTCAAAAATGTTCTTTTGAAAAGATGGAAATCCCAACTCTAACATATGTGAAATATGTTAAGTGAAGTTTCAATTTTATGCCATGATTTTATGTGAAGATGAACTTCTCATTCAACAATTTTGAGTATGTTGAATGAATATGGCCATCTTCAAAAATGTACTTTTGAAAAGATGGTTTTGATCTTGATTTTGAAAAGAACCTCCATGTAATAATCATAGGGATTGTTAGGTGAAGTTTGGTTATATGAATTTTGTGCTCTTTTGAAAATTTTGTGCAAAAAATTATTTATTATGTGAGTTTTGAAAAAGGTGCTTTTGGAAAGTGGCACTTTGTAAAAGAGTTTATTTTTTTAATCATTAAGATGAACCTTGGCTCACCAAGCTGGTGAGGAGGTTCTAAATTTTTGTCACTTCTTTTCATGAATTAATTATTTTTTTTAGCTATTGGGAAACCCAATAGGAGTTCCAGGGCTTACAAAGAGTGAGGTCCTAAAACCTAGAGGATGGTTGCTAGCCTTTCTTAAGAATGAAATAAGCTAAGTGCCAACAGAAGGAAAAGATAATCTTGGACTCATATGAAATACAAGTCCACTATCGATGCTTGGAGACAACAATTATCTACTAGAGATGGAGAGAGAAACCATCCCTAGCGGAGTTGCCAAAAAAATTTATGGTGTTTATTTTTGGTTCGTTGTGTATGTGTGTGCATATTGGGGGGGGGGCACCATGCAGATCTGAGGATGTACTTATTGAGCTGATCGGGTATGACATTAAGGAATAGTACACTATCTCAAAAGATAGAAATCACTATCCTACTATGAATCTAATCACCTAATAAGGACTCCTAAGGCAAGATGGGTCTTCTAATGTACTAGAGAATTTTTCCCTACTTTATATGGATGAATAAAGTAGGGTTTATTTAAATCGAGTTCTAAAGCTCCCTATGAGGGCAAGCCCCCATAGTTAATTATATCTTAAGAAAGGTGAGTTCCTTGGGAATAATCTCGATTAAAGTAGAGAAGTGTTGTCTCCAAAGAATTCAAAGATAGAACTATCAATAAATTGGTTATATTTGAAAGATCAAATGTGATAGATCGAAAGGAAATACTTATTATCGAAGCCAAGGGTAAGTAGGGGATGCACATGATACTAGGAAATCTAGTGAGCATCCCAAACTATCCTATGGTTGAATTTTATATGTTTGAAATTGAGGAGAATTATATATTTGAGTTGAAATTTTATTAGAAATCTAGACTTATAATTCCACAATACAAGATTGTGAAAATACCAAAGAGGTGAGGACTTATGTTTGTAGCCCCAAAGGGAAACATCAACCTCAGATCCTACATCTTGGGAGCTTTAGCGAGGGCCAAAGTATGACCTAAATCTAAGGCGAAAGTGGCTATATTATTTACCTCCGCAAGAGAGGATAAAATACTCAATTGTTAGGCTTATAATTGCCTGGAGTGGTAGCCAACTAACTCCTACATTTCAAAATCATTTGGTCAAGTCATATAATTTTGTAAGATGGCTAGGTTGTTATTATTTAGAAAAGAAACTAAAGTCCTTAAACCCAATCCTTAAGAGACATGAGCATGAGTGGTATGAGTAATGACTTAGTTTAATGCAAATTTTATCAAATTTTATTTAATTTTGGACTCTTTATTTTGACATAGGCTATAGGATTTTATATGCCTAAGTGTATGATGAAGTTGGTTATGGGCTAAATCAAAGGAGAAAGAGGTGTTTTCCATCATATGCTCTCAAAGGTCAAGCCTTTTTCTATCTGGAAAAGTTGAAAATCCTCTCTTAGCAAGAGTGAAACAAAATGACATGCATGATATTAAGCATACAACATCTAGTTAAGGGGTTAAATGTTTTATTATCTTGATTTAATGCTTAGGCTTTATGTGAGGTTATGAGTTATTTTAGAAAATTTAATTTTGAGTTGTGGTTGGGGTAGAAAATTTATTTTTCCCAAAGAGCCTAATCACATCCCGGCCACACATTAAATCATCATACATGAAGAAACTAGAAAAATACATGCCATTTCTATTGCATAATGTAAACAAATCATCAAACAATTTATAAACTCAATGTGAAAGAATAATAAGCTGGTGCATTCGGGTACCATCGTACAACCCAAAAAAGAAATGGGTAGCCGAGCTCTACATTTATACAACCTGGTATAATGAAAGAATAATTATAATTTAATTACAATAAATGAATGAGAGCTATGGGGGGTCTTCAAATCTTCAAAGCACCTTCTTTCCTTCATTTCCTTCTTTCATTTGGTTGGGCAAGCTCCATAGGATCACATGATATATAAGACTTGGTCTTATAACCAATGTTTATCCTAAGCCCACATAGCACTAATCCTAATTCTTAATACAAAATTACATTAAAATTAGGAAAAATAAATATAACTACACCTGCAAAATAAATATTAGTTAAACACACCATACAACCCAAGCAGTTATATGAATAATTTGGGCTTAGCACCCTACACATAGATAACCAAGTCCACCTATCCTAATGTAGATTATGCTTAGGGGATAAATAACCTACGAAAGAGAGCATTTACGCTGATTTTAAGCATCCTTTAAGCATAATATCTGCATAAAATATGATTAGGCTAATCACAACCTAACATCTAGTTTATGAAACATACACCCTAACATCCAGTCTACAATAATACATCACAAAATAAAATATACATCAAACCATGCACCGCCCTAACATAAAGCTAGAAATGGTGACTTAATCTAATGTGTGTGTTAAGGGTTGTGTGGTATGTCCTAGCTAGGCTTTAGAGTTAAGATTTTCTAAGTATGAATGACATTTAATAATAAAGGGTGGTTTCACTTTCAATGGTTTAATTAATTTGCAAATTTTACTTAATATTTTCTCTTATTTCATTTGACCTAAACTTAATAACTAAATGTTATGAAGAGAAAGAAAGAGAGGATCACTCTCTTTTATCCCTACCTTAAGTCACATCTAAAGCAAATTAATTAACCAATTTCCATTAGTGAATGACTTATTACATATTTTAATTAGTCCTAAGTTTAGGTTCACTTAAATAAACTCATTTAATAGAAATGTATCTTAAGATTAGTTGGAATGAATTACTATCACATAACACATATTTATTCATTTCTTTTCATCATGCATATCATGCATATAAATCCTAAGCATCGCTATACATGAAATTTATTCTTAGCACACTTAAATGATGAATGTGAGTAAATGTATTTAAAATTAATATTTCATTTGGTTGAATGATTTTGCCATATTAATTTAAAGCTCTATCTAAATTCTTATGTAAAAAGCATAAGGAAAGAACTTAAATCACATGACTAATCAACTCAACCAATTAAACAAAATATGAATGTATGTCTTTTTAATAGAAAAAGGGGGTTTTCATTCATTAGCTAAGTACACATTCACATGTATAAAAAGTTTTAAACAAGTACGTCACCATTATTCTGCACCAAGAGAACGAGATAGAAACCTCCTTGGGGCTACTTAAAGTCGTGCATCCCTGGAATGTCCAAACTAATATACTCACTATTCTTAGATACATATGGATGTATAAATAACTACAAGAATAGAAAGCCATGCAAAAATTATATTTTGATTTGATTGATTTATTTTGTGTAAATGAATTAAAGCTCTATCTAGATATTAATGTTAAAATGCATAAGAATGAAATCAAGAAGGTACATCACCATCTTTTCAAGGGAATGAGGAACCTCTTAGGCTACTTAAAAAAAGCCCTTGGGATGTCTAATATACCCGCTAACATCTTACTTCTATAAATCAACACATGAATATGAGGAAGAGACTTTATTTCATACATTAAATTTATATTCACTTGCATTTCCTATGTATATATAACTAAAGTTATAATATATATGTATATTCATTAATTAATAAACTTTTGAAATTATATTTGAGATTTAATAATGATACTAGCCACACATATTTTTAATTTAAATCAACACATGCAATTTGACATAAAAGAAATCATTTTCATTTGATTAATTTGAAAGACATGGATGCATGAATCATATGACATACAACATTTAGCATGATTGGAAGGAAATAAAATAAAACAAGCATGTGATTTCATTCAAATCAATTAAGTCTTAAGGATAATCAAACTAAATAAGATTATTTAAAATAAACCAAAGTTCTTTAATGTCATTTCATTTTCATGTTTGGTTTGATTTAAGAAGTGTGAGAAAGGTTTTCTAATCCTAATCTCATCCCCTATGTGTGGGTTAATTTGGTTTAATGAAGAATATTTAGGTTGATTTTATGGTTTAATTAGGTTAGGGTATCAATTAGGTCAATTAATTAACCCTTACCTACATCACCTTAAGCTAATTAACTAAATAATAATGAGCCAATATGATATGCAACAACATGAAAAGTAAATTAGCAATGCTCCTAAGAAATGAAAGGGGCCTAATGCAATTGGCTCACGATTAATAGTTAATTAGGCTTAAAGGATTTAATTAATTACTTTTATTATTGTCTTACACATGTAAGCTAACCATAATTTTATTAAATTTCGTTAGACTATTAAACATCTAAAGGGCTATCCAAAATTGATTAAAGATAATTAGATGTGAATTGGATTTTATATTGAGTTAATTAGGCTCATTAATCCATTTGATTAAGCATTAATCATGTTCAATTAATGCAATGAAATTAACTTAAGGAAAAAGGATTAAGAAAGAGGCCTTAATCTCAATCCCTAAGTCCTATATTTGACCATTTAAGCTCTGATTTTATCTTGAACATTAATTAATTAAGCAATTAATTACTTTATTAATCATTAATTAATTTGACTCCAAAAAGTTAAAAAAAACTTAGGAAATATATCCCAATAACATTCCCTAAGCTCCCTTATTATTCAACAAAGATAACTAGGCTTAAATAATTAATTAAGGTTCATTCACTAATTATGACTAATTAAATTAGGAGAGTGATTAATAGTTAATCAATTAATTTTTCTAATTAAGCAACCAATAAAATCCCAAAATATAGAAAAGGCAGAGGTCATCCCCCTAAACATCTACAAAAAACTTGAGATTAATTGGGTGATAAGGAGTAATCAAGTTAATTAAATTTTTAATTAAACTATAATTAAGCCAAAATCACTATTCCAAATTAATTATTAATAATTTTCCTAAATTCTACTTTGCAATATCTTTAAAATGAGCCTTAGTTTGTATTTTTCATATTTTTCTAAGATTAGTTATGATTTTTAGAAGTTTCAGGCTTAAAAATAGATTAATTAAGCCTAATTAAAGCCTTAATCCCATCGGGCCATGTGGTAATTGATGCGGTATGATTTTCACATTGCGTGATGAGATTGACTATTTAAGTTGTCACGTCCACCACTGACTTGGATTGGCGGCGGACTCGCTAACTCCGTGGACCGTCCATTCTAAGATCGGATGGCCACGATTCAATCAAAATAAAGAAAATCGTAAGGATCTAATCAGATGTCATTCCAATCATGCGGAACAAATGGCTCATGTTCTATTTCCTATGAGTGACAGACGATGGAGCCGATCCACCATGGATCATCCGAGCTCACGAGCTCAGATCCACTCCAAAATTAACCCACACCTTCGCGTGAAGGATCCACATGGATCCAACAACTAGGATGAGTTCAAATGCAAATTCAAAAGGACCAACCAATTTCCATACAAGGCTCAATTTTGAAAATTACCTCACCAGCTAAATGCGATGGGATTATGAGGTAAGCTCAATTAGAGACAAAAGCCCCATTGAGAAGATCGGGCTTGATTTGGTGTAGAGCTCTCGATCAAGCCACATAGAGCCTGACGAACTTGATGATTGGGGGGCTCGAAGATGATCGGATTTGAAGTATGAGGATGGTGGGGTAAAGGTTGAAGTTTGATTGAGTAGAAGTATTGATGGTGATGAGCAAAGGAGATATTGAGGAGGCTTGATTGCATGGAGCTTTGAGAGTTTCATCACTTGGGAACTCTCATAATGCAAGTGATCTTACTCAAATTGGGATTGAATTGCATGCTGGATGGACAAAAAATTCTCTGAGGAGATGAAATCTCATGGAAAGAGCTCATCGCCACAATTTATGGTATGGATCTTTCCTCGTGTCCATGATTTGGCCAAGTTGCTATGTGATGGATGGATGACGAGATGGTTTACAAAAATTCCGATTCATCGCTACCACGAAGGGATCTCCATCGGTGCCACATCGCCAGAGGTCAAGCTATGTCGGCCCAAGGGGAGGATTTGGGCGGATGGTATGGGATTTCTCTTCCTTGTGTCCATGGAGGCCAGGAAAGGGAAGGAGATATTACCTTGGTCCATGGAAAATGCTAGGTGTTTAGAGTGGGCTAAGATGTCTTAAGAATGCTTCATTTGGTAAGTGGAGGGCTGCTATGGGAAAGGCAAACTGGACTTTGCCATATATGGCAAGAATCCTATGCAAAGAGCTTTGCCCAAGTCCCTGGGTCTCACTTAGATTTTTGGCTTGGGGCTGACTAGGGTCAATTTGGGTTGGTCAGCCACCAAGGTTCCATAAGGTGGCTTTGGGTGATTTGGCTTCATATGGTCAAAATAGGCTTATTTGGGTTAGGTTGGGTTGGGTTGATCAATTGGTCAAATTGGGTCAAACCAAGACATGAGTTATGTTCATATGATGATTTGAGATGATTGATTCAATTGATTTTGATTAATTTGACTTAAGTTTGAATATGACTCATTTGGATTCAAAAGGGTCAAATGGGTCAAGTTGACCAATTTGATCAATTTGACCAAATTGGATTGGGTTAGGTGTTGAGTCAAGTTTAATTGGTTGATTGAATGTAATTGTGGGCTTTGGATTGGTTTAATTTGGAATTAATTTGGAGTTTTTCCAATTGGACCCTATAAGTCAAGTTGATCAATTGGTCAAATTGGGCTCAATCATGACTTTGCTCAAGTTCAATAAGCAATTTAGAGTGAACTTTAGCCATTGATTACAATCAATTTGGATCAAATCATGATTTATCCTATTTTGGCTTTTTAGGATAATTTGGGTCAACTTAGGTCAAATGGCCAATTGGACTTGGTTTGACTCAATTGATAGTTTGGTCATCTTCAATCATTGATCATGAGTGGGTTTGAGTCAATGGTTTCAATCAATTTAGTATATGGTGAGTTTTGGCTAGTTTGGGTTTTATTTGGGTTAAGTGTTGACTTAGTCAAAGGACCAAGTTGACATGGTTTGACCCAATTCAAAGTAGTTGGTCACGCTAGGATGATTGGTGATCATGATATGAAGTTTGTATGAGCTTAGTTCAATCCAATTTGGGTTGGATTAGAACTTGGTTCAAAAGGTCTTTTAGGTCACTTTGGGTCAAGTGGACTTAAATGGGTCAATTGGCTTGATCATAGCTTGATTAAGTTTAATTGAACTCACATATGAGCCTAGGATGGAGATATAAATCCATTTATAATTGGTTTGGAGTCAAATGAATTTTGGTTCATATGATAATTTCAAGTCAAAGGGGTCAACATGGGCTTGACTTGGGTTGACTTGAGTTTGGTTTGATAATTATAGTTTGTGTTTATATTTGGGTAAGTGATTGAAGGGATGATTGAATCAGGAAGAAATCCATGGGTTTTGAATTGATTTGGGTATCATTTAGCCAAGTTCAAGAATTTGGCTAAAAATAATAAAATTGAGAATTTGATTTGATTTGGGTTTGGTTTTGGCCACTTGGATTTATATTTCATTTATATTTATGAATATAAATGAAGATATAAATGATTCATGAAAATATCACTTGGGTTTGGGTTAATTTGGATTGAGAATTTGTTAAGCTTATGGAGGTGGGTTCATATGGCTCAAGAAAGGTCTTTATTTGGTTTGATTTAGTTGGATTTGATTTGAATGGTTTGAATTTAGATTCATTTATATTTGTGAATATAATTGAAGGAATGATCGATTTATAAAGAAATCAACCAAATTTGATTTGGTGTGAAGAGATTTTGGCTAAGCATATGAAGGTGGCTCATGTGGCTTAGGAAGGGATTTAGAATTTGAATTTAATCATGGGTTTCAATCATTTGGAGTTGGATTTGATTTGGAATTTGAGATTGAATTTGATGTTTGAGAAAATCAATTGAATTGAGGTTGATTTGAATTTGGCTAAGGCTAAGTCCATAAGATAAAATCAAAGGGCTTAGGAAGGGATTTGGAATTTGAATTCAATCATGGGTTTCAATCATTTGATTTGGATTGGATTTATGATCTTGGATTTGAATTTGAGGTTTGGTTTGGAAGAAGAAAGCAATGATTGAGTTTAAGGCTATAGGATAGGCAAGTCTTCCTAAATCCTTAAGGGATAACCTATTCCTATGGCTAACTCTTCTAAGTTTCTAGGCTTAGGTTAAGTGTTCACCTAATCACTAGAAGTGTCTTAAGACTAAAGAGCTCTTAGTGTCTACAAGAGTTCTAGATCTATGATGAGAAAGTTGAGAGCTCACTCAAAAAGTGAGGTCAACACCCGCAGATACTAAACTTCGTAGAACTAGATCTCCAATGTTGATAGGTCTGGCTTCACTCTTCGATTGAAGTGACGTAGAATCCATTGATGATAGATAACATTTTTGATTGAAGCTATTTCCTTTATTTTAGGAAATAAATCAAGGTGATATCAGAGTTTTTCTTCATTATTTGTTGCATCAAAAATCTGGACCTTAGGATTGGGGATACCGATGTCAACTAGAATAATCGCCTCCACACCAAAACACAAATTATAAGGTGTCTCACTAGTTGGTGTTCTTGTAGTTGTACAGTAAGCCCATAATACATTAGGGAGTCCATCCACCCATTGCCCCCAACCTTATCCAAACATGTCTTGAAGCCTTTTAGTATAGTTCGATTCATAACCTTAATTTGACTATTTGTTTGGGGGTGTGCTACAGCTGTATGAACTAATTGAATGTGTAAATCTTTGCAAAAGAAAGTGAATTATTTTTCAGTGAAGTGAGTCCCATTATATGTTCTGATTTTAGCAGGAATTCCCAAACAACAAATAATATTTTTTTGAACAAATTGTTTAGAATTAGCTTTCGTGCTTTTTGCTAGTGCTTCTGCCACAACCCATTTAGTGAAGTAATCTATTGCCATAATGATGAATTTTTGTTGTCCAGTTGCAATAGGGAATGGCTCCATAATATCTATTCCCCATTGAGAAAAAGGCCAAGGGCTCTAGAAAGATGAAAGTTCGACCGGTGGAATATGGTTGAGATTTGAATGCATCTGATAATTATTACACCTTTTACAAAATCCAATGCATAACTTTTATTGTAGGCCAGTAAAATCTTTATCTCAAGATTTTGTGGGCAAGTGCTCTACCCCCCAAGTGTTCTCCATAAATACTTGAATGGACTTCTTGAAGTGTATACTCTACTTTGGATGGTGGAAGACATTTGAGATATGGTCTTGTGAATGATTTTTGTATAATTCTTCATCGATAGTGCTGAAGTTTGCTACTTGTCGTCAAATATGGATAGCAATAATTGGATCTTCTGGTATAGCTCCATCATATAAAAAGGCGAATATTGGATCTATCCAAGAAACTTTCCTTGATTCATCAATGGAATTCCCAAGGTCATGTTGGAAAATGAATGTCTTATATATACTTTCTCTTATAAATGTTAGAAGATGTTGAAGTTGCAAATTTTGAAAGAGTATCAATTCTAGCATTTTGATTTCTTGGAATGTGAATGATTTGATATTTACTTATTGAGGGAGAAGAGATTTTATATATGAAGGTATTGGCCGATGATGATTGTGAGTTGAAATCTTCTTCAACTTGAAAACCACAAGTTGTGAATCGATAAATTATAAGATTTTGAACTTCACAATCAATAGCCAATTTTAACTACTAAGGCTTCATATTATGTAACATTATTAGTAGTTGAAAACTTTAAACGTAGTTCATACTTAAGGACATCTTGTTGAGGAGAAATGAGTAGAATTCTACTTCAACACCATAGTTTCTAGATGCTCCAATAAAAAAATAAAGTCCAGTGTTGTTATATTGAATGAGAAGAATTTATTTTAATAGAATCTAGGATAGTGCATTTAAAAATAAAATCTATTAATACATGATATTTGATATCTAGCCTACGCAAAAAGTGAATATCAAATTCTCCTAATTAAACTGACCATTTAACTAATATGCCAGAAGCTTCTAATTTTTGGAGGATAATTTTGAGTGGAAGTTGTGTATAAATGTTGACAGAATGAGCTTAAAGTATAGGTGTAGCTTTCCTGCCGAGAACACCAATACTAAAGCAATTTATCTACCAAAGGATAATGTCCTTCTATGTTAGATAGAATTTTACTAATGTAATAAATTGGTCATTGCCCCCGCCTCTCTTCACGGATCAACCAGCTTATCGCATGAGAGATATGAGATACAAATAAAACATTTCTCCCGGATTGGCTAATAATAATGGCGGTGAGGACAATATTTTTGAACGCCGAATGTAGTTTGACATTCATCAGTCCATTGAAAGCTATTATTTTGAGCACTCTTGAGTATTCTAAAGAACGGTAAATATTTGTCTCCCGTTCAAGCCAGGAATCGTCATAGGGCCACCATCCTCCTGTTCAGGAGTTGCACCACTTTTATGCTCTTTGGGGGTATCATATCTTATATAGTCTTAATATTTTTGGATTGGCCTCGATCCCTCGATGAGTAACCATAAACCCTAAAAATTTTCCTGATGTAACTCCAAAAGCACATTTAGAGGGGTTTAAACATATATTATACTATCGAAGAAGCTTGAAGCATTGCTCAAGGTCATTTAGATGTTTTGTTCTTTCAGTACTTTTAACAAACATATCATCCACATATACTTTTATAGTATGACCAAGAAGAGATTTGATAACTTTATTCATTAGGCATTGATATGTGGCTCCTGCATTTTTCAATCCAAATGGCATTACTCGATAATAATACAACCCTTTGTCAGACTAAAAGCAGTGGCTTCTTTATCATCTGGATTCATTTTTATTTGATTATATCTAAGCATCCATAAAACTAAGCATTTGATGGCATGAAGTGGGGTCGACCAACTGGTCTACACGGGAGAGAAAAACTATCTTTTAGGCAAGCTTTATTAAGGTCAGTGTAGTTGACATACATTTTTCATGCCCCATTAGATTTCTTCACCAGGACAAAGTTGCCAATCACATAGGATAATGCACTTATCATATAAATCCTGCATCCAAAAGCTTATCAACTTTCTGCTTAATTGCTTTTAGAAAAACTGGAGTGAAGTTTCTTTTCTTTTGAATGATGGGCTTGAAAGCTGAGTTAATTTTGAGGAAATGAGATATTACCTCAAGATCGATTCGTGGCATATCTCTTGGACTCCAAGTAAAAATATCTTTATTTTGGCACAAAAAATTGATGTACTCTTTTCTTTCATCCTCAATGAGCAACGAACCTACTTGCACTATTTTTGAGGGATATTCTTCTGATAATGAGATGATGATCAACTCTTCGATTGGTGATGCTCTTTAGAGTGTTTCTTCATCTCTTAAATCAAAAATTTTGATGCTTAAAGTTATTAAGGGATGTGGTCGGACCTACCTTAAGTAATGGGTTTTTGCTATCTACTGTTGCCACGAACCTCACATATTCTATTAGAGGTTGAAAATTTTATTTTCATGAGGTATATGATAGTGCTAAAAATTAATTGCGGGTCTTCCAAAGATAGCATTATGGTTATGATTTAACTACCATAAATTGAATCAAATGTGTAGCTTGTTTAGGGAATTCTCCAAGAGTAATCGAGAGTGTTATTGTTCATTCTACCCTTATCGGTCAATTGTCAAAGCCATATAATAGCCCAACAGTTGGTTGGAGTTTTTCTCTTATGAGACTCAGTCTTAAGAATGTAGAGTATAATAATACATCGACAGAGCTACCATTGTCAACCAAAATTCTCTTAACATTATAACAAGGATCTCAAATCCCAGTGTTAATAACTAAGGGATCTTGATGTGGAGTTTGTATCCCTTCGAAGTCAAAATCATCAAATATAATAGATTGATCAATTCATGACCTCTTCATTGTAGGCTCTTATGGTGTAGTGAGTAGAACTTGATAAGAAAATTGTGATCCACCAACAATAGTTTTGATTTCTCTGACTATTTATCAATTTTCTTGCAGTTGTCTTTTTGTCTATTGGGTTGGTTTTCTATGGAAAGATTATTATTATTTCTTTATTGATTCGACAAACCGCCGAGGTAGCCATGTTGTAATAACCTTCGATTTCTTCCTTTAGATGTCTACAAGCCTCAATGGTATGTCGTATCCTCGATGAAATAATAATAATCCGATTTTAGTATTCGATCTTAGGAATTAGGCCATTTGATATTATTTTTATGAATAGCCATTAAAATGTTCATGCGAGAGGCATTTAAGGGTGTATATTCTTTTTGCGGGTGAGACTCAGGCGATGATTGGGTAGGCTTAGGGGGTAGGTTTTAAAACTTCCGGAGATCATGTTTTTTTTTTGTTGAGATGCGTGAAAACTATCATTTGGGTCTCCTTTATGCTTCTTAGAAGAATATTCAAATTACTTCTTATGGGCATTGATGGCCTCATCTGCCATGATTTGTGTCTCTACTCTCTGTATGAGGTCTCCATAAGAAGGAACTATTTCTATCATCAATGATGAGTAGAATGGTCTGCCTTAGGCCTCCCAAAAAAATGCCTCGTAATAATTCAGGATATACTCTTAGAATTTGTCGAGCTTCACTCGAGAATCTTTGAAAATACTCTTTTAGTGTTTCTCCTTTGTTCTAGGGTATTCTAGAAAGGTGAGAGGTGTCCTTAATGGTTCATCGAGTTTTGAATTATTGACAAAGAGTTTGGCCAAATGAGAGAAGTTGGGAATACTGAAGGGAATAGAACCTGCAGGGCTTGTCCTTTGAGAGTAACACAAAAAACATGGTAGAGCAAAGCATCAGAGGCTTGTTATATGTGCATAATAGTTTTGTAATGATTTATATGCTCATAAGAATTAGAAGTCTCATCGTAAGGCCCCATGTTATGTAGTTTAAACCCCATCGGGATGGTTGCTGAAGAACTGTATCATGCAAAGAAGAAGATTCTCAAATGCTCCAACGATGATTGAATTGTCTATCTCTTTGAGAAAATTCTTCTTGGACTAGACGTCGTAACTCATTTCTAATGGCTTCACGGGATGTTCCAATAAAACAAGGTTGATTCAACCCCATCAAAGAGGCAGAGGAATTAAAGGTTGGTCAGACGGCATAAGAACGGTGAGTTGAACTAGCATATCATCAATATCCATATTAGACGCATACATGGAGAATTTCCACATAATCATGAGAGAGTTCTTCATTAGTTTCTCCAACAAAATGAACTCTATGTTTGATATCATCGATTTCCTCCAAGTTGTGGTGCCCTTCTCGGCTGTCCAGCTCCTAGTAAATGCTGAAGGATTTGAGCTTATTGTTCCTCCATTCTTCTCATGCGCTCCTCAAAGATACAAAGTGTTTCACCTGCTAGTGGTTTTGATCTTGTTGGAAAACTTTGTCGTCTGACATGATGAAGTAATGAAATCGCTTCCACGATAGCCAAACATTGCGAAGAAAACTTATAGCGGTAGAATAAAACTTCACATTTTAGCTTTATTGAGAAATTCAACACATACAAAGATAGTTGAAAAGTGAACAAGAAACTCTAAAATTTTTACGTGAAAAAATCCTAGAAAAAAGGGGAAAAAATCACGGGGCCTAGCCCAGTAAAAATGTTTCACTATATATCTGTTTTGGAGTACTTAATTTAAATTTTTTAGATAATGGGAGTATAAAATTATATGTGAGAAATCCTAATAATGGAATTTAAAATTACAACCCAACTACTAGTGTGTAACTGATGTTCTTTAATATGATAACATTTAGATAGAAGATTTATGTATATATCACATAATAATTATTATGTATTTACATATCAAATATTTAAATTTTAATATATATATATATATATATATATATATATATATATATATATATATATATATATATATATATCAACATCATTAAAAAATATCAACATCATTTTTAAAGTGGAATATATCTTTTAAGTAGAAAAATATTAGATAAAATAAATATCTAATTTTAAGTATTAGATATATAAATATATAAAATTATATGGTATATACATTTTTTTAAAATAAAAATTAAATATAGGTGTGGCGAATAGATAGACATCATCCCTTTTCAATTATCTTTTAAATAAATTATTTTAAAAAATGATAATCTGCTTTAAAATTTTGTTTTTTAGGATAAATGTGTATCCAATGCCGAAGAGTGGAGAGACCCAAATATATATATACATATATATATCACAAATTTTAAGACAATATATGCATTAAATTTAATATTATTCTAACTTAAATTTTAACAAACTTATAATAAAATATAATATCTCGATGAGACAAAATGATCCTTAAATAATAAACATTGATAGTAAAATAAATTTGTTTAATGAGAGGAATTTATCGAGCCCAAAATCACTTATATATGTGACTGTTGAGACACTTAAATAATGAATAAATAATTTATGATTAAATGAATCATCAATATATATAATTTTTTTTTTAAGTTAAAATTATTAAAATATCTTTTAAAATTTTATAAATACATTCTCACAATGAGAGTAAAGGATCTATGCTTAACTGCTTAAAGCTAACTACCGTCACTAATGATTATCAATTATTATTAATGATCATCATTAAATAGTTGTCACATATCACTAAAAGTTATTATTATCTAACTATTATAACATATTATTATTATTGTGTCCTTATTATTAGACTGTTGTAATCTAATTTTTCTATTACTAAAAGATATAGAAGAGCAATTTAAAACATATTCTTTAATAAGAGAGAATAGTAAAATATTATAATTTTAAATATATAATGAATTATTTTGAATGACTAAACTCTCTAAATTTTAACACTTCTTGAAATTTTTCATATGAAATATCATGCTATCTCATAATACTTTTGAGTACGTGTGCTACATATAAATATATTAAAATTATATAACATGTATATAAAATTTTCAAAAATAAAATACACGTGTTGCAGGTTTAGCGCCAGTGACGGGTTTGTTTTCAAATTATGATTTCAAATATTCATTTTATAAAAAAAAAAGGTGAGGCTATTTAAAAATTTCGCCAAATTTTACCTTTATTTGAAGCAGAATTACCCTTGAACTAGCTGCAGACAGGAGTATGAACGAGGAGTATAAATGAGCTGATCTAAAGCAAATAAAACTTTTATTCATATCTCCATTTAAAAATTTATTTTGTTGTATCATTAATATATCAAAAATTGTTTCTGTTGTTAAACAAATTTGAAATATGTAAAAGTTTTGAAAATATTATAGATTTAATAAAAAAATCTTTTAGATAACAAAAATTTTAACCATTTACGTATATTTTATGATATAAAATGTTTCATGTATATATAATAATAATAATAATAATAATAATAATAATAATAATAATAATAATAATAATACTAATAAATAATAGTAATAAAAATAATAGTAATAAATAAAAATAATAGTAATAAAAATAATAATAATAATAATAATAAAATAATTTAAATAATTCTCATACATATATTTAATAATAATATTTATAAACCACAAATTTATGCTCAAAAAAAGTATTATTGAAAAAATAAAATAATAATAATTTTGATGTAATAATAAATATTTAATTTAAGTAAAATTAATTTAGTAAAAAATAAAATAATAATAAAATAATAATAGTAATAAAATAATAATAATAATAATAATATAATAAATAAAAATAATAATATAATAATAATAATAATAATAATAATAGTAGTATAAAAAATAATAATAATAATAAATAATAATAATAATAATAATAATAATAATATATATAATATAATATAACTTTTTATTTGAATATAAATAAATACATGATCGAATAAATGATTATTCTTTCTCGTTTATATATCAAAATATATATTCATTTATAAATTTAATTCTGAAATAATAAATTTTAGTTAATAATAAAATAATACGAAAATGATATAATAATAACATTGTGTATTAATTTTTTCACAGCTCTAGCTACAGATAACACAAGAAATGGCATGTGAGTAGTTTTCCAAAAACGACGGGCATTTTCGTACACGAGATTACAATCGGCAGCCTGCGTAAACAGAGCTCTCATTTTCCCCAAAAATAAATAAATAAACATAAAGAACCCTTGTCCTCTACTTCTGTCTCTCTTTCAGTCTTCAACCTCGAGATCTGAAACTCGTGGTTCATTCTACCCTTGCGCTTGTAAGAAGGCTTCCACGCACATGGGATGGGAACGCCATTCTTTATTCTATTTATGTTCTCTGTTACTATCCACAGTTTAGTGCAGTTGGCCGTCGCCGCCGTTGGAAGCTGACACCGGCGAGCTGCAGAGTCTTCTCAACCTATGCCCATGAGATGCGATTGAGAATCCCCACAGCACGATCTCCTAGGTCAGATTGCTTCACCTTCTCTCCCTATATCTGCCTTTTCATATTTATAGTAATAGTGCTCTTTTATTTTTGTGGAACCGACCTGCCATTAAACCGCTAGGGTTTTCTTCACTCAGATATCCTGTAATTCCCAAGTTTTCTTCTCTTTGATCTCCAGGACTGTCAGGGTTTCACTCGATCATAGTGTTGGATAGAGGAAAACCCTTCCAAGTCCCAAGCATGCTCTTGGATTTTAATACTTCTATTAATTCTTCAAAACCCTAGGAGTTAGAGCCATTTAATTGCTTCCAAACATCAAATTAAGATTGAGTAGAGTTACGTATTTACTTCATCTTCTCCCAAATTCTGTGGATTGCTTCAATCTCACACATTTGTTTTTTTTAAACCTGGTACTCGATCGTGTCTTTTCCTCAGCTTTACTGTTTGCTTTCCGAAGTGCATTATATATATTATTTATTTGGGCAAGATAATCTGAGTAAATAATATTAGTGTCAAATATTCTGAAGTATTTTTATATGAGTCTGTTTAAAATTATGATATTTGATATTAATCATGTGATTTTGACAAATCTTATTGTCTTTAAGATTTTTTCTATTATTCTAAAATTTATTGATTTGCTTTATAATTATTATAAATGATTTCTTTATTTTATTTAGTGCTTTATGGTAAAATCTGTAATTTATGAGCACAAATGTTTTAAAATTTTAATGTTTTATTTTCAAAATAATTATTTAATTTAAATAAAAATTAATTAAATAAAAATATGATTTAAATTTTGAAGTATCTTGTATCCTGATTTAAAAATAGAATCTTAATAAAAAAATTATCAAATTATTGTAATTCTGATTTTATTCCGAAGACATAATTCCACTACCTGCTGAAGTTCAAATCATCTGATGGAAAGAAAGTAGCTGAAATATTTGAAATTTCATGCATAGAAAATAAGCTGACATTGGGCAACACAGTAATTTGGTTGTGGTGACACAATATATATTCCTACTAATGATGATGATATTAAGGGTGCGGTTGAGATTATAGTGAAGTGTGGTGTTTCTGCACCTCACGAAAATGCACCACATAAACTGTAATATAGTTGTATTTGATAACTTTATTTGACAGAGTGCGGTGGCTACTAGAAAATTGTGGCCTAAATTTTTTTAAAATAGAAAGTTAGTGATACTCATCATAATTTTTTAGATTGCAGCTTCTTCTGTATAAATTTTATCATTGCTATTTCAGATAGCTGCAGCCACTCTAAGTTCTAAATTACTTATTTTTAATATATATATATATATATATATATATATATATATATATATATATATATATATAATCGAAGGCATTAAGTTCTTGGATCCATAGTTTTTAAAATTAGATTGGACCAATTTGTCCATCGGTTCAATTGTAAATCGGTCCTTCAGTCGGTTCAATCTAGATCAAAAATCACGTTCGCTCAAAATTAGTTAAAAACAATCATAACTGGTGGTTGAATTGAGAAATGTATGAGTTAGTTTAATATTTGATGAATTGCTCAATTCTACTATTACTGAATTAATGATTTTTTTTATATTTTGGTCTGATGATTATAAATAATAGATTTAGATAAAAAAATTAGTTAAATTTATATATTCTAGTATTGATATTAACACTTAAAATACTACTAATCGAAGTACGAATCTTGATGTCAAAAGCAAGTTGATCCT
This sequence comes from Cymbidium sinense, assembly GCA_021442155.1. Lineage (NCBI taxonomy): Eukaryota > Viridiplantae > Streptophyta > Magnoliopsida > Asparagales > Orchidaceae > Cymbidium > Cymbidium sinense. The sequence goes on along the minus strand of CM038232.1, from coordinate 19,603,725 downwards.
AAGTTGAAGCGGTTGAGATCAATCACTTAAAATATTATTAAAACTTTGGGATATCAATTAAATCCTAAATAACTCTTAAACATGAAGTGTTTATATAGTCAAATCGGCGTCTCGACGGCGGATCTAACAAGCCCAAGATCTCATAATTCTGACTTCATTTGATCATTCAAATACTTAAAATACATCAAATGATCAAATGAATCATTTGAGCCGTTCGATGGAGTGGAGTCGTACGGGTTTTTGCATCTGAAAGCACTTTATCTATAAATAGTCCTCATTTTTTGAGGGGCGCGAGAAGAGATGAGAGAGCTCAAAACGAAAATCCTCGGCAATCGTGCCACCACTCGGCGATCGGACCACCCCATTGGTTGCCAACCATTCTGGCGTGCGTCGGTACCGCCGATCCGTCGTCGTCAATCTCCGTCGTCGATCATCGCGACCACGCGCGCCGTGTGGTCATCATGGTTAACCATCGTCGGGTCAGCCGGCGACCGGCGGCGGTCCCGCCGCGGTCCGCGTCGCCCTATCTTCGCGATCGCGCCGTCGTGGTCACCCGTTCGCCGTGGCCATCGCCGTATCATCGATCTCGTCATTTGCGTCCTTGCCGTCTTATCGTCGACTCGTCGCGGGACCGTCGTCATTATTGCCGGTCATCATCGCCGACCAGCCGCGGGTCATCGCCGACCGGCGCCGGTCATCGCCACTACTATCGTCACGTCCGCCGACCCTCACCGGTCACATTGACCTTCATTCGATCGTGACCCCCTTCATCATCTACTGCTTTATTCTGACTTGAGCGTGTATATAGGCATTTGTTGTCGATTGGATTCCGTTGTCGCTCTGATTTTGTAATCCGGTTATCGGGAAGATTTTATACTCAAAGATATATAGTGGAAGATTTTTTTGGGCTAGACCGTGATTTTTCGTCTTTTAGATTTTTTCATGTAAAATTAAGTTCTCTTATTAATTCTTGAACATCATTGTGTGTGTCTTTGGATTTATGATAAAGCTAAGGTAAATTTTATTCTGTTGATTTTCTAGTGCATGCAATTGTGTAGTGGGAAGAAAACCCCTCAATCACAATTTGTGAACACGCATCATGGCCAATATCGCTACTTTCGTCGAGCCTCACTCAACTCGTCACTCTAATCCTTGAACCAAGGCGTAAACTTACGCCTCACTTCCTCGATAGGTGTGACCACTGTGGGTGAAGGCAGAATCTCTTTAGAAGATCATATGCGCCGAATGGAAGAGTCTCAAAATGAGATGATCCGACTTTTATGAGGAACACGACCGTCACTACCACGGCAAACACAGCTCTCCCAATATCGATCATTAATCGCGGGAGGTCAAAATGCTAATCTCCTTGACAATGAAGTTTTTCTGCTTCCCGACCGTGATGTCGATCTCGACACTACGTTCTACTCATCCATCACGTCGCAAACCTAATCCACCAATTATTCTGGTAGCAGCGCGTTCTCGTCTGTTGACACTCATCATGTTATCGTGCAAGTTACGACGGCTTAATACGAATTTAACCTTAGAGATAGAATCATCCTCCCCTCACCCGCTGACTATGAGAGTCCTCACCTTTGGGCGGCTATTCTTGACATCCTTTTCCCGTGGGTTTCAAGCTTAGAGCATTGATTCCTATGATGGACATGACTCACATGAATACATCGACCATTACGGGACCATGTGCATATCTAGAGCTCTTGCCTTCTTTGTCAAGTCTTTCCTGCTACCTCAGAGGCTGACTTCGTGGGTCTTACTCCTTTCGAGGGATCCATCCATACTTTTGACGAACTCGCCAAGATCTTTGTGAAAAAAGAATGCAAACCAATATTTAAGTATGAAGCTTTTTTTATGAGGCGTCTTTTATTTTATGTCATGCATTATATATATATATATATATATATATATATATATATATATATATATATATATATATATATATATATATATATATATATATTATAATTAGACAGTTAGATATAAATGAGTATATTTATCATTAAAAATATTGTAATAATTTAATTATATCGAGGAATAATATGATATGAAAATAAGGACACTCAAAATTATAATCTTATTTCGATTCAATATTTATCTGGCGGACTTATTAAACTGATTCAGACCATTGAGTGTAGCCTCTACATAACAGTCTGGCAATCTAAAATTGATGAGATGTCCATAGTCACTGAATGCAATTTTAAATGGGAGTAGTAGATGGGTAATTAATTAAAATTTATATTATATTTTTTAAAAATAATTTAAAGATTCATTTCCTTTAAAAAAATTTTAATATTTCCTACTTAAGTTTTATCATAAAAAGAATCAAAACATTCACTGAGCTAGAGATAATATTTGTAAAGAGGTTCGTCAGTGCAATGGAGAAGATAACGATCACTGACCTTGCCTTGCTAAAAAAGAGAAAATATGAGTTAGTGACAAAATTTGTAACTCGTTGGCGTAACCTAAGCATGAAGTGCGAACAATAATTAGAGGAAGAATATGCGCCAACTGTTAATGGGCAATATGGATGATAACATGGCACCATTTTTATGTATGGCATAAATTATAATATTCCAGGACTTGCTTGATAGAATGGCCAAATTTGAAAAGTTAAATCGCCCTAAGTCTGAAATTTATGCAGATAAATCAAAGAGAAATAAGCCTTCATACTCAAGAAGAAATGAAACTTATGCCACTTTCTATAGCTCAAGTGGTGAAAAATGAGCAATATATAATGTAGATAAAGAAAAGTCGCCAATATACAGTGATGATAAGGGAAAGAAGCTCGTGCATCCTAATCCACAGCCAAAATTGGTATTGGGAGGCAATGATAAAACTCAGACTTTTTTAAGTAGTTGAAGCGTCCAAAGAAAGCAACAAGAGATGATGAGCAAATGTAGTCATCTATTAAGAAAAATATGAACAAATAATATTTCTTTGGAAAGGATAGTGTGGCTAAATTGTTTTAACAAGAAGTCAAAGCTGGTCTACAATTACCAGAAATTAAAAGGCTTGTAGAAGTTGATCAAGTCAAAAATTCAAATTACTGTCCCTATCATCAGATGATCATCCATCCCATTGAAGATTATAATGTCTCCAAAGGTTGGCGAGAGAGGAAGTATCAACAAGGTGAATTTACATTATCCGATAGTGTCCTAGTCAACCCAAAAAGAGAGTCTACAAGGATGATTATGTCATCTTCTGTATCATTCATTAAAGACAAAAGAAAGAAAAATCAGACTTGTTGACCTCATTTTTAGAATGAGCTCTCAACCCTTCCAACTTAGACATAGGACTCCTCTTAGGATTTAAGAGCTCATTAGTCTTAAGACACATCTAGTGGTTAGGTGGATACTCAAACCTAGCTCTGAAATTTGTGAGGGCTATTCTAGTTAGGACTTAGAAGATTTAGCCATAGGAATAGGTCATTCCTTAGGGGTGTTAGAAAATTTCCTACCCTTAGCTTAAACCATTCCTAACTTTCCTTCTTTGAAGTCAAACTCAAATCAATTCTATTTGATTTTCTCCAAACTCAAATCAAATCCATGATTGAAATCTATGATTGAAACCCATGATCAAAATCCATCAAAAATTCTTAAATCCAAATTTTTCCTAAGTCCTTAATCTTCCCTTAAGGACTTAACCAAAATCATGATTCATACCTATTCAAACATTTGAGATTTTCTCATAATTCATTTATATTCTCATTTATATTCACATATATATATGAAATATAAATTCAAATCAATCAAACTAAACTCAAAATTCTAAATCAATTCACCAAATTTTCTTAATTCCCTTAATTTTTCATTAATGGACTTAACCTAAACCTTGATCAAACCATTTCAAATCCATGAGATTTGCTCAAAAATCATTTATATTCTTATTTGTATTCATATATTCAAATATAAATATAAATATAAATCAATCAAATCAAACCCTCAAATTAAATTCTCAAATTAAAATCTCCTTAAGTCATTAAATTTCATTAATGGACTTAGCTTAAAACTTGATCAAATCATTTCAAATTCATAAAATTTTCTCATAATTCATTTATATTCACATTTATATTCACATATATAAATGAAATATAAATATAAATCAATCAAACCAAATTCAAACAATTGAAACTCTAAACTCCAAATTTTCCTTTATTCCAAAATCAAACTCAAATGAAACTCAAAATCAATCTAAGCCTTTCAAGTCAAAATCTTGAACTTGGTAAATCATTTTCAAATAAGCCAAACTCTTGATTTTCTCTCATGATTTCAATCAATAATGAGCTCATATATAAATCCAAACTTCAATCAAACAATCAAAACCTAAGTCAAAAATCAAAGCCAAAACCCTTTCATATTCTTCCTTTGAATATGAAATTGTCAAATGGATCAAAACCCATTTGACTTCAAACCACTTGTAAATGGATTTATAGTTCAATCAAGCTCAAATCAAGCTTTGACCAAGCCATTTGACCCACTTAGGCTCACTTGACTCAAAGTGACCTAAAGTACCCTTATGAGCCAAATTTTGATCCTAACCAAATTGGATTGAACCAAACTCATATTTGCCTCTCATCATGGCCAACAATCATCATGGGATGATCAATCGATCAAATTGGGTCAAACCAAGTTGACAAGTCATTTAACACCAGCTAAATTCCACCATAGGCCAAATTGATTGAAACCATTGATCTAAGTTCACTCATGACTTATGTTTGAACTTGACCAACATTTGAGCTAACCAACCCATTGGCCACTTGACCCAAGTTGACCCATTTTGACCTAAAGGGTCAAAATGTGTTAAAACTTGATCTAAGCCAAATTGGTTGAAACTAATGGGTCCAGTCAATTCCAAATCGCTTGTGAAACTTGACCAAAGCCTCAATTGGCCCCTAGACCTAGCCCAGACCAACATGACTAAAGGGGTCATGTTGAGCCAAATTTGAACTTAACCAAAATTGATTGGAAACAAAGATACCAATCCACTCCATATGACTAACCAAACCTAAACATACCCTTGACCTAGCTCAAATAGGTCAAATGGGTTAAATAGGTCAACTTGACCCATTTGACCTAAATGAAGTCATATGAGCCAAATTCAAAACCACCAAATTGAACCAAACCAAAAAAAACATTTAAAATGATCATATAAACTTGACCCAACCCTTGGTCCAATTTGACCTATTGGTCAACTTGACCTAAGTTGAGCCATTTTGACCTAAATGGTCAACATGAGCCAAACCCTATCAAATGGATTCAAATCTCATGAAACTTGGCCAAACCTAGTTTCTCCACATACAACATGTATAAAGTGGAAAAATAGTAAAATGACCATCCTACCCTTAGGCCATAGAACAAATTTTGGCTTAATTCATGGGTAATTTGGTCATACCCTCTTCACATTCACTTGAGGCTTTCCTAAAAGCTCAAGGGGACCTAGGAGAGAGTGGTGCACCCAACTTAATGGGTTTGGGTCAGCCCAATTGGTCCTTAGACCAAACCAGACCCTATGGGTCAAAATTGAAAATTCAAACTCCCTTTCAAACTCAAAGTAAGGCACATGGGAGGTTGGCAATCCACTCCTTGGCTCAAACTAACCATGTGAACACTCTTAACCGATCAAAGAACCCATTGCTAGCAATTAGATCAAAATGGTAAGTGCATTTATCAGATCCTTCAAGGGAGATATACTCCCCTAATTCAATTCAATTCACTTCCCCTCATGATTGAAGCTAAGGAACTTAAAGCAATCATCAGAGAGTACTCCTAAGCTTCTTAGAGAGAATTTGAAAAAAATCATTTCTCGATTTTCAGACTTTTAAAATAGGGGAGGCCCATAAAATTGCCAACTTCTTCTACACTGCAATCCACTACAATTCCTTTTGCAAGCACTCTTAGGTGACAAAGTAGAGCTCACCTAAGTTCTTTCCCAAGCTCTAAAGGCAAGGAGGGACCTAATTTGATCAAAGTTGCCATAGCCAATCCACTCAATCTCAAGTTCACTCAACTTCATTTCAACTGACGAAGCTTCTCAAAGTGATCACCTCGAGGTATGAGATATTCTGACCATTAAACTCAATATGGTGTGGAGCTTTATGAAAGAAACTTTCACCCCATGGATTTTGACTGTTGGATTTGCCACTCTTTAGCTTTAGATGGTGTGGGTTGAGTTTGATTTGAATCCATGCTAGATCAAGCTTGGATCTTCCCCTTGATCATGGACGGTGGTCTCTATTAATCAAGGGAAGAACTTGGGAGATCTCAGCCATCCATCTATGCATTTTGGATGGGCCGGTTGAGATAATCACATTTAGAAATTCCCCCTTTTAAAATGGGAGATCTCAGGTCAAAGATCGGGATGAAGATCAAACCATCGCCAGCCACCGAGATTTGACAAGTAACCCTTCCACGATGCATGTAAGTGCGCCACCACCGCCGTAGCGAGGGGAGGGATTAAAATGCTTAGTGTTCTAATTAACTTAGGATCTTCTAAAATTCATAACTCTTTAGAAAATTCAGAAAATTAAGAAATAAAATCCTATGGAAAGATAATTTAACCTAGAATATTTTAAAATTAATTTCAATGGGTTTCAAATTATATTTTCTCTAAAATTGGGTTTTATTGGAAAGTTTGTTTTGCTGATTACTTTTTAATTAAGCTCTGATTAATCCTAAATTTCTTGGGTATATTTTAGGGGGTAACTTCTGCCTCCCTTAATTTTCTTGGGATTTATTGAAGGCTTGATTAGAATAATTACATATGAATTTCCTAATTACCCTCTTTATGTAATTAAGGATAATTAAGGTGTAATTAATGATGTTAACCCATGATTAGGATTGATTAAGGTCAGATCCAATAAGTAGGAGGTTTATGTAATATGTTTAGGGCATTTCCCTTAAGTTATTCCCTAAACCTCCTTTTCTCTCCTTAATCTCCTATTAATTAAGGGTTAATTTATTAATTATCCCCTTAATTAATTTCTAAAAATTCTAAAAAGTTTTAGAACTTAATTAATCTACTTTGGGTAGATGCTTGGTGTTTAATAGCCTAAGTTCAATTAAGAAATCAAAACCCAATTCACATGTGTGAAGGGTGCTTTGAAATTACTTAAAATAAACCCCAAATTAACTTTTAATTGTGAGCCAAATTGTATTAGGCCTCTTTTATTAGGTGCATTGCAAATTTAAATTCCTTTGTGGGTTTTATGTCATCTCATTGGCTCATAATTATTTAGTTAATTCTTAGGTGGTGTAGGTAAGGGTTAATTAGTTACTTAATTCATACCTTAACTAATACATAAAATGGATATAATTATCTAAAATTAAACAAAATATCAAACACATGTGTGGGAATGGGTTAGACAATAAACTCATCTCACATTTTCAAAATTAAATCAAACTCCAAACTAAACAATCACTTTTAAATTCACTTTGATTTATTTTAAACTTTCTTATTCTATAAGAATGTCTTTAGGATTTAAGTGAAGTGAACTTGTTTACATGCTTTCATTACTTTGAATCTTTCCCAACATGTTAAGTTGTATGTAATTTCATGCATTCATAATTTTAAAATTAAAATTTAAAATGAAATTGTTGACTTTATGTCAAATTTGCATGTGTTGGCTAAAGTAGAAATATGAGTGGCTATTATCACTACTAAATCCAAATTATCTTCAAAACATATAAATCAAATATCAAATCTAAAAGTATGCTACTTATATTTTAATTATGAGTTTACATGTGATAGACTATAAAGGTATGTTTAGCATAGGTTTCCTTTTTTTCTTATGTTGGTATAGTTTTGAATAGGAATTTGGTGAGGTGTATGGTTCATTTGAAAAGAACCTCACTTAATTCCATATCCTATTTATCTCTATGCTATCACTTAAGAGGGTTATATACTTTCATACATAAATTGCATAAAATAAAATGAATCCATTAAATAATTTTGCATTCTCCTTTTCTATTTCATTTCTTTTATACATATGTTTGTATTTAAGGAAAGTGGTTATATTAGTCGGACAATGAGTTGTGAGGCTTTAAGTAGCCTAAGTAGGTCTTGTACCTTACACCTAGTTAATAATGGCTTGTACTCACTTATGCCTTTCTTACTTTCATGTGTGTATGTGAAAATTTGGATAAGGAAAACCCCATTTTACTTAAGAAAAATCATGCATATTCAACTTCTAAATTTCTTTAAATGGATTACTTAGCATGCATCATAAATACTTTCATTTGTATGCATAGATATGCTTAGGGTCCATCTATATGCATGTTATATATGTTGGGAAAGAAATGAAGTATTGTGTGTTATGTGAATTTTGATTCATTTTATTTAACCTTAAAATGCCTTCCTTTTTGAATAGGTTGGTTTAGAGTTATCTAAACTTAGGATTAAGTAAAAGATGTAATCAAAATATTCACCTAAATGAAACTAAAATGTGAATCTACTTTAGAAATTACTTAGGTTAAGGATCTCTTCTCTTTCCCTCTCTTCATAACTTAGTAATTAATTATAGGATCCACTTAAATCAAATCAAAACATGAAATAAAATTAACCCAAAATGATTAAACAACTTAAATGAAACCCTCCTCTAAGTTGAACATGTTCTTCACACTTAGAAAATTTGAACCTAAAATAGCACACACAAGCTTTCAAAGCACACACATTAGCCTAAGTCACCACTTCTAGCATTAGGTTAGGTTGGTGCATGGTTTGATGTTTATTTATTTTGTGATATATGTTTTATGGATGTTAGGTGTATGCTCATTAGAATGAATGGTGACTTAGTCTAACTATTCTTTTATGCAGATTATTGTGCTTAAGGGCTATCATAAATAAAAATCTAAATGCTTTTGCTTGTAGGTGCTTTATACCCAAGCATAATCCATAGGTGGACTTAGTCACCCATGTGTGATAAGTCCAATATATATCTTGAGATTTGTGTGGTTTGTTTTAGCTAACTTTTATTCAGGTCTTAGTTAGATTTCCACTTTTCCTTTTCATGTAAATTTGTGCAATTAAGTTTTTGGAATAATTATTGTGGGGATTAGGATAAGCATTGGTCATAAGATCCTATCTTATGCACCATGTGAGGCCTTGGAGCATCCACCATCCTACCATCCAAAAGAAGGAACCAAAAGAAGAAAAGAAAAAAAGAAAGAACCAAAGAAGAATAAAGTTTGAAGACCCTCATAATAATGAATTTCTTTCTTAATTGTAATTTAATTCATTTGTAATCTAAGTTGTATTAGGGTAGAGCTCGGCTATCCATATTTGATATTTTTGAGTTTGTGTGATGGTGCCCGACCACAATGACCTTTTTTTTCTTTTTGCGATTAGCTTTATAAATTGGTTGATGATTTGTTTAGCTTTTGCATTAAGTGGCATACTTTTCCTAGTTTATTCCTTACTTTATATATGACCTGGATGTGGATTAGGCTTTTTAGCGAAAAATAAATCTTTTACCCAACTTAACAACTCAAAATAAAAATTAAACAACTCATAACCTCACTTAAAGCTTAGGTTTAAAATCAAGATAAAAGAATTAACAACCTAGATGAGCATTTCTTTTTGTAATATCATGCAAATGCATCTTATTTCACTCTTGATTGGAGGGCTTCCTTTTCAAAGAAACTTGGCTTGACCTTTGAGAGCCATGGTGGAAACTCACCTCCTCCATTCTCGCTGATTTTGGCCAATAATCTTCTTTCTCATGCATTAGTCATATGAATCCTATTAGTCTGAGTAAAAATATTTATCCAAAATGAAAATAAAATGAAATTTGAATTGCATTAGATTTAGGTCATTTAAAGCATGCTCTTTACATGATCCAGTCTCTTTAGGGAGTGAGTTTAAGGACTTAGTCCCTTTCTAAATAAATGACCTAGATATCTTGCATAAGCATAATGAGTTGCCTACATGTACTTAAAATTGTAGGAAGAGTTAGTTGCCATCAGGTGGTTGTAAGTCAAGCGTGGTTTGTCCTCTCTTGTGGAGGCAAAAATTACCCTTTTTTCACCTTAGATTTAGGTTGTGCTTTTCCTCACTCCTCCCTAGATTTAGGTTCGAGGTTGCTTCTCCCCCTGCGAGCCATAAACATAATTCATCACGTCTTAGGAATTTCCTTAATCTTATGTTAAGGAATCATAAGTCTTAAATTTCTAATGAAAAATGCAACTCAAATAAACTAAATCAATTTCAAAAATGTAAAGCCCAACTATAGGATAGTTTGAGATGCTTGTTAGGTTTTCTAGCATCATGGGCATCTCCTACTTATCTTCCATTTTGGCTTCGATAATAACTCCCTCTTTTGATCAATCCCATTTGATCTTAAAAAATAAACCAATCGATTAATAGTCCTTCCAATTGAATCTTCAAAGACGATGATCATTTACCTTAATCGAGAGTTTTCCTAAGGAATCCCCATTCCTTAGGATGTAATTAACTATGGGGGATTGGCATGTAGGAAACTTAACGAACCCGGTTTAAAATAAAGCCTGCTTTACTTTTTAATGTAAAGAAGGGGAAGAATCTCAAGTACATATGCAAACCCATCATCCTTATGAGTTTTTATTGTGGTGATTAGGTCCATTAAATGGTAGTGACTTCGCCGAGAGTACACTATTTCCTTGATGACATACTTGATCACCTGAATAAATATATCTGCAGATCTACATGGCATCCTAAAAAGACAAATTCTTATAGGTCTTGCCTTTCTTTCTCTCCACAGACTTGAAGGCGACCCATATAGAAATTTTTCACCACAAATATTTCTGGCGACTCCACCGGGGATGGTTCTCTCTCCATTTTTGGTGAATGATCGATGTCTTTAGTATCGATAGTGGGTTTGTACTTTGCTATGAATCCTAAACTATCCTTCTTTTCGTTGGCTCTTAGCTCATTTCATTCTTGAGTTAAGTTAGCCAACTCTTTAAAGGATCACATTCTTTGTTGGTCTTAAAACCCCTTTGGGTTCTCTAATGGGTAAAATGAAAAGATCTAAATAAAAGAAAACATTTTAAAGAATTCCTCCTTATCATTTTCATGATAAGGAAATGTTCATCTAAAATAATAGATCTTCCATAAAGAACTTTCTTTTCAAAAGCACCTTTTCAAAATGCACTTAATAAAATATTTTCCACAAAATTTTATCACCCTCATTTAACAATTCTCATAATTGTTACATGCAGAGATTTTCAAAAATAAAACTAAACAAAATTTTCCAAAAGCACAAATGAACATCTTCAATTCACTTTGATGAATATTTCATTTTTAAAATAAAATGAATAATCATATTTTTTAAAAATCAAAATCATAATCATAAAGTTTTCAAAAAGCACACATGAATTCTTCTATTCAATACACTCACACTTATTGAATAGAAAGTTCATTCCCAAACAAAATTAAACTTTTCAAAAAGCACACATAAACATCTTCACTTAATATACTCAAATTTATTAAATGAAGATTTCATTCCCAACTAAAAATAAAATATCATTTCGGAAATCTCATTTGAACATATCTCACATATGCTTTAAGTTGGAATTTCTCTCTGTCAAAAAGCAACAATCACACACAAAATAAAAAATTTCATATTTCAAAATAAGATTGATCTCCATTCTACCTAAATTTGTTGAATGGAAGTCTCCTTTTCAAAATTTAAAACTTCAACAATCATATTTCAAAATTTTTCAAAACACATTTTGGAACTTCATTTAGCATAATCAAAATTGCTAAGTGAAGTTTCCAAATCCAAAAAAAAAAAAAAAAAAAAAAAATCAACAATCATATTTTAAAATTTTCAAACATACATTTGGAACTTCATTTAGCATAATCAAATTTGCTAAGTGAAGTTTCCAAATCCAAAAATCCAAAATCAACAATTATATTTTAAAATCTTTTCAAACATACATTTGGAACTTCATTTAGCATAATCAAATTTGCTAAGTGAAGTTTCTAATTCTAAAATCAAAAATTAACAATCATATTTCAAAAAATTTCAAACATACATTTGGAACTTCATTTAGCATACTCAAATTTGCTAAGTGAAGTTTCCAAATCCAAAATAAAAAATCAACAGTCATATTTTAAAATTTTCAAATACATTTGGAATTTCATTTAACATACCAAAATTTGTTAAGTGAAGTCTCCAAGTCCAAAATTCAAAATTTTTTAAAACACATTTGGAACTTCATTTAACATACCCAAATTTGTTAAATGAAGTCTCCAAGTCCAAAACCCAACAAAAGTTTTTCAAACATACATTTGGAATTTCATTTAGCAAAATTGAATTTACTAAGTGAAGTTTTCAAAATCAAAATCAACAATCATATTTCAAAATTTTCTAAACACATTTTGGAATTTCATTTAACATACATAAATTTGTTAAGTGAAATCTTCAAATCGAAAGTCAAAATTTTTTTCTAAAATACATTTTTTTTGAAACTTCATTTAACTTACCCAAATTTGTTAAGTAATGTCTCCAAATTCAAAATCCAAAATTTTCTAAACACATTTTGAATTTCATTTAACATACCCCAAATTTGTTAAGTGAAAATCTCAAATCAAAATCTAAAATTTTTAAACACATATTTGGAACTTCATTTAGCATACTCAAATTTGCTAAGTGAAGTTTCAATTCAAAATCAAATATTTTCAAAACATATTTTGGAACTTCATACTCAAATTTTCTAAGTGAAGTTTCCAAAGTCAAAACCAAAAATTTTCAAACACCTTTTGAACTTCTTCCTTATACTACCAAATTTGCTTTGAGAAGTTTCCATTTTCAAAACCAAAATGAAATCAAAATCTTGAACACACCATTTAGAGTTTTATTTAGCATACTCAAATTTGCTAAGTGAAATTTTCATTTCATAAAACAAAGTGGACTTCATCTTTAGCATACCAAATTTTCTAAAGTTAAATCTTCAGTTTCAATCACATCAAAAAAAATAAAAAAAATTGAAGCACCTTAGGATTCCCTTAGCATACCAAATTTGCTAAGGATCCTACCCTTTTTAAAAATCAAAATATTCAAAATAAAAATGAAACACTTAAGATTTTCTTAGCATACTTAAATTTGCTAAGTAGCATTTTCAAAAAAAAAAAAATCAAACAAAACACACTTAGATTCTTCACTAAGCATACCTAAATTTGCTAAGTAAGAATTCTAAAATTTCAAGTCCTAAATTTCTAATGAAAATTACAACTCAAACAAACTAAATCAATTTCAAAATGTAAAGCCCAAATATAGGATAGTTGAGATGCTCACTAGGTTTCTAGCATCATGGGAATCTCCTTATCTTCCATTTTGGCTTGATAATAACTCTTTTGATTAATCCCATTTGATCTTCAAAAAAATAAACCAATCGATTGATAGTCCTTCTATTGAAATCTTCAAAGCGATGATCATTTACCTTAATCAAGTTTTCCTGGGAATCCCATTCATAGATGTAATTAACTATGGGGCTTGCCCTGTAGAACAACGAACGGTTTAAAATAAACCACTTTTACTTTTCATGTAAAGTAGCGGAAGAATCTAGTATATATAGAACCCATCTTAGGAGTCCTTATTGGTGATTAGGTCCATTAAAGGGTAGTGACTTCTCTTTTAAAATAGTACACTATTTCTTGATGATGTACTTGATGACGAATAAGTACATCTGCGGATCTATGTGGCATCCTAAAAAGATGAATTCTTATAAGTCTTGCCTTTCTTTCTCTTCGTAGACTTGAAGGCAACCCATATAAAAATTTTTCATCACAAGACTAAAGAATGGGAAACCATAGTCTCTAAGAAGACTGTGAAAATGTTGAAACAACTAAAAGATGTCCCTAGTTTTAAGTGGAAATCACGTCTTGAACCTATATTGGACTTAAAAGAAATGCTTAAAACAACCATTTTAGCTTCTCAGCCATATTTTGATAAGGCTACTTCATCACAACACGTGAAATAATCTACTAAATGTAAGTCTCATAAGTCAAAGAAGCTAGTTAAGAAAAAGAAGAGCAAGAAGAAGACTATAACTCAGAAGATTGTTAATAACTTAGAGGAGTATCACCAGTCAACAAGACAACGATTTAGGCTTGTAGACTTTATGCCTAAACTCTATATTATTGAACTGGATGAAGAAGATAATTACGAATTTTTCCCAGTAGAGATATGTCGAATTATTTATGTAATATCAGATGTTCTTTAACACAAGTAACTCCAGATGATAGTGGTAGGAAACCCCCAATCCACCAAAATCTTTCTAAAAGGAAGAAGAGCTTGAGGAGTTAACATTTGAATTTTTTCTCAACAAGAAGATAATAGTTAGATGAAGACTTATATGGAGAAGAGTCACCCATCAACAATATCACATATGAAATGCATGAAGTTGAAAAGTGAGTGTAACTATTTCAGTCAATCCTCTAAAATAAAAAGTGAATTTGAAGAAACTACTTCTTTAGAAGTATCTGAGTAAGATAAGATGATTCAAGTTCAGTTGAGAAGTGGTAAAGTCTTACCACCTTCACCAAAGAAGGGCAATTCAAATAAATACAAAGGTAAACAAATCGAAGTCAACGAAGATATCATTCTAAAATCTAAACTAAAGCATAAATCAGAGAAAAGATAGATTATAATATTCTATCACATCTAAGAAAGATCCTACATAATTAAGTGTGTATGAGGCTCTCTTAATATCAAAAGATCTCGAGAAACTTTGAGAGCTCTGATCTAGAGAGTTATGAAGCTCACTTTGCTAAAAATGCATGAATCATTTACAAACTCAAGATCTGATAATCATATTTTTTGAAGAAGATCTTATGTTGGAAATAATCACATCTCTATATGTTATCAGAGATGACATCTTGATCAATATTGATTGATCTAGGTTCTTCTATCAATCTTATGAGATTAAAAGCATTATAAGGATTATCACTTAATATCCAACATCTTGGGAGAGATTAGTTGATGGCTCATGGTTTCAATGAGAAAGGGCGAAAAAACCTAGGTTCTTTTATTCTCCCACTCTAGTTTTAGAATTTGTATACCAAACCCAAGTTCCATGTCGATGTGATACATATTAAAGCTCTCTTGTCGTCATTGCATGAGTATGGCATGGTCCCATCAACTATGCATCAGTCTATGAAGTACCTAAAATATGGAGAAGAGTTCACATATTTAACCAATCTTCATGAAGCAAGATTTATGACGATACAAAATATTTTATCCCCAAAAGCCTAAGCCAAAGCTCATGGTAGCATCCACTTGGGGATTAAAAGCAACTTCAAAGGTGAAAGAGTAAGCAAAAGGAAGAAAGAAGGCAATCACTCTAAACCACTTGATTCTACACTAAATTAAGAAATCAGTTCCTCATTTTGAAGAAGAAAATATTTCGTCAAACTAAGGGAACATATAAACTTTTAAGAAAGGCAAAGTATGAAATAAGTGATTTTGATTCAGACTATGACTTTGAATTTACTTATGAAAATAGGGTTCAGAAGGTTGCATCAAGAAGGATAATGCACTTGGCACTGTCAAATGACTCCTTCAAAACTATACCCATCCCTCAGCAGTACTTCAATGAAATCACCCTAATGAATGCTCATAATATGGAATAATTGATAATATTCTATATGCCACCATTGAGTGAGTGGAAGAACATAACTTTATTTTATAAATCAAAGAGTCTCAACCTTACAATTTTGATCGACTCAACATGAAGATTACATTTGAGATGGTGCCAACAAGAATACCAATATCCACTAAAATTATGAAGAATGATGCATAAGCTTGAAATTCATATTGGAATTACTAAGTAGAGAGCTCAAGTCTTTAGCAAGATGTAGAATCAAAGAAGTCTTCAAATATCATGAAGAAGTGATAAGTTTGTCACTAAAGGTCTTGGGTTCATCCATAAATCTCATCAGAATAAAGTTTGTTATAATATAATAGAAAGATCATGGTAATGAAGGAGATGATCTCTATAAAATTCTTCTTACAAACATTGAAGAAGTAGAAGCCAAGCTTGCACCTAAAGAACTCAAAGATGGTGGATAAACAACTACTATGGATGAACTTAAAGAAATCAACCAGGAGATGATCCCCATCCAACTTTTTTGGTGCCTTCATGAGAAAGTTGAAAAGCTAGAAATGCTATTTTGGGAATTGGATTGATTGGACATATTAAAATGCGGGCTTATCCTTTGATGTAGCTTCATAAACTTGTCATTAAAATTAGATGTGATATGTTAAGCAAGCACCGAATGAGATTAGAGATTGAAGAACAGTAATTGCGAAACCAAGCGATCAAAGCATGATTCACCAAAATATGCGATTGGATTGCTAACATTATCAGTTAGGAAGAAGAATGACCAAATCAATGCATTGACACCAAAATAAGGTGCCCAAAAGATGACTTTTCACTTTAATATCGAACTACTTGTGGAAATACTTCAAACTATGACATGTTCTCATTCATGGACATCATCGATACAATGAAATCAAGATGGCTCTTGAAGATGAAAGCACATCATTTATAATGCTGGTATATCTACTACACTCATGCGATTAAAAATGTTGAGCTACCTACAAAGAGCCATGATGCATATTTTTTGATAAGTTGATTCACCAAAAGGTGGAATGTTATGCTGATGACTTGGTGGTGAAGAACTTAAATCATGGAAATCATTTTGAAGACTTGAGAATCATATTAGAAGAATAAAAAAATATGATCTCAAGATGAATCCTCTAAAATGTGCATTCGGGGTATCCTCTGGAAAATTTCTTGGGTACATTGTATATCATAGGAGAATTGAAATCGATTTTGCTAAAATCAAGGCAATTGTAGAGATGCCTCCACTGAAGAGTTTGTGACTCCATTTTTTACAAGGCAACTTTCATTCATCCCAATTTATATCAAAGCGTGTCGGATGTTGTCCTCACTTTTGGAGTGAGCTTTCAACTTCTTCATCTTAGACATATGACTTCTTTGACATTAAGAGTTCCTTAGTCTTAAGACACTTCTAGTGATTAGGTGAACACTTAACCTAACAGATTTAGAAGAGTTAGACATAGGAATAGGTCATTTCTTAGGGTATTAGGAAAACTTTTGATAGCTTGAACCAAATCCTTACCTCCTTTCAAGTCAAAACTTCAAATTCAAATCAACTTTAAATTCAAACCAACTTCAAATTCAAATCAATTCCAAATCAAACCTCAAATCAATCTCAACTTAATTGATTTTTTCAAATCATGAATCAATTCTAAATGATTGAAATCCATGATCAATTCTAAATCCAAAAATCTTTCCTATGCCTTTGATCTCATCTTATAGACTTATCTCAAATCAAACTCAATTCACTCCAAATTCAAAAGATTTTCTCATAACCAATTTATATTCTCATTTATATTCACCAATATAAATGGAATATAAATTCAAATAACCAAAACTAAATCCAAAACTCAAATCCAAACTCAACCTAAATCCAACCTAAACTCTTTCAAGTCAAATCCTTGGACTTAGCTCAAATCAAATTCAAATCACTTCAAATTCAAAAGATTTTCTCATAACCCATTTATATTCTCATTTATATTCACAAATATAAATGAAATATAAATTTAAATGATCAAAACTAAATTCAAAACTCAAATCCAAATCTAACCTAAATCTAACCTATACCTTTTCAAGTCAAATTCTTGAACTCAACCAAATCATTCTCAAATCAATTCAAACCTTTGGATTTTCTCTTTAAATAATCAATCCTTCAATCACAAACAAATATAAACATAAACTTCAATCATCAAACCAAAATCAAACTAACCCAAATCAAATTCTTGTTCATCCTTTGAACTTGAAATTGTCAAATGAATCAAAGCCCATTTGACTCCAAACCACTTGCAAATGGATTTATATTTCAATCATAAGTCCATATGTGAGTTCAACCAAACTTGAATCAAGCCTTGATCAAGCCACCCACTTAGGCTCACTTGACCTAAATACACCTTTTGAGCCAAATTCTAATCCTACCTAAATTGGATTGAACTAAGCCCATTTAAGCCTCACATTGTGAGCAACAATCATCATAAGATGATCACTCAAATTGGGGTCAAGTCAAACTAGCCTTTGAAAGTCAACACTTTACCCAAATGAAACCTAAACTAGCCAAAATCCATATGCAAAATTGATTGAAACCATTGATTTTAACCAATCCATGATCAATGATTGAACTTGACTAAGTCATCATTTGAGCCAAACCTAGCCAAAATTTTCACTTGACCCAAATTGACCCAAATTGACTTGAAAAGTCAAAATGGGTCAAATCTTGATCTAAGCCAAATTGATTATAACTAATGGGTCAAATTCTAAATCACTTGTTGAACTTGACCAAAGCCTTAATTGGCCAACTAGAACCAACCTAACCCAATTGACCATGAACCCAACTTGACCTAAAATGTTAAATCAACTTGAAACTTAACCAAACCAAAAATAATTGAAACCAAAGCTTGCAAAATATTTCAAATGATCAACCAAGCCTCAACCCATGACCTTAATTGGGTCAAATGGGTCAAATTGGTCAACTTGACCCATTTGACCTAAGTGAGCTCAAATGAACCAAAACCAAATATAAATCAAATTGAACCAAATTAATGATACCAAACTACTCTAAATGGTCATTTGAACTTAACTCAACCCTTAGTTTGACCCAATTTGACCTATTGGTCAACTTGGCCCAAGTTGACCCATTTTGACCTAAATAGGTCAACTTGAGCCAAATCATATCAAATCAATTCCAAATTCTTTGAAATTTGGCCCAACCTATTTTTGAAACATCTCAAATCTACATAAATCAAAATCAAGGCCAAATGACCATTTTATCCATGGGTCAAAGGGTAACCTATGGCTAAATTCACTTGGAATTTGGCCAATTCTTCATGGCCACTTGGCATCCTTGGTATTTGGACACTAAGGAGGGTGGTGACATGACCCAAGGCCAATGTCCCCTCAATCAAAATTCTCCACTTGGATCACCTCCCACTCACTAAGCACATGTGCACCTCCTCCATTCCACTCCTCGAAACTCAAGCATATGGCACTCCTAACAACCAAAAATCAATTGATCCAAAATGGAAAAGCAAGCCTCGACCATCTGATCAAAGTAGGGGGAGATGTACTTCCCCTCATTCCCACTCAAATCAATTTCCTTGCATTGATTGAACCCAAGCAGCTTCTCTAAGCTTCTCCAAGGATTCCCAAGCTCATTTGAATTTACCCTTCTTGGATTTCTTCAAAGCCAAAATAGGGGATGTGAGGGAAATTTCAAACTTACTCAATTCTCAATCAAACCACCATTCACTTGGAAAGCACCATCAAGAAGGCAAGTCAAGCTCACCCAAAGCTTTTCCCAAGCATCCAAGCCACAGGAAGGGAGACCTAGACTAAAGCTGCAAGTCATTAGAGGGAGCCTCGGTTGATTTAGAGATCTATATCAAATTGAAGCTTGAAACCTTCAGCAGAGCTTTGTCTCCACTAGACAAAGCTACCTCCTCTATTGGAAGCACAGGGGATAGCCTCCGATGAGGTATGAATCAAAACTGATCCCCCATTGAAAAATGCTTGGTCCTTTGTGAAGGGAATTATAATCCCATTAAAATTCAACTATTAGATGTTCTTCCCTATGCTTCTTGATGGTGTGTGGGTTGAATCTCGCCAAATCAAGCTCAAGTGAGCTCGAATCAATGGAAGACCTCTGTCTCCGCAACAAGCGGGGAATGAATCATGGGTCACCATCCGCATGTTTTGGATGGATGACCCGATTAAAACACATAGATCCTTTGATTTAATCCATCATAACCATGGCTTATTCACGATTCGATCCTTGATGGCCCAAGAAAAGCGTTGCACCACTCCGCGTGCATGCGATGTGATAACTTAAATAACCATCATGCGAAAGCGTGCATCAGCGGTCGCATGGCTAGTTAGTTAATTCATTAGGGTATTTAATTATCCTTTAATCACAAAAACTTCATAAATTCATAACTAAATGTAGAAAAATTCAAAAAAATATAAATGAGGGCTCATTTTAAAGATAATTCAGTGAGGAATAATATAAAATTATTTTGAATTAATTTTGAATTGTGGATTTCCTTAATTATGATTTAATTAAAATCTAATTACCTTAATTTCTCCTTACTTTAATTAATTTCAAATTTCTTAGACATATTTAGTGGGATGACTTCTGTCTCCCCTAATTTTCTTGGAATTTATTAATGAGTTAATTTGGAAAATTAATTAATGAACCCCAATCACCCTATTTATGTAATTAAGAGAAATTAAGCATCTGAATAGTGGTTTAATCCTTTAATTGAGATTATTAAACATTTTTTAAGTGAGGAGGAGGTTTATGGAATGAGTTTGGGGTATTTTTCCTAAGTTATTTCCTAAACTCTTCTTAATCCAAACATAAATAAGGATTAATTCACTAATGATCTACTTAATTAATCTAATCAAACTTTCAAAATCAATCTGGAATTAATCAATCTCTTGCTGGGTAGATCCTTAGGTGTTCAAAAGCCTAAGGTAAGTTTAAGAAAATCATTTCCAACCCACATGTATGGGATGGTTTTGAAAGTACTTAATTAAACCATTTAGCTTAATTAATCAATAATTGTGAGCCAATTGCATTAGGCCCCTTTCTTTTTAAATGCATTACCGATTTAATTTCATGTGATTGAATATTAAATGTTGGCTCATAATTGTTTGTTTAGTTACGTTAAAGTGGTGTAGGTAAGGGGTAATTACTGGACTTAATTCACACCTTAACTTAAACAAAATATAAAATCAATCTAATTGTTCTAAAAATTAAACTAAATTAATTCATACATGGGAAAATGGGTTAGGACCATCAAACTCTTTCTCACAAATTATTTCCTAAATCAAATCAAATTCTAAACAAAAAAAAAATAAAAAATCTCTTTAACGAACTTTGATTCACTTTAAATGATCTTGTTTCATAGGATTGTCTTAGGAATTAATTAGGGTGAATGAAGTTACATCTTACATCACTTTATTTCTTTCCAAGCATGCTAAATATTGTATGTCATATGAAATCATGCTTTCATCTCTTTGAAAAATTAATTAAAATAAAATATTTTCTATGTCAAAATGCATGTTTTAGCTAAAGTAAGAATATGAGTGTATATTATCACTATTAAATCAAAAATTATTTTCAAAACATATAAATCAAAGATTATAAATGAAGGTATATGCTACTTATAAGACTTATAAGCTTGCATGTGATTATAACATAAAATGTGTTATGTGATCTTCTTTCTTTTCTTAACATGGGTTTGTATAGATTTGCAAAGTGTATAGTTCATTTGAAAAGAACATAACACTTGCTTAAATCTATTCTACACTTATATGTTATGACTTAAGAAGGATTCACACATTTACATATAAATTATACAACCAAATCAAATAAACAAACAAAATCTTTTTGATTCTTCATCCATTTGTTTCTTTTTATACATGCACATGTATTTAAGAAAAGTGGTATATTAGTCGACATCCTGGTTGCGAGGCTTTAAGTAGCCCTAAGAAGGTCTTGTACCTTATACCCCTGGTGTAGAAAATAATGGTAATGTACTCACTTATGTCTTTCATACATATAAATATGCATTTGATTAATGGATAAAAGAGTCCCTCTTTCTTCTTAATAAAAACATGCCTTCATGAAATATCCAAATTTTCCTAAATAACATCTCTTATCATTCATCATTAAGGTGTGCTAAATATTTGCATATATATGCTTAGATTATTCATATGCATGATACATGTTGGAAAGAAATAAATGATTGTGTGTTTTGTGATAGTAATTCACCTTAATTAATCTTAAGATGCCTTTCTTATTGAATAGGTTTATTTAGAGCAAATCTAAACTTAGATTAATTAAACACACATAATAAAACATTCACTAAAGAAAATACTAATGAATCTACCTTAGAAATTACTTAAGGTGGGAAGAAAGAGAAGTTCTCTTTTTTCTCTTTACAACATTTAGTAATTAAGTGTAGGTTCATTCAAACCAAGTCAAATCATCAAATAAAATTAACAAATCAACAAAATCACTTAAATGAAACTACCCTCTAAGTTGAATCTTTCACACTAAGAAAATTTCAACCTTAAAGCTTAACTAAGACATGCCACACTAGCCTTAATGACATACACATTAGGCTAAGTCACCATTTTTAGCTCTATGTTAGGGTGGTGCATTGTTTAATGCCTAATTTTATTTTGTGATGTAATATTTTTTGACTGGATGTTAGGGTGCATATACATAGACTGGATGATAGGATGATCTTAGTCTAATCATTATCTTCTATGAGAGATTGTGCTTGAAGAGTGCTGTAATAAAAATATAAATACTTTTGCTGTGCAGGTTACTTATACCCCTAAGCATAATCCAAATTAGGATGGACTACTCATGTGTGCTAAGTTTTAATTATTCATACATGCTTGTGGTATGTTTAGCTAATCTTTGTTTTGTAGGTTTGTTAGATTTACTTTTCCCATTTTTATGTAATATTATAATTAAGATTTGAAATGAATGTGATGGGAGAATTAAGGTGAACATTGTTCATAAGACTATGTCTTATGTGCCATGTGAAGCCTTAGAGCAACCACATCCCAACCAACCAAAAGAAGAAAAGAAAGAAAGAAAGAAATGAAGAAATGAAGAAAGGAGGAATGAGGAATGTAGACCCCCCATAACATGAATTCATTTTAATTGTAATTGATCATTTGTAATCCGGGTTGTATAAGGGTAGAGCTACCCCATTTCTTTTAGTTTGTGGAGCCCACCACATCCTTTTATTATTTTGTGCTAGCTTTATAAAATTATTTGATATTTATTTAGATTGTGCATTAATATGGCATGTTTTCCCTAGTTTCTTCATTACTTCGATGAATGGCCTGGATGTGATTAGGCTCTTAGAAAAAAAAAAATTTTTTTTATCCAATTAATTAACTCAAAATTAAAAATTAACAACTCATACCCTCACCTAAAGCCTGGGTTATAAATCAAGATATTAAAAGATTTAGTAACCCTTAGCTGTATTTTGTATGTCTCACATCATGCATAAAATCATCTTGGTTCACTCTTGCTAATGGAGGGCTTCCACCTTTGCTGAGAATTGGCTTGATTTTGAGAGCCATGGTGGAAACACACCTCCTTCTTGTCGATTTTGGCCCATAACCAATTTCTCATGCATTAAGCATATAAATCCCATATCTTGTGCCAAATAAATTATCTAAAAATAAAAATAAAATTAATAAAAATTTGTATTATATTTAAGTCATTATTCATGCTCTACATGATCTAGTCTCTTTGGGAGTATGTTTATAGATTTAGTTTACTTTTTTAAATAAACAACAGCCTAACTATCTTGTAAAGCATATGAATTACCTATATTTATTTAAATATGTAGAAGGAGTTAGTTAGCGGCCACCCCAATGCGGCTGTAAGTCCAACAGTAGAGTGGTTTATCCTCTATTGTGGAGATAAACCATATACATATTTTTGCCTTAGATTTAGGTCGTGTCTTGGCCCTCGCCAAAGCTACCTAGATTTAGGTTCCGAGATTGTTGTTTCCTTTTGCGGGCTATAAGCATAAATCCTTATCTCTTAAGCATTTTCATGATCTTGTGTTGTGGAATTGTAAGCCCAAGATTTCTAATAAAAATTCAACTCAAACATTTAACTCCCTTCAAATTTGAAAAATATAAAGCTCAACAATAGGATAATTTAGAATGCTCGCTAGGTTTTCTAGCATTGTGGGCATCCCCTACTTATCTTCCTTTGGTTTCGATAATAACTCCCTCCTTTTGATCAATCCCGCTTGATTTTCCAAAAATAACCAATTGATTGATAGTCCTATCTTTGAAATCTTTGGAGACAATGATCATTTACCTTAATCGAGAGTATTCTTAAGGAATTTCATTCCTTAATATGTAATTAACTATGAGGCCCTACCTCCATAGGAACTTAACGAACTCGGTTTATAATAAACCCTACTTTATTTTTTCATGTAAAGTAGGGGAAGATTCTTTGGTACATCCGAAGACCCATTATCCTTAGGAGTCCTTATTAGGTGATTTAGTCCATTATAGGATGATAATTTCTGTCTCTTGAGATAGCACATCATTCCTCAATGTCGAACCCGATCATCTTAATAAGAACATCTATGGATCTACGTGGTGTCCAACTAGTGTGTATTTTTGTTTTCATTTATTTTTCCAAGATAGATGAAGACAAAAATAAAAAAAGATCATAGATTTTCTTGACTCCACCTAAGGTTCCTCTTCCATCTTTGGTAAATAATTGTCCCAAGATTGATAGTTGGTGTTCATATGAATCCAAGTGAATCCAAGATTATCCTTCTTTTGTTGGCACTTAGTTTATTTCATCCTTAAGCTAAGCTAATATCCTTTAGTTTTAGACCCTCACTGTAGGTCTTAATACCCCTTTGGTTCCCAATAGTGAAAATAAAAATTGAATAAAAAAGAAATTATTAAAGAACTTCCTCTTACCATTTCTATGGTAAAGAAGTTCATTCCATGAATAAAAGAAATAAATCCTTTATAAATACATTTATTTTCAAAAAGCACTTTTTAAAAAAAATGCACATAATAAAAAACTTGCATAAAAATTTTCATAAATCAACCTCATCTAACAACCTTCATGATTGTTACAAGTAGGATCTCTTAAAAAAATAAAAATAAAAATAAAATCAATAATCATCTTTTCAAAAAGCACAAATGATTATCCTCATTCAATATACCTAAATTTATCGAATGAAGATTTCATTTCAAAAACAAAATTAATAATCATCTTTTCAAAAAGCACAAATGAACATCCTCATTCAATATATTCAAATTTATTGAATGAAGATTTCATTTCAAAATCAACAATCATCTTTTCAAAAGCACAAATGAACATCCTCATTCAATTTATTGAATGAAAATTTTATTTTCAAAATAAAATCAATAATCATCTTTTCAAAAGCAAAATGAACATTCTCATTCAATATACTCAAATTTATTGAATGAAGATTTCATTTCAAAATCAAAATCAACAATCATCTTTCAAAAAATAATGATAACATCCTCATTTAATTTATTGAATGAAAATTTCATTTAAAAAACAAAATCAGCAATCATCATTTCACAAAAAAAAAAAAACAAAATCAACAATCATCTTTTCAAAAATAAAATAAACAATCATCTTTTCAAAAATAAAATAAAAAATCACCTTTTCAAAAAGAACATATTTAAAAATGAACACTCTCATTCAATATTCCCAAATTTATTGAATGAAAATTTCATTCACAAATAAAATCAAATAATAACATTGAAATTCCATTTCAACATATCCCACATATGTTGAGTTGAAATTTCTTTCTTTCAAAGTACAAATTTGGAGATAAGCCTCTTCATTTAATGTATTTATATTGAATGAGGTTTTATTTTTAAATAAAATAACACCATTTGAAATTTCACTCAACACATCCCACATATGTTAATTTATAATTTTGTTTTTTTTCAAACATCAATAATCACGCACAAAACAATTTCAACTTTGAAAAATAAAATATAATTTATTCCCATTTGACATACCCAAATTTGTCACATGAGAGTTTCATTTTCAAAATAATTTGATCTTTTATTTAAAACCCAAACTTTAAATAAAGATCCTCTTTTCAAAATCAAAACATCAAAATAAAATATATTTAAACTTTATTTAGCATACCTAAATTTGCTAAATAAAGATCCTCTTTTCAAAATCAAAACATCAAAACCAAAAACACATTTGAGTTTTATTTAGCATACACAAATTTGCTAAGTAAAGCTCTTATTTTTCAAAAATAAAAAAAAACATCAAAATCAAAAAGACATTTGAACTTTATTTAGCATACACATTTTTGTTAAGTGAAGTTCTCAATTTTCAAAGATCAAAATATGAAAACCAAAAATACATTTGAACCTTATTTAACATACACGAATTTGCTAAGTAAAGTTCTCATTTTCAAAAATCAAAATCAAAATCAAAACACATTTGGATCCTTTATTTAGCAAACCCAAATTTGTTAAGTAAAATTTCTCTTTTCAAAAATCAAAAATTAAAACACATTTGGATCTTTTATTTAGCATACCCAAATTTGTTAAGTGAAGCTCCTCAAATCAAAACATAAAAAAAATTCAAACACATTTGGATCCTTAATTAAGCATACCGAAATTTGCTAAGTAAAGATCCTCTTTTCAAATAATAATAGTAATAATAATAATAATAATAATAATAATAATAATAATAATAATAATAATAATAAAAAAATCAAAAATTAAACACATTTGATCCTTCATTTAGCATACCCAAATTTGCTAAATGAAGATCCTCTTTTCAAAAATCAAGAATCAAACACATTTGGTTTGTTCATTTAGCATACCCAAATTTTCTAAATGAAGATCCTCTTTTCAAAAATCACAAAAAAAAATCAAAACACATTTAGATCTTTTATTTAGCATACTCAAATTTGCTAAGTAAAGTTCTACTTTTCAAAAAAAAATCAAAACATCAAAATATATTTGGATTCTTCATCTAGCATACAAAATTTTCTAAATAAAGATCCTCTTTTTAAAAAAAAGTCAAACACATGTGGATCCTTCATTTAGCATATCCAAATTTGCTAAGTGAAGATCCTCTTTTCAAAAAAAAAAAAAGAAGAAGAAGAAGAAGAAAAAAATCAATAGAATCAAACATATTTGGATCCTTCATTTAGCATAACCAAATTTTCTAAATTAAGATCCTCTTTTCAAAAATCAAGAATCAAACACATTTGGATCCTTCATTTAGCATATCAAAATTTGTTAAATGAAGATCCTCTTTTAAAAAATCACAAAAAAATCAAAACACATTTAGATCTTTTATTTAGCATACCCAAATTTTCTAAGTAAAGTTCTCCTTTTCAAAAAATCAAAACATCAAAAGACATTTAGATTCTTTATTTAACATACCCAAATTTTCTAAATGGAGATCCTCCTTTTAAAATTTTTTTTTTTAAAAAAAAATCAAACACATGTGGATTCTTTATTTAGCATATCCAAATTTACCGAGTAAAAATCCTCTTTTCAAAAAGAAAAAAAATTAAACACATTTAGACCTTTTATTTAGCATACCCAAATTTGCTAAGTGAAGATCCTCTTTTCAAAAAAAAAAAAAATCAAAACAAAAGCAAACATTTGGATTTTATTTAGCATACATAAATTTACTAAGTAAAGATTCTATTTTCAAATTCACATAATTCACAAATAAGAAAAAGAAGAAGAAAATTATTTTCAAACAACTCATTTAGCATACCCAAATTTGCTAAATGAGCAATCCCAAACAAAATTAGTTGACACTTTATTAACATACTCAAATTTGTTAAATAAATGGTCCCTAAATACAAAAATCAAATTCAAATATGAACCAATAGAAGCATTAAAATCACTTCAAAATATTTGAACCCATTTTCAACTTATACAAATTTGTTGAAAATAGTTTCTAAATTCAAAATCTCATCTCCAATTCTAAGTTCAAAATCTCTCCTAAATGAAAGAGCCCCACTTAACAAATTCAAATTGTTGAGTGTGGGTTCAAATTCTAAAAATAAATTAAAGCAAAAAATCTGATTTTAGTTTGTTTTCAAAAATTGCAGAATTTCAACTCAGTTTCAGTTAGTTTCTCTCAAGTTCAGTTCAATATAAATGGAAGCTCAAAAGTATGTGTTTACTTTTCCTTTTGGGATGGATTTGGCCTTGGATCGGGCTAGTGTTTTGCAGATTGACTTTGCCCATCTCATTCTCTTTAGCCGAGGATTCGAGGGGGCTAGGATCACTTGTGAGGGACCACCCTCACCAATGTCAGCAGGAGTGTGGTGACCGGGCAGAAGTCGGTCATCCATGTTAAGATGCCATTAGAATCAGAGTTTCCACGAAGAGGAAGGTCGTGGCGCCTCGCAGAGTTGTAATTTTAGTGCATTCGCCCCATCGCCGGGCACGGCTAACACCCACTCCATCAGATCTTCCAAGGGGAAGGCTCCCCATCTTCGTGGTTAGTCTCCCACCTATGAAGTAGGTCTGGGTCTACTACCTCCCACCGTGACTCAAGACTGTAATATGCCCAAGATCAAGAACCATGTGCACATTGCCAAGGAAGAGGTAGTAGTTGTAGTAGAGGAGTTACCTAGGATAGTCTCTCCTCTAATCACACGGAAAAAGTTCTATCCTCTTCTGGATCTAATGGAGAGGAAGATGTTAAGAGGATCTCAATGTCACCTCCACCTGCAATTCACTTTGAGGCACCTATCAGAGATAGGAGGAGGTCCTATGCTGGCCTTAAGACAGTCCCATGCCAAGTTGGCATGGCTTTTGAACGATCAAAGTCCAAATCCCAATTTGATCTACGATCAGCCATCCCTTGTAGCATAAGCAAGTACATCAAGCTAAAGAGGGCCCTGGAGGCCTGTGTTTCAATAGATGTGACTACCAGGGAGAGGCGAAGGTATGTTAGACAGCCAGATGCCTCTACCCTCATGGATTTCTTCAATCAACATGCTACCCGTGCCGATTATACTGACAACATTGTATTGACCAGTACTACCCACAATAGGAGAGAAGCTCCTACACAGAGAGAGTCAGTGGTGCCTTTGCCACGCTGCTCTACTCCATGTCCACCATCTCCAGTACAAGTTCCATCTTCCACAGTTATACTAGAAGCCATGATGGCAGCATCCAGGGAAAAGAGAGCCTCACTGGTGATCCAACTATGACCAAGAGATCCCATTCCATCTACACCACCAATTGAGGTGAGGCCAAGATCTCTTGCTCAACCTCCTGCTTCAGTTGTGGTGAAGAGAGAATAGCGACCACAAAGAAATGTAGTCATGCCATCATCACCACCTCAGCAAATCATGGAGATAGTGGCAGCAAAGGGAGGAAGAGAAAGTTTAGTTGCCCCCATGGCAATAGATCCTTCTAGAAGTAGCACTCCACCCATGACGAACAACCATGAGCATCTATCCTCCATTGAGTGCAGCCCCTCATAAGATTAGCCTCTCAAAGATGAGAGAGATGTATTTCTATCCATGATCATGTTCCTACCACCGCCTCGATCATCGCCTACTCGCTTGGACCGCCCCTAAATGATATGATATAGCAAAGATCGGAGAAGAAGGAAATTCTAGGGTATGCCTGGTCTGATCTAGAGAAAGACAAGGTTAGCTTTGATCCCATTAAAGATGATTTATTGGAAGATTCAGCCGAGGTGCATATGGTAGACACTAGGGGTTCCCTCCTTCAAATCAGCAAAGTTTGGAAGGTGTTGTGGCCGAATAGGATGGCACGCCTCAACAAAGCTTCAACAACTTAAACAAAAGAATGAACAAATTGAAAAAAAAATGGAAAAGAGGCTTGAAGATTTGCTAGCAATTTGCAAAACAAGCCTCTCAAGATCCTACTATTGCATAGGCCCAACCCGAAGTTGCTGATGTCTTGGATCAACCCAAGAGTTCACTGATAGAGGTATATAGCCATAGCAGTGGGCGTGACCTCCATACAAGAAAAGGATATTAACTCATGGTCAGAGGTGCTGCAAGAAGCATAAGTCGAGGAGGATCAGCCCAAAGGTTAGACCCTACTTAGAAGAATTTGATGCCATCAAGTATGCTAAAGGTTTTGTGCCACCATCTTTCAAGAGCTTTTATGGTAGCGGGAACCCACGCAAGCACATAGTGCACTCCAGGGCCAACTATTGCAATGCTGGTGGTAGCAATGCATTACTATTCCATCTTTTTGTTAGCAGTTTAGCACACATAGCCTTTAATTAGTACGTTGAACTCCCAACAGCAAAGCAAGAATCCAAAAGTGGGGACCTAACAAAGCCACAAGCAAGTTAAGGAGGTGGTCCATATACCAATCTACTCAACCTCTGCTCAAACTGTTTTCGCCTTAACCGTGTGAAGCTTCTCCAAGGGAATCGAGCATTACACCTCGAGGTGTGAACTTTTCTGGCCACCTAGCATAGGAGGTGTTGGTCCTTTGTGAAGAAAATTTTCAATTCAAGTGAATCCCACCATTAGATGTGCCGCTCTTTGGCTTTAGATGGTGTTGGTTAAATTTGGTTTGAATCTAAGCTCAATCGAGCTTGGATCTTCCCTTTGATCATGTACAGTCTCTGTTGATCAAGGGGGAAGAACTTGGGAGTTCTCAGCCATCCATCCGTGCATTTTGGATGGATGGCCGAGATAATTCCCCACATTTAGATATCCTTTATCCATTTTAAAATTGTGGGGAGATCTCTGACCGTCAGATCAAAGATCAGATGACTGAGATCAAACTGCATCCACTGCCAACTGCCATTTTGGATTTGACATTTAAGTGAATCCCTCACTCAAGTGTGTAAAGCACGACACCGCCACATGATTGAATGAGCTAGAGGATTAGTTAGGGAATTAATAAAAATGCTAATTAATTCAGGGATATTCTAAAATATATAACTCTCTCTACAAAATTCAAAAAAATATGAAATAAAATCCTATGAAAAGATGATTGAACCTAGAACATTTTAAAATTAATTTCGATGGATTTTAAGTTATAATTTTCTTTGATTTTAGGTTTTATTTGAAATTTTATTTTGCTAATTACCTTTTAATTAAGTCTCTGATTAATCCTTTTAATTAAATCTTTGATTAATCCCAAACTTCTTAGGTATGATTTAGGGGATGACTTCTGCCTCTTCTAATTTTCTTGGGATTTATTGAGGGCTTGATTAGAAGAATTGCATATGGATCTCTTAATTAACCTCCTTATATAATTAAACATAATTAAATATGATTAGTGGTTTTAATCCATGATTAGGGTTGATTAAGGTCGAGTAGATGAGGTTTAGAAAGTAATTTTGAGGTATTTCCCTAAAGCAATTCCCTAAACCCCCTGTGTTTCTCTCCTTAATCTTCTCTTAATTAAGGGTTAATTCATTAATTATCCCTTTAATCAATTTCTAAAAATTTTAAAAAGTTTGAACTTAATTAATCTACTTTGGGTGAGGCTTGTTGTGTTCATAATTAAGGAAATCAAAACCCAATATCACTTACATTCCTATTTCTTATATAATTTAATTTGGCTTGATTTATAATAATCTCTTTTATTAAATTTTTATTTTCACCTATTCAGATCTAAAGGGTTTTAAGACCTACACGAAGTGAGGTCCTAAAACCTAAAGTATGTTGACTAGCTTAGCTTAATAATGAAATAAACTAAGTGCCAACAGAAAAGAAGGATAGTCTTGGATTCATATAAAATAAAAATACAATATCGATACTTGGAGACAACGATCATTTACCAAAGATGGAGAGAAGAACCTTACCCAGCAGAGTCGCCAGAAAAATTTGTGGTGTTTTATTTTCATCTGTGAGTAAAATGAAAATAAAATACACTAGTTGGACACAATGTAGATCCACATATGTGCTTATTAGGGTGATCGATTAAGACATTGAGGAATGATGTACTATCTCAAGAGACAGAAGTCATCATCCTACAATGGACCTAATCACCTAATAAGAACTCCTAAGGATAATGGATCTTCGAATGTACCAGAGATTCTTCTCCTACATTACATGAAAAAGTAAAGTAGGGTTTACTTTAAACCAGGTTTATTAAGTTTCCTATAGAGGTAAGCCCCCATAGTTAATTACATCTTAAGGAATGAGATTACATAAGAATACTCTCGATTAAGATAAATGATCATTGTCTTCAAAGATTTCAAAAAGGTAGGGCTATTAATTGATTATTTTATTTTTAGAAAGTCAAGTGGGGTCAATCAAGAGGAGGGAGTTCTTATCGAAGCCAAAGGGAAATAAGTAGGGGATGCTCACAATGCTAGGAAACCTAGAGAGCATCCCAAATTATCTCATGGTTGGGCTTTATATTTTTAAAATTTGAAGAGAGTTAATTGTTTAAGTTGAATTTTTATTAGAAAGTTAGGGCTTATAATTCCATAATATAAGATCATGGAAATGCCTAAGATGTGAAGATTTATGCTTGTAGCCCGCAAAACAAAATAGCAACCTCAGACCTTGAATCTAGGGAGCTTTGGTAAAGGTCAATTTGGGTCAATCGAAAGCAATCCCTCCTAGGCTACTAATGAAGAGGCAGAATAGCAAAGCATCGCTCCCACCAGCGTTGCAACAACTAACCCTAAAGTGTGCTATATGTTACCTTGGGTTTTCACTACCATCAAAGCTCTTGAAGAAAGTTGGCATAAAAACTATAAGATATTGGATTGAATTGGGTCTACCCTTTGGAACCAATGATCCTCCGAGGCTTGAGCCAACGCTTCCTTCACTTGCTACTCAACCATGGATATGATGTCTTTTTTTGTATGGAGGTACTTTCCACTACCTTCCTATACATGCTAGTGCTACCTTTCTCAACGGGAGGTAAGGTCTTGGTTGGGTCCAAGACATGCACTAACTTAGGTAGACTAATGTCGGCTATAGTAGGATGAATGTTTGGGGCTTGTTTCTGAAGAATTGAAACTGCTGCTAACAAGTCCAGCATGCTATCTATTATGCTCATCTTTTTAAACCGAATATCGAGGTGTAATTACGTGTATTCTCGATAAACCTCATCACCATCCATGGCCTACTACTCCCTGAGAAGAGATCCTCAGGTATCTACCATACAGACTCCAGCTAAGTCTCCCAACAAAATATCTTCATTGGGGTCGAAGCTGACCTTCACCTCATCTAACCAATCATACCCCAAAATCTCTTTGTTCTCTACTAGATAATGTGCTACTATCTCCTCGAGAGAATGGTCAATCTGAACGGGAACAAATGATCTTGACTGACTGGTGTGATCACTATCACGCACTGAGAGGCACCGGACCTCACCTACTGCTGGAGTGTCAAACCTATGAGGACTATACTCACTTGAAGAGACACACTCCTAACTGTCACTAAGTATGAAAGGGGTGACATTCCTAGGAGGTACCACTATCATTGGTGCAGCTGGGTTATCATCTGCTACCACTGAAATAACTATTACTAACTCAATGTCCTGTTGAACTAGCAGAGTTGGTGAAGTGGTAACCACTATGCTTCAGGGTCGCCACTCCTTCCACACTACCACTATGGCAGAAGGTCGACTAGGAGAGCTTGGTCTCACCACAATAGGCAGTGTAGATTGGGTAGGATCCCTTGACCATAGCCAGATCACCAACAGGGTGCGCCTCTCCCTAGATATGGCTTTCACGACCTTTGATGGAACTGGAGATGCTGTGGCATGGACTGGTGATGGTAAACGGGGGGTAGAGCGGTGTGGTGGGGACACCATTGCTCTCTATGAACAAGAGCTATCCTCCTATGATGAATGGTCCCAGTAAGTAAGATGTCATCAGTATGGTCAGTTCAGGTAGCGTGTCGAGCTGAAAAATCAATAAGTGAGGAAGCTGCCAACTGGTGACTGAACCTCCGCCACTCCCTACTAGTAATATGAGCAAATGTCTGGGCCTCTAGCCTCTCCTGATGAATATGTTTTCCCACACTGCAGGGGATAATGGATCTCAAATCAAATTGAGCTCCGGACTCTAAATGTCTACAAGCTCTGCCAACCTAGTGCAAGACTGATCAGAGGCTGACATACTACCTCCTACTCTGAGTAATAATCTAGGGAGCTTTGGCAAAGGTCAAGGCACATCCTAAATCTAAGGAGAAAATGGGTATATGGTTTACCTCCATAAGAGAGGATAAACCATCCAACTATTAGACTTACAATCTCTTAGGGGTGGCTTCCAACTAACTCCTCCTATGATTTTAAATACATGCAGGCAAGTCTTATGCTTTATAAGATAGCTAGGATGTTATTTATTTAGAAAGAAGACTAAGTCCTTAAACACACTCCCTAAGAGATTAGATCATGAAGGGCATGAATAAATGACTTAATCTAATACAAATTTTGTTAAGTTTTATTTTGATTTTTGTACAATTCATTTGACACAAGCTATGGGATTTCATATGCCTAATGCATGAGAAGAATAATTATGAGCTAAAATCAGCAAGATGGAGGTGTGTTTCCACCCTAGCTCTCAAAAGTCAATATTTTCTCACGGCAAGGTGGAAGCTCTCCATCCATAGCAAGAGTGAAGTAATATGATTTTATGCATGATGTAGACATACAACATCCAGCAAAGGGATTGCTAAATCTTTTATTATCTTGATTTATGACCTAGCCTTTTAGGTGAGATTATGAGTTATTAATTTTAATTTTTAGTTGATTAATTGGATATAAAATTTATTTTTTCTTAAGAGCCTAATCGCATCTAGGCCATTCATCAAACAAATGAAGAAACTAAGAAAATCATGTCATTTCTAATGCACAAGCTAAATAAACATCAAAAAATTTTATAAAGCTAGCGCAAAAGAATAAGAGACCGATGTAGTCAGGCTTCACTACACAAACCCAAAAAAAAATGTGGGTAGCCGAGCTCTACCCTTATACAAACCAGATTACAAATAAATAATTACAATTAAAATAAATTCATGTTATGGGATTCTTCATTCTTCATTCTTCATTTCTTCTTTTCTTTGTTTCTTTCTTTCTTTCTTCACTTCTTTCTTCTTTTGATTTGACTTGGGATGTAGTTTACTCCAAGGCTTCACATGATACATAAGGCATAGTATTATGACCAATGTTCATCCTAATTTTCCCATAACATTCATTCCAAATCTTAATTACAAAATTACATGAAAAGGGGAAAGATAAATCTAACTAAACCTATAAAATAGAGATTAGCTAAACATACTACACAACCCAAGCATGTATATGAATAAGTTGGACTTAGCATCTCACACATGGGTAACCAAGTCCACTCCTAGTTTGGATTATGCTTAGGGTATAAGCAACTTGCACAACAAAAATTTATATTTTTATTCTGACACCCCTTAAGCACAATCCCTTAAAAAAAATTATTAGACTAAGATCATCCTATCATCCGGTCTACATGCACTAACATACTAAAATATTACATCACAAAATAAAATCGGGGCATCAAATCATGCCGCTAACATAGAGCTAGAAATGGTGACTTAGCCTAATGTGTGCAATTAAAGCTTGTGTGGCATTTCTTAACTAGGCTTTAAGATTAGAATTTTCTAAGTGTTAAAGGTTCAACTTAGAGGGTGGTTTTTATTTTAAGTGATTTACTTGATTTGTCAATTTTATTTGATAATTTGATTGGTTTGAATGAACCTACATTTAGTTATTAAATGTTGTAAGAGAGGAAAAGAGAAGAACTTCTCTTTCCTCCCACCTTAAGTAATTTCTAAGGTAGATTCATTAATGATTTTTTTAGTGAATGTTTATTATGTATTTTAATTAACCTAAGTTTAGATTTGCTCTAAATAAACATATTCAATAAGAAAGGCATCTTCGGATTAGTTAAGGTGAATTACTATCACATAACACACAACTATTTATTTCTTTCCAACATGTATATCATGCATATGAATAATCCTAAGCATATCTATACAAGCAATACGAACTTTAACACACCTTAATGATGAATGCCAAGAGATGTTTAAGAAAATTTGGATACTCTATGAATGCATGTTTTTATTAAGTAGAAAAGAGGGACACTTTTATCCATTAATCAAATGCACATTGACATATATGAAAGATATAAGTGAGTACGATGCCATTATTTTCTACACCAGGGGTGTAAGGTATAAGACCTACTTGGGGCTACTTAAAACCTCATAACCGGGATATAAATATACACTTTTTTTTAAATAGATGTGCATGTACAAAAAGAAATAAATGGATGAAGAATCATGCAAAAGAATTTTTTTTGTTTAATTTAGTTATGTCATTTACATGTGTAATGTGAGGATCCTTCTTAAGTCATAACATGGGAGTGCATAGGATTAGATTTAGGCAAGTGTTGTGCTATTTTCAAATGAACTATACACTTTGCAAATCCTATTCAAGTCCATGTTAAGAGAAGAAAGAAATCACATAGACACATCTTATATCATAATCACATGCAAGCTTATAAGTACTTATAAGTAGCATACCTTCATTTATAATCTTTGATTTATAGGTTTTGAAAATAATTTTTATTTAATAGTGATAATAGCCACTCATATTCTTACTTTAGCCAAAACATGCAATTTGACATAAAGGAAATATTTTATTTAATTGATTTTTCAAAAGATATGAATGCATGATTTCATATGACAAACAACATTTAGCATGCTTGGAAAGAAATAAAGTGATGTAAGCATATGACATCATTCACCTAATTAATTCCTAAGGACAATCTATAAATAAGATTATTCAAAGTGAATCAAAATTCTTTAGAGATTTTTATTTTTTCAATTTGATTTGACTTAAAATGTGAAAAGAGTTTCTTGGTCCTAACCATTTCCCATGTGAATCAATTTAGTTTAATTTTAGAATAATTAAGTTGATTTATATTTTGTTTAGGTTAAGGTGAATTAAATTCATTATTACCCTTACCACATACAACTTTAACATAATTAAACAAATAATTATGAGCCAACATATGATATCCAACCACATGAAAATTAAATCAGCAATGCACCTAAGAAAGAAAGGGGCCTAATGTAATTGGCTCATAATTATTTATTAATTAAGCTAAAGGGTTTAATTAAGTACTTTCATAACCATCCTACACATGTAGTTTGATTATGATTTCCTTTAAAGCCTCTTAGGTTATTAAACACCTAAGAATCTCAAGAATTAAGATGATTAAGTTTTGGAATGATTTGATTTTGAATTTTGGATTAATTGAATTTATTAATGAAGTGATTAAGCATTTAACTTGATTAATGTTTTCCAAATTGAGTGAATTTAGGAGAAGAGATTGAAAAGAATCTAATCTCATTCCCTAAGTCCATTCACTATTTCATAGCAATTAAAAACTTAATTAATGGATCCATCACTATTTAATAGGTTAATTAATCACTTAATTAATTGAGAAAGTGATTAGGGGTGAATCAAGCAATTCCCCTAATTAATCTAACAATAAATTCCAAGAAAAATTATGGGAGGCAGAGATCATCCCACTAATCAACCCTTGAAAGTTTGGAATTAATTTCTAAATA
This sequence comes from Cymbidium sinense, assembly GCA_021442155.1. Taxonomy (NCBI): domain Eukaryota; kingdom Viridiplantae; phylum Streptophyta; class Magnoliopsida; order Asparagales; family Orchidaceae; genus Cymbidium; species Cymbidium sinense. The sequence continues at coordinate 19,566,500 of CM038232.1, read as the reverse complement.
ATTAAGGAGTAATTTACATAATTACATTCTAATAAAACTAAATTGATTGAAATCTACTATTTAAAATCAATTAAATTTTAATTTTATTTTTCCTTTGAATTATCTTTAAAATGAACTTGAGTTTTATTTTTTTGAATTTTCTACATTTAGTTATGAATTTATGAAGTTTTTGTGATTAAAGGATAATTAAAATACCCTAATTAATTAACTAATCGCATCAGCGCCACGTGGACCACTCATGCGGCACACTTTTCATATGGCGCAATGGGATTGGTTATTTAAGTTATCACATCATTATGTGTGTCGGTGGCGTGCTTTCCCTCCTCGATCAAGGATCGATGAGATTAATCTTGTGGTTATTGAGGGTTTTAAATCTAATGGAGATTTAATCGTCGTCCATCCAAAACATGGGATGGGCGGCCCATGTCATCCTTACTCTGTGGGAGATGGAGGTTGTCGTCTTCCATGGCTTGATTTGAGCTCACCTAAGCTTGGATTAGGCAGAGATTCACCCCATACCATCAACAGGTGTATCCAATGGCTAGGATCTAATGGGATTATAATTCCCTTCACAAAATATCAAGCAATTTTAATGGAGGATCAGTTTTGAGTCATACCTTGCCGAAGGCTATCATCGACACTTCCAATGGAGGAGGTAGCTTCATCTAGTAGAGATGAAGCTCTATTGAAAGTTTCAAGCCTCAATTTAAAGTGGATGTGTGGGTTTACCAAGCTCCCCTTTAATGGCTTGTGGCTTCAGCTTGGATGCTTGGGAAACACTTTGGGTGAACTCGACTTGCTTCCTTGATGGTGCTTGCAAAGTGAATTTGGATTTGGTGGAGAATTGAGCAATTTGGAATTTCACCTCACCTCTCCTACTTTGGCTTTGAAGAAAATCGAGAAGGAGAAATTCAAATGAGCTTTGGAATGCTTGCCAAGGCTTGGAAGCTTGGTTTTAGTTCCTAAGGCTCAATCGAATTCAGAGTGTGTGCTTTGAGTTGGAATGAGGAGGAGTATATCTCCCCCTACTTGGATCGGATGATGAGAGCCATCTTTCCATTTTCCTTCAATTGCTTGGATTGAATGGGTTATTTAGGCTGTTAGGGACTCCATGTGGTTTGGTTCTGGCAGAGGAGTGGAGTAGAGGAAGTGCACATGTCTAAGTGAGTGTATGGAGTGATCCAAGTAGATAATTCCCATTAGAGGGGTCAGCTTGGCCTTGGGTTGGGTCAAGGTTGACCTAAACTCATTGGATCATATTCACCACCTCCCTTACTATCCAAATATACCACTAGAAGATGTCTAGTGCCCATTAAAAAGAGTTGGCCAAATTCCAAGTGAATTTGGCCATAGGTTATCCTTTGACCCAAAGGTAAAATTATCATTTGGCCATGATTTTGATATGGGAAAATTTGAGATGTTTCAAAAATAGGTTGGGCAAAATTTCAAGGAATTTGGGGTTGATTTGATATGATTTGGCTCAAGTTGACCCAAGGTCAAAATGGGTCAACTTGGGTCAAGTTGACCAATTGATTAAATTGGGTCAAACCATGGGTTAGGTCAAGTTCAAATGATCCTTTGTAGCGTATGGGTGTCATTGGTTTGGTTCAATTTGATTTATATTTGGATTTGGTTCATTTAGGTTCATTTATGTCAAATGGGTCAAGTTGACCAATTTGACCCATTTGACCCAATTAGGTTAGGTCATGGGTTGGTTAGGCTTGGTTGATCATTTGAAATGTTTTACAAGCTTTGGTTTCAATCAATTTTGGTTTGGTTTGATTTCAAGTTAATTTGGCCTTTTAGGTCAAGTTGGGTTCATAGTTAATTGGGCTAGGTTAGGTCTAGTTGGCCAATTGAAGCTTTGGTCAAGTTCAACAAGTGATTTAGAATGAATTTGACCCATTGGTTGCAATCAATTTGGCTTAGATGAAGATTTGACCCATTTTGACTTTTTATGTCAACTTGGGTCAACTTGGGTCAAGTGGCCAAATTGGCTTGGTTTGGCTTAATTGATGGCTTGGTCAAGTTCAATCATTGATTATGGATTGGTTTAGATCAATGGTTTCAATCAATTTGGCTTATGGGGGATTTTGGCTAGTTTGGGTTTCATTTGGGTTAAATGTTGACTTGGTCAAAGGCCAAGTTTGACTTAGTTTGACCCAATTTAAGTGATTGATCATCCTAGGATGATTGTTGCTCACAATGTGAGGCTTAGATGGGCTTAGTTCAATCCAATTTGGGTTAGATTAGAATTTGGCTCAAAAAGGTACTTTAGGTCACTTTGGGTCAAGTGAGCCTAAGTGGGTCAATTGGCTTGATCAAGGCTTGATTCAAGTTTGGTTGAACTCACATATGGACTTATGATTGAAATATAAATCCAATTGCAAGTGATTTGGAGTCAAATGGGCTTTGATTCATTTGACTATTTTAAGTTGAAAGGATGAACATGAGTTTGATTTTGGTTTGATGATTGAAGTTTATGTTTATATTTGGTTTGTGATTGAAAGAATAATTGTTTGAAGAGAAAATCCAAAGGTTTGGATTGATTTGAGAATGATTTGGCTAAGTTCAAGAATTTGACTTGAAAGAGCATAGGTTGGATTTAAGTTGGATTTGGATTTGAGTTTTGAATTTAGTTTTGGTTGTTTGAATTTATATTTCATTTATATTTGTGAATATAAATGAAGATATAAATGATTGACAAGAAAATCTTTTGAGTTTGGAGTCATTTGGATTTATTTGAGCTAAGTCCATAAGATGAAATCAAAGCGGCTTAGGGAAGAATTTGGATTTGGAATTCAATCATGGGTTTCAATCATTTGATTTGGAATTGATTCATGATTTGGATCTTGGAATTGATTTGATGATTTTAAGAAAATCAATTAGGTTGGAAATTGATTTAAGTTTGATTTGGAATTGATTTGAATTTGAAGTTGATTTTAATTTAAAGTTGATTTGAATTTGAAGTTGGTTTGAATTTGAAGTTGGACTTGAAAAGAAGGATTTGGCTCAAGCTATAGAGTGGTAAGTTTTTGTATAAGACATGACTTATTCCTATGGATAACTCTTCTAAGTCTCGGTTAGGTTAAGTGTTCACCTAATCACTAAAGTGTCTTAAGACTAAGGAACTCTTAGTGACTAGAGGAGTTCTATGTCTAAGATGAAGATGTTGAAAGCTCACTCCAAAAGTGGGGTCAACAGACATAAAAGAAAATATTTTATTTAATTAATTTTTAAAAGATATGAATGCATGATTTCATATGGAAAATAATATTTAGTATGCTTGGAAAGAAATAAAGAGATGTAAGAACATGACTTCATTCACCCTAGTTACTTCATAAGGACAATCCTATAAAATAAGATCATTTAAAGTGAATCAAAATTCTTTAAGGAGATTTTTATTTTTTTGGATTTGATTTGACATAGAAAATATGAAAAGCGTTTGTTGGTCTTAACCCATTTCCCCCATGTGTGAATTGGTTTGTTTAATTTTAGAACAATTAGGTTAATTTTTATTTTGTTTAGGTTAAGGTATAATTAAATCCATTAATTACCCTTACCATAACTTTAACATTATTTACAAAATTATGAGCCAACATATCATATGCATCCACATGTAAATTAAATCGCATTGCACCTAAGAAATAAAAGGCCTAATGCAATTGGCTCATGATTATTAGTTAAAGCTAAAGGGTTTAATTAAGTACTTTTATAACTATCCTACACATGTAGCTTTATTATAATTTCTTTTGAAATCCTCTTAAGTTATTGAACACCTAAGAATCTACCCAAGAATTATGTGAATAAGTTCCAGAGTGATTTAGTTTTGAGTTTGATTAATTGAATTAATTAATGAGCTAATTAAGCCATTAATCAATTTGCAAATTAATTAAGTGTTTATCCAAATGAAGTAAACTTAGGGGAAAATATTGGAAAAGAAATTTTATTCTCATTCTCTAAGTCTATTCACTGTTTCATGATGATTAACAAGCTTAATTAATGAATTTATCACTATTTAACATGTTGATTAATCATTTAATTAATTAAGAGAGGGATTAAGAATGAAATAAGAAATTCCCCTAATTAATCCAATAATAAATTCCAAGAAAATCATGGAGGAGGTCATCTCACTAATCAATCTTAGGAAGTTTGAAATTAATTGTTAAAGTAATTAAGAAGTAATCAGCCTAATTACATTTCTAATAAAACTCAAATTGAGTGAAAATTACTGTTCAAAATTAATTAATTTTAATTTTATATTATTCTTCTTTGAATTATCTTTGAAATGAGTCTTAGTTTGTATTTTTTGAATTTTTCTATATTTAGTTATGAATTTAGAAATTTTTTTCATTAAAATCGAATTAATTAAAGCTAATTAATCCCGAAATCCATTAAGAGCCATACTTTCAATGGCGTGATGGATGGGTTATTTAAGTTGTCACACCACTCGGTGGTGGGTGGGCTTCTCCACGGGTCATCAATCTCGATCGACGGTCGAGATTAATCTTGATTTGGCTTAAATCAAAAGATCTATCGTGATTTAATCATGCCATTCATTCCAATCCATGGAGATGTGTGATCCTTCTCCTTCACGAGTGATGAGAGATGAACATCATTCATCTCTCCCTATTCAATGTGAGCTCACCCGAGCTTGGATTGGGATCAAAATGATCCCACACCTTCAAAAGGAGGGGGGATGCACATCCAACGGTCAAGATCTCAAGGGATACACTTTTCTTCAAAAAAGGCCAAGCAAAAATTCCTAAGGCTACGGTTTCAAGCAATTACCTCACTCAGAGCTTCCAATGGAGGAGGTAGCTTTGTCTCGTAGAGACTAAGCCCTGTTGAAGGTATTGGATCTTAATTTGAAGTGGATGGTTCGGTTGACCAAGCTCGCCTTCAATGGCGATCGACTTTGATCTAGGTGATGCTTCTCGTGGCTTAAAGACTTGGGAAATGACTTGGTTGAGCTCGACGAGGTCCACTGATGGTGTGTGCAAGATTAATTTGGTTTTGGTGGAGAATTGAGTGAGTTGGGATTTGGATTGAATTCCCCTATTTTGACTTTGAGCAAAATCGAGAAGGAGAAATCAATGGATCTTGGGAAGGGCTTGGAAAAGCTTATTGAGCTTTGACTCGCTCTCCTTGGCTCTGTGGAAATTAGTCCTTGTGGTTTGATTGGGAATGAGGGGGAGTATATCTCCCCCTCCTTGGATCAAATGGTGGAAGGCTGAAATGTCATTTTTCATCAATGGGTGAGATTGGGTTCACATTTGAGTTACAAAACACCCCATGTGGTTCATTTTGGGCAGAGGAGTGGAGGAGAGTGAGTGCCCATGTACTAAGTGAGTGCATTGGGTGATCCAAGTGCTCAATTCCCATTAGAGGGATTAGTTTGGCCTTGGGTTAGGTCATGGCCCACTCATTATGTCATGTTCACCACCTTCCTTAATGCCCATGTGGACCACTTGGAGGATGTCAAGTGGCCTTTAGAATGAAATGACCAAATTCCAAGTGAATTTGGTAGACTATGACCTAAGGTAAAATGGTCATTTGACCATGATTTTGATTTGATTTGAAATGACTCAAAAATGGGTTGAAAAATTTCAAGTGATTTGAGTTCATTTGAGTTGAATTGGTTCAATTTGACTCTTTTAGGTCAAGTTGGGTCAAATTGGGCTAGGTTGACCACTTGGTCAAATTGGGTGAAACCATGGGTTAGGTCAAGTTCAAATGATTATTTGGAACTATGGGTATCATTGGTTTTGTTCAATTTAGTTTATATTTTGGTTTGGTTCATTTAGGTTCATTTAGGTCAAATGGGTCAAGTTGACCAATTTGACCCATTTGAATTGGTTAGGTCATGGGTTGGTTAAGGCTTGTTGATCATTTGAAATGTATTACAAGCTTTATTTCAATCGGTTTGATTTGAATTGATTTCAAGTTGATTTGACCTTTTAGTCAAGTTGGGTTCATGGTCAATTGGGCTGGGTTGTTAGTTGGAAATTGGAGCTTGGTCAAGTTCAACAAGTGATTTAGAATGAATTTGACCCATTGGTTGAATCAATTTGGGATCAAGATTTGACCCATTTTAACATTTTAGGTCAATTTGGGTCAACTTAGATCAAGTGGCCAATTAGGCTTGGTTTGGCTCAATTGATAGCTTGGTCAAGTTCAATCATTGATTATGGATTGGTTTAGATCAATGTTTTCAATCAATTTGGCTTATAGTGAATTTTAGCTTATTTAGGTTTCATTTGGGCTAAGTGTTGACTTGGTCAAAGGCTAAGCTTGACTTGGTTTGACCCAATTCGATTGATTGATCATCCTAGGATGATTGTTGCTCCAATGTGAGGCTTGGATGGGCTTAGTTCAATCTAATTTGGGTTGGATTAGAACTTGGCTCAAAAAGTTACTTTAGGTCACTATGGGTCAAGTGAGCCTAAATGGGGCAATTATCTTGATCAAGGCTTGATTCAAGTTTGGTTGAACTCACATATGGACTTATGATTGAAATATAAATCTAATTGCAAGTGATTTGGAGTCAAATGAGGTTTGGTTCATTTGACAATTTTAAGTTCAAAGGATGAACATGGGTTTGATTTGGATTAGCTTGATTTTGGTTTGATGATTGTAGTTTATGTTTATATTTGGGCATGTGATTGAAGAAATGATTGTTTGAAGAGAGAATCAAAGGGTTTGGATTGATTTGAGGATGGTTTGGCTAGGTTCAAGGATTTAACTTGAAGGAGTATAAGTTGGATTTAGGTTGGATTTGGATTTGAGTTTTGAATTTATTTTTGCTTATTTGAATTTATATTTTATTTATATTTGTGAATATAAATGAGAATATAAATGGGTTATGAGAAAATCCTTTGTGTTTGGAGTGATTTGGATTTGATTTGAGCTAAGTCCATAAGATGGAATCAAAGGGCTTAGGAAAGATTTTAGGATTTGAATTCAATCATGGGTTTTAGTCATTTTGATTTGGAATTGATTTATGATTTGAGAAAATCAAATGAGTTGAAGTTGATTTAAGATTTGATTTGGATTGGTTTGAAGGAGGGAAGCAAGAATTGGGTTTAAGCTATGCTAACAAGTCCTCCTAATACCCCTAAGGCATAACCTATTCCATGGCTAACTCTTCTAAGTCTCTGAGTTAGTCACTAGAAATGTCTTAAGACTAAGAAACTCTTAGTGTTTATAGGAGTCCTACATTTAAGATGAAAAAGTTGAGAGCTCACTCAAAAAGTGAGGTCAACACTGCACCAACAAAATACATTTCCCAATGGTGGATGCTAGTGTCCCATAAGTTCATGATTTATTCATTGAGGAGGCCATCTCTAAGTGAGGAATCAACATGAAGTGGGTGTGCTGCTAAGAAATCCACTAGTGTCTATCCTTTCACAGCACAGAGGGGTATGAATGTGACATCAAACTGCGAAAGAATCATGGACCAACATGCCAACCATCCAGATAACATCAGTTGTGTCATGAGATATTGCAGTGGATTGATTCATGAAATCAAGTTTACCTTATGAGAGAGCATGTAATGTCATAGCTTTCGGGATGAAGAGATAAGAGCTAGGTAATGCTTCTCAATAGGTGGGTAGTTTGCTCCAGTAGGGATCAGACGACGGTAGAGATAGTAGAGAGCATTCTCCTTCCCTTCACCGTTGGTTTGGGATAACAAAGCACCAAGGGAGTCATCCAATGTAGTGGTATAAAGGATAAGTGGCTTGCCCAAGATAGGGACTGCTAGAACTGGTGGCTTCACCAAATACTGCTTGATGTCTTCAAAAGTATGATGACACTTATCCCACTTGAACTTAGCATCCTTTTTGACAAGTGCTTAAAATGGTTTGTATCTCCCGATAGATTGAGATAAAATGCCTTAGACATATAACCCTTGGAATGGTCTAAGTTGAGTTAGACTTTTAGGGGGTGGCATTTCTAAGATAGCTTTGACCTTTTCTAGGTCTATCTTTATTTCCTAGTGTTAGACAACAAACCCAAGGAACTTCCTTGAAGCTACTCTGAATGCACACTTCAGGGGGTTCATTTTGAGGTTAAATTATCTTAACCATTCAAAAACCACTCTCAAGTTAAAGAGATGGTCTTCATTTCTTTGCTTTTGACTACTAGATCATCAACATAGCATTCAACTTGATGATGAATGAGTTCGTTGAAGATCGAGTCATGGCCGGTATGTAGCACCAACATTTTAGGCGAAAGGCATGACCTTATAACAATAAATTCGTCGGGGTTCAAAAGTAGTTTCTTTCATCCTTGGGGGGCCATGTTGATTTGGTTGTAGCCAGATGACCTATCCATAAAAGAGAATACTACATAAGATGAGGAAATGTCCACCATTAATCCTGGTATAGGAAATGGAAATTCATCTTTAGGACATGCCTTGTTCAGATCCCTAAAATCAACGGATATGTGAATTTGGCCATTCTTTTTCTTTAGCATGACACTGGCTAACCAGGTAGAGTATTTTTCTCCCTAATAAAGCGCATCGATCAATTTCTTGACGCATGACCTGTTATTCAATTTCTAATCGCATGCATCTAGGAGCTTGCTTGATAGGGTTAGCATTTGGTTCTATTACTAGTTTTTAAACTGCTACATCAAGAGATAATCTGGGCATCTCTTCATAGCTCCATGCAAAGCAGTCTTTAAACTCAGTCAATAGTCTAACTAAGTCATTGGTTTATTCTTCATTTAGTAGAGAACTGATGTATGTGGGCTGTAGATCTTCTTCTATCCCGAGGTTGATTTCTTTGAGCTTGTCAATGGTTGACTGGATTTCTTCTTCAAATTCTGGAGGTGCATCTTTGATTTGAAGATCATCTGCATCATCTGATGTATGTAGGGCGTGGATCCTCATAAGAGTTACTGTGGTTTGAGAAGAACCTATCAGAATCCAGATGATTGGATAACTAAGCAGTAATCATTGTCGTCGATTGGACCCACTATTCCAAATCCTAGTCATGGTCTTGATTGTGCATCCCAGCCTTTGTTGTGCCACAGCTTCTTGAAATATTATGACTTGTGCCTAGACCATGTGTAAAGAATCAAACCTTTCTTTGCAAGATTGTGAACACAAGGTGAGTACCAATTAAAAAGTAATTCCATTAAATCTTTACATGAATTATCCTCAAGTTCAACATCTGCTTCTGGACTTGAGGATAATGATCCCAATAGGAATCTCTTTGGCTTGACATCCATGGAAGATCTACGGCTTCGTTAACTATCAAACCCCCAACTTTTTGAGAAGAAAGTGGGGTTATAGCTAAGGTTCACAATTGCTGCCTAATAGTTTTACATAATCCTGACTCAATTACATTTATGCTTTGCTTGGAGGCTGGTCTTCATCCTTATCGGAGTGTCACCTCCAATGAAACCCAGAGGGTTGGGTATGCTAATCACATGAGACTCATCCTCCATGGATTCTAAGTCTATGTTAATATCGTGTACTCTTGTGGTGGAACATAGCCCCATTGGTACTAACTAGGGGTCTTCCACCTCTAGAGCGCCTCTTCTCTACCTCTACCTAGTGGAGGTCGAGTAATTCTACCCATTTGTCCATATGGTGGAATGAAGTGTGGGAGGAATGTGACATGCGGCTCCACCTCTTCCTCGGTGTCCCTTTCTCGCTCCTTGTACTTTCTTTTTTTCTTTTCTTTTCTTTTTTTTTTCTTTTTCTTATTTTTCATTTTCTTTTGTATTTGAACTTTGACCAAGTTCGCAAGAATAGGTATTTTAATTTTGAGGAAGATAGTAGGTCGCATTCTTATATATATAAACCTCTCTAATTGAGAATGGAATTTCATCTATTTTGACATAGTATTCAATTCCATCTCTTTGAAACTTGATGCACTAATGAAGTGAGGATGGAACCATCTTATTATGATGTATCCAAGGCTTACCGAGCAAAGAAGTAAATGATGTATTTGAATCAATTATATAGAACTTGGCTTCAATTTTTCCAATCGCCTATTTCCAAAGCTAACACTATGGAACCGAAAGCCCTCTCATCTTGTTCATTGAATCCTCTCAACATCATCCGATCTCCTCGGAGCTTAGAGATGTCAATCCTCAAGTAGGCAAGAGTTTTCAGGCTCATAATGTTCACCGATGCACATGGATCAACTAACACCCTAGAAAAGTCTGTCCATATCCTTCTAATGTAGAGGGACAGCTCCATATCCCCACAAGAAGGTCTTCATTGGTGAATGTGACTCCCTTCTCTTGAATAATATACCTCCTCTCAATGGCTAGCAGCATATTTCTGGATCAAGAAGAGCTTGATTAGTGATTCCCTCATCTCTTTGGATAAAATAAGGGCATGGTATATGCTTAGTTTAGATGGAAACTTTCTTAGGTGAGTGAGGACATTATAATCAACTCTGGGCCGATCCTCCATAAGCATATCCATGGGTGGAGCAAGCTGTGGAGGGGCTTCTTGATCGTTTGAACCAATGACTTGTTTTCCCTTATCTTGAGGTGCTACCCAGGAGGTAAAACTTTTCCACTACAAAGGTTGACTTTGGTGACTTCAGGAGATGGTTTAATGGAAAGTTCTACGTGTTCATCAGGTTTACCTACAACTTCTCCTATAGACCCTCAATCGATGATTCCAAGTCTATCTCTTAAGATGGATATTATTGAAGGAAAACTCCAACTCTGAATTAGAAAGAGGATGATCAGAGTTATTATAATTATTAAGACTTGAAGAGTTTTATGAATGAGTAGAATCAAAAAATTTATTAGAAGTGGCACAGATGTAATTCAAACTAGCTTTATTCCTCTATTTCTTAGATTTAAAAGGATGTGCATAGTAGAAATCTGATAAAGTAAGTGGGGTGAGGGATTTGATGCCCTCATCCGTTGATACAATATGTCTACTATAAGAAGAACTAACTGAAGTAGGAATGTCAGCTGAAGTAGTAGCTGCAATGGTGGAATGGAGGCTGGATTTGGTTGATGGTTGTGCTACTTGGCTATCCCGGGCAAGTATGGGCTGCTGCTGAGCTCCCACTTTCCCTAAGTTGTCTTTGGCAACTTGTGAACCTTCCTTGATGTTGGAGGTTCGAGCTACCTTAGGCACTTGTAAGGAAAGTTTCTTGATTTTAGAAATAATCTTTGAGAGGTTGATAAAGAGATATCTCAACCTTATTTTTATTTTGAGAGGATCATGTATCCCAGGATTATCTAACAACTGGATGGTTGTTCTACTAGATATTCCTTAGGGATAACTATAGTGACTTGTAGCTATGATCAAGTCGGTCCTTAAAATAATCCTCCAAAATATGGTAGCATGTGTGGTAGGGTAAAAGTTAAAATCATTACTCGCCCACTTCCTCAACTTCCAGGGTAGCTAATAGGTTTCCTTAAGAGGTTCTTAAAGATTTTCCTGACTACCTCCTGCTTAAAGGGATAAGGTTTGTTTAATTTATCCAAAAGAGTAGGTGGATGATAGCTACCTGGGTGGGTATGTGTACCACTACTATGAGTATGGATGAGCAGGAGCAAAGTCATGGAGGCTTGCGGTCATAAGATGGTCGGTGGTAAGGAGGCAGTGAAGGTTGTGGAGCTCGAGGTCTCTTATGATCTATCTGTTGCTTCCACTTGTTCAATGCTACACAGCTTCTTTTCATAAGCTTTATGGATTTGGCTTTGTGATTGATCTTGAAAAGTCAACTTGGCCTCTCCTTGTAGGCCTGTTGATTAACTTCTCAAATGTCTTAATGGTGAAACCTTTAAGCATGAAACTAGCCATGAATATTCTTTAATAAATTTCAATAGCATGTTGTTAGATAGTTGTGGTTCACATTTTATGTTTAAATTGCACCATCTAAGAATATAATCAATGAGGGATTCATTGGGGTTTTGTTGAGCTACAGATCACCCAGTTACTTTCTTTGTGCTCTAGCAAACCTCTTAACAAACAGTTAACTCAAAAGTCTTCTGAATGTTGGGGAGTTCAACCCTTCAAAAGCTATACCCACTAGGCTTCATGAGACAATAATAACATATACCACATTGCAAAAGTTGGCCCTGAAGTGTGTTATATGTTGGCGAGGGTTCCCTCTGCCATCAAAATTATTGAAAGAAGGAGGCACAAAACCCTTAGTATAATGGATAGCATCAAATTCCTCTGGGTATGGTCCACCCTTTGGAATTGATGAACCAATTTGAGCTTGCACCATAGCCTCACTCACTTATTGTTCAACCATGAGTTTGATATCTTTTTCTTGTATGGAGGTATTGTCCACTACCTTCTTATACAAGCTAGTACTGTCGTGCTCTACTGGAGGTGAACTCTTGGGTTAATCCAAGACATGCAATAACTCATGCTAACTAGTCTCCACAATGGTAGGATGTACTGTTGGGGCTTGATTCTGAAGTGTTAGATATGCCTCAACAAATCTTCAAGTCTCTTCCCCATCCCTTTCCTCATCTTTCTGCTTGAGTTGTTGAAGGAGGTGTTGGTGAATGGGTTGTATCATCCTTACCATAACCTTCCAAACTCAATGATCTCAAGGAGAGAACCTCAATCAACCATATACATCTCAGTCTTCCAACAAATCATCTTCATTGGGATCAAAATAACCTTCTCCTCTTCGAGGTCAAACTAGTCATACCCTAGGATTTCCTTCTTTTTAGTAAAATATTGTGCTAAAATTTCATCCAAGGAGTGGTCTAACTATGCGAAACAAATGCTCACGACTGATTGGTGGTGAGATCATGCTCATGAACGGAGATACATCTGACCTCCCCTACTAGTGGAGAGCTAGCACTGTGAGGGCTATGCTCACGGAAGATCGTTCTCATGACTGCGCATGGGTGGAGTGCTCTGGGGATCTATCGCTATGGGGATAATAGAACTGTCTCCTTCTCCTTCTGCCACTATTATCTCCATGATCGATTGAGGTGCTAGTGGTGGTGATGTCATCACTATGACACAATGTTTATCACTCCCTCTTCATCGTCAGTAGGAATCAAGAAGAAGAACTCGCCTCACCTCGATGGCCAAATGAGTGGGATCCCTTGGTCATCAGATCAGTGGGCTTTCTTCTCCCACGATCTACTCATGGCTTTGATAGAATTATAGAAGATGAAACACGCGATGGTGGACATGGAGTGAGTGGTGTGATGGAGACAACACTCCCCTCATGTGGGTCTTCCCTCCATGATGGATAGTACCGGTAGATAGAATACTCGGTGTGACTGTGGGTAGCTGATCGGGAAATCTATGAGGCACTAACCCACAAATATCTTCCCTCTCTGTTAGTAATATGAGATACCGGCCTCTGCCCTCTCCTAATGGATCTCACTGAGGATAACTGCATAAATTAAACTGCAGGACTCTAATCCATAAGCCTTGCCAACTTGGCATAGAACTATCTTGAGGCCAACATATGACCCCCTCCTATCTCTAACAAGTGTCTCACACTAAACTAGAGGTGGAGGTGATATTGTAATCCTTCTAACATCTTCCTCACCTTCAGACCGAAAAAGGGATGGAACTTGTTCTGAGTGAGCAAAATAGAAACTACCCTAGGTAACCCCTCTTATGCAATGTGAGAAATTGCCTCCATCTCCTTGGAAATGTCCACATGGTGCCACTTGATCTTGTGGCTCTATTGCACAGAACTGTGGGCGGTGCGCAAGATCCCACCTCAAAGGTGGAGACTATCTCAGCATAGCCTTCCCAGGAAGCTAGTGAGTGGGTACTAGCCCACAATGGGGCAGTTATGGAAACAACTAATTGCATTTGCACTAGAACCGTGGCTACTATGGGAACCTCTATCGCCTTGATCTTCAGTGAGGAAAATTCAAAATATGATGGCATCTCAATAAGGATGGACTGCTTCACCACATTCCTAATAATGGCGGTTGCCCTCACAAGTAATCCTCTCCTTCAAATCTTAGACTAAATGAATCGGATGAGCAAAATCTTTGGGGAGGCTGATCCAAGGCCAAATCCATCCCAAAGGGGAAGGTGAACACATACTTTTGAGAATCCATTTTTTGCTTTGTCTTAAGAGAAAATGTTGAGAATTTCTTGTTGGAAACAAACTCAAATCAAATTTTTTTTATCTTGATATTCTGTTGACTTTTAAAATTTGATTTAGAGTTTGAACTCACACTCAACAATTTGAATATGTTAAGTGGGGATCATTGAATTTAGGAGAGAGATTTTGAATTCATTTGAATTTAGAATCCATATTCAACAAATTTGTGTATGTTGAATGGGTTCAAATATTTTTGAGAAACTTTTGATGCTGCCATTGGTTCATATTTGAATTTGATTTTTATGTTTGGCGACCCTTTATTTAATAAATTTGAGTATGTTAAATAGAGGGTCAATTGATTTTGTTTGGGATTACTCACTTAGTAAATTTGGATATGCTAAATGAGATATTTTAAAATAATTTTCCTTTTGCTTGTTTTACCCATGATGTGTATCATGTGTGAAATTAGAAATGGAATCTTTACTTAGCAAATTTGTGTATGCTAAATAAAGTCCAAATGTGTTTGATTTTTTTTTTTTTTTGATTTTGAAAATGGGATCTTTACTTAGCAAATTTGTGTATGCTAAATAAAAATCCAAATGTGTTTTGGTTTTGAAAATGGGGTCTTTATTTAGCAAATTTTGTATGCAAAATAAAATTCAAATGTGTTTTGATTTTTGATTTTTGAAAATGGGATCCTTACTTAGCAAATTTTTGCATGCTAAATAAAGCTCAAATGTGTTTGATTTTTGTTTTGAATTATTTTTTTTTTTTTTGAAAATGGGGTCTTTACTTAGCAAATTTGTGTATGCTAAATAAAGATCCAAATGTGTTTGATTTTGATTTTGAAAATGGGATCTTTACTTAGGAAATTTGTGTATGCAAAGTAAAGTTCAAATATGTTTGATTTTTATGTTGATTATTGAAAATGTGATATTTACTTAGCAAATTTGTGTATGCTAAATAAAGTCCAAATGTCTTTTGATTTTGATTTTGAAAATGAGATCTTTACTTTGCAAATTTGTATATATAAATAAATCCCAAATGTGTTTGATTTTGTTTTGGTTTGTGTTATTTTGGAAAGGGGTTTCTAATTAACAAATGTGGTATATTAAATAGAATCCAATTTATCTTCGTTTTAAAAAAAAAAATGAAACTTCATTTGACAAATCTGGGTATGTCAAATGGAATTCCAATATATTTTGATTTCCATGATTTTTGCAAAAGAGATTTCCATTTAACAAATTTTGGTATGTGTTGATCTCATTTTTAGAATGAGCTCTCAACCCCTCCATCGTAGACATAAGATTTCTCTTAGACTTTAAAGTTCCTTAGACTTAAGACACATCTAGTGATTAGGTGGACACTCAACCTAGCCCTAGAGACTTAGAAGAGTTAGCCATAAGAATAGGTCATGCCTTAGGAGTGTTAGGAAAATTTTCCTACCCACCCAACCATTCCTCACCTTCCTTCCTTCAAGTCAAACTCCAAATCAATCTTATTTGATTTTCTCCAAACTCAAATCAATGCTACATGATTTAAATCCATGATTGAAATCCATGATTGAAATCATGAATGAAATTCTAAGTTCAAATCTTTTCTAAGTCTTTAATTTCCTCTTAAGGACTTAGCAAAATCATGATCAAATCAATTCAAACTCATGAGATTTTCTCATTTAATTTATATTCTCATTTATATTCACATGTATAAATGAAATATAAATTCAAACCAATCAAACTAAACTCAAAATTCAAAATCAATCCATAAAATTTCTAAGTCCTTTAAGTTTTCCTTCATGGATTTAGCCAAATATTAATCAAACCAAATCAAACTCATGGGATTTTCTCATAACCCATTTATATTCACATATATAAATAAAATATAAATACAAATCAATCAAATCAAATCCAAAAATTAAATTCCAAATTTAAAAATCCTTCTTAAGTTCTTAATTTTCTTCTTAAGGACTTAGCCTAAATCATGATCTAAATCAATTCAAATTCATGGGATTTTCTCATAATTCATTTATATTCTCATTTATATTCACATAAATAAATGAAATATAAATATAAATCAATCAAATCTAAATCCAAAATTCAATCCCTACTCCAAAATTTCTAAGTCCTTTAAATTCTTTTTAATTGACTTAGCCTAAATCATGATCAAATCACTTCAAATTCATCAATTTTTCTCATGATCAATTTATATTCTCATTTATATTCACATATATAAATGAAATATAAATTCAAACAATCAAAACCAATTCCAAAAATCAAACTCAAGTCCACTCAAAATCCAACCTAAGTAATCTTGAACTTAGCCAATTCAACTTCAAATCAAGCCAAATTCTTGATTTTCCTTCATGATTCAATCAACCCAACAATCATGAATCCAAATATAAATACAAACTTCAATCACCAAATCAAAACCAATTCCAAAATTCAAACCCCAAATCCTTTCATGTTCTTCCTTTGAATATGAAATTGTCAAATCAATCAAAACCCATTTGACTTCAAACCACTTAGAAATAGATTTATATTTCAGTCATAAGTCCATATACAAGTTCAACCAAACACAAATTAAGCTTTGACCAAGCCATTTGACCCCATTAGGCTCACTTGACCCAAAGTGACATAAATACCCTTATGAGCCACATTCTAATCCAATCAAATTGGATTGAATCAAACTCACCAATGCCTCTCATCATAATCAACAATCATCATGGGATGATCAATCAATCAAATAAAACCAAGTCAAACCTAAGGATTGACCAAGTCAACACTTAGCCAAAATGAAACTTAGCATAGCCAAAATCCACCATAGACCAAATTGATTGAAACCATTGATCTAAGTTCATTCATGAACTATGTTTGAACTTGACCAAGTCAACATTTGAGCCTAACAAAACCCACTTGACCCCAACTTGACCTAAAAGTCTTAAAAGTGTCAAAACTTGATCTAAGCTAAATTGATTGAAACCAATGGGTCAAGTGCATTCCAAATCACTTGTTGAACTTGACCAAAGCCTCCTAGCCCAATTGACCTTGAACCCAACTTGATTGAAAGGGGCCATGTTGAGCCAAATTCAAACTTAACCAAAATTGATTGGAAACAAAGATACCAATCCACTTCATATGACTAACCAAACCTAAACCTACCCATGACCTAGCTCAAATAGGTAAAATGGGTCAAATTGGCCTACTTGACCCATTTAAACTAAACAAAGTCATATGATCCGAACTCAAAACTAAACCAAACTGAATCAAACCAAAGCCATCAAAACATTTCAAATTATCATATGAACTTGACCCAACCATTAGATTGACCCAATTTGACCAATTGGTCAACTTAACCCAAGTTGACCCATTTTGACCTAAATGGGTCAATATGAGCCAAACCATACCAAATGAACTCCAAATCCAATGAAACTTGGCCAAACCAATTTTCTCAATATACCCAACATAGTCAAATTCAAAAATCAGCCAAATGACCATTCTACCCCTATTCCATAGAACAAGTTTTGGTCAAATCCATGGGAAATTTGGTCAAGCCCTCTTCATATCTACTTGATACCTTCCTAATAGGTCAAGTAGACCCTATGGAGGGTGGTGCACCCAACTTAATGGATTTGGGTAAGCCCAAATGGACCCAAGGCCAAAACTGACCACATGGCTCAAATTGGCCATGTGTTAAACCTCCCTCCACTCAATTTGAAGCACAGGGGTTACCAATCCACTCTTTAGCTCAAATTGTGCAAACTCTAACAACTCAACACCTTTCCATTTTGACAATTGGATCAAAATAGTGAAGATAGCTTCGGTCGTCCGATTGCCATAGGGGGAGATATATTCCTTCTAATTCACTTTAATTTTTAGAGGCTCATTGTCGATTGAGTGTTAGAGAGTCAGAGGAGCCATCTTAGAGTAATCTTAAGCTCTCTAGAAAGGAATTAAAATTAAACATTCTCGATTTTCTTCAAGAGAAAATAGGGAGCTCCACTGATTTTCAAACTTCTTCCACACTACAATCCAACTCAATTGCCTTTGCACACTACCTCACGGGACCAAATTGAGCTTGCCTAAGCTCTCCCTCAAGTTCCAAAGGCAAGGAGAAGTCCAATTAGATCAAAACTACAAATGAGCTAAGGAGGGGTTGGTCCATAGAGCAATCCCAACCTCAAGAGCTAATTCTTTCACCAAAGCTTCATCTCAACCAGACGAAGCTCCTCCAAGGGCATCGAGTGCCCGTGATCACCTCAGTGGTATGTCATTTTGGATCACTAGACTTAAGGGTGTTGCTCTTTTGTGAAAGAAAGTTGTATGTCATAAATTTTTCGTTGGATGTGATCTACATTGCTTGATGATGTGTGTGCAAGATTTTAGCCTCATCTAAACTCAATCAAGCTCAGATCTTGCTCTAGAACATGGACGGCTGCCATGATTCACAGAGCTTGGTAGGGGTGGATCTTTGGCCGTCCATCCGTGTGTTTTAGATGGACGACCGAGATTAAATGCATGTTTTATATTTGATTTATTGTTTTAAAACAACGGGGAGATTCCTGGTCGTTCAATCTTTGATCAAACGGTGGATGAAAAATTATGTCCCGCCACTGCCACATGCATAGTGATGGGACGTTTAAGTGGCCACTCCCTTGTTGACACATGGAAAGTGCACTGACCGCTGTCGCCGCAAGTCAAGCCATAGATTAAGGGATTTAATTAAGTTTTAATTAATTCTAATTAATCCTCTAAGCTTTAAAAATTCATATACCCCTAAAGAAAAATTAGAAAAATATGAGGTAGATTGCCAATGGCATATAATTCAATCTAGAATATTCTAAAATTGGTTTTAATGGATTTTGAATTGTATCTTTCTTTGATTTTGCCTTTTAATATAAATCTTAATTTGCTAATTACTCCTTAATTAATTCTCTAATTAATCTCAAACTTCTTGAGATTAATTTTGGGGGATGACTTCGACCTCTCCTAATTTTCTTGGGATTTATTAATGGCTTAATTGGGAGAATTGCAAATGCATTTCTTAATTATCCCCTTAATTTAATTAAGGATAATTAAGGATTTGATTAGTGTTTTAATCTATTACTGAAGTTGATTAAGGTTTGATCCAGTGAATAGGAGGTTTAGGGAATAATTTTGGGGTATTTCCCCTAAGCTATTTCTAAACCCCCTTTTCTTTCCTTAATCCTCTCTTAATTAAGGGCTAATTCACTAATTACCCTCTTAATTAATTCCTAAAAATTATAAAATCTTCCAGCACTTAATTAATCTACTTTGGGTGGATGCTTAGGTGTTCAAGAGCCTAAGTTCAATTAAGGCAATCAAAACTCAACTTATATGGGTGAGGGGTGTTTTGAAATTACTTGTTAAAAAGTTAAAACCATTAATCATGAGCCAAATTGCATTAGGTCTTTTCTTCCAAGGTGCATTGCAAATTCAAATTCCTTGTGAGATTTTATGTCATCTCATTGGCTCACAATTATTTGGTTAACTATGTTACGGTGGTGTAAGTAAGGGTTAATTAACATGTTTAATTCATACCTTAACCTAATCAAAATCTAAAATGAATCCAATCATCTAAAAATTAAACAAAAATGTTAAACACATGTGAGAATGGGTTAGGAACAGTAAAATCAACTCACATTTTCAAAATTCAATCAAATTTAAAATCAAACAAAAATCATACTAAACAAACTTTGATCTACTTTAAGCTTTCTTATTTCATAAGATTGTCTTTAAGATTTAATTAAATTGAATGAGTTTACATGCTTTCATTGGTTTAATTCTTCCCCAACATGTTAAATATGTGTGTCATGTAGTTTCATGCATCCACACTTTTCAAAATTCAAATTTATAATGAAAATGTTTACTTTATGTCAAATTTGTATGTGTTGGCTAAAGTAAAAATATGAGTGGCTATTATCACTATTAAATTCAAAATATTTTAAAATATATGAATCAATTATCAAAACTGAAAGTGTGTTACTTATATGTTAATTATAAGCATGCATGTGAGTAAGATATAAGGATGTGCTTAGTGTAGGTTTTCCTTCTCTTCTCTTTTTTGTATAGTTTTGAATAGGATTTGGTAAGATGTATGGTTTATTTGAAAAGAACATAACGTTTGCCTAATTTCATATCCTATTCATTCCATTACTATCAGTTAAGAAGGGTACCTATGGTTGCACATTTAAATTGCATAAACAAAGTAAATCAACTAATACAAATTTTTGCATTCTTTCTTTTCCATTCATTTCTTTTGTACACATATTTGTATTTAAGGAAAGTGGTATATTAGTCTCAACAATCCTGAGATTGTGATACTTTAAGTAGCCCTAAGTAGGTCTTGTACCTTACACCTCAGGTTAACAATTGCATTGTACTCACTTATGTTATTCTTACTTTCATGTGTGCATGTGAAATTTTGGATTAGGAAAACCTTTTCTACTTAAGAAAAATTATGCATATTTAACTTCTAAATTTTCTTAAATAGATTACTTAGCATGCATCAAAATTGTGTTAATTACTCTCATTTGCATGTATAGATATTCTTAGGGCCCATCCATATGCATGTTATATATGTTGGGAAAGAAATGAATTCATGTGTGTTATGTGAATTTTGATTCATTTTATTTAATCTTAAAATGCATTTCTTTTTGAATAGGTTTGTTTAGAGTTCATCTAAACTTAGGATTAATTTAAAAAATTAATCAAAATATTCACTAAACAAAACTAAAATATAAATCCACTTTAGAAATTACTTAGGTTAGGGAAGGAAAGAGAAGTTCTCTTCATTTTTCCTTTCTTTATAACTTAGTAATTAATTGTAGGATTCATTTGAACCTAATCAAAACATAAAGTAAAATCAATCTAAAATAATTAAATCACTTAAATGAAACCCTCCTCTAAGTTGAACATGCTTCACACTAAGAAAATTCTAACTTAAAGCCATAGCTAAGCATACCACACAAACCGCCAAAGCACACACACTAGGCTAAGTCACCACTTCTAGTTTTAGGTTAGGTGGTGCATCATTTGATGCTTACTTTTGTTTTGTGATATATGTTTTAAACTGGATGTTAGGATGTATGTATGTTGAATGAATGGTAGGATGATCTTAGTCTAACCATTATTTTCTACAGGGGATTGTGCTTAAGAGGCGTTGTAATAAATAAAAATATAAATGCTTTTGTTGTGTAGGTGCTTATACCCCTAAGCATAATCCAATAGGCCATGTGGACTTATTCACCCATGTGTGGGGTGATAAGTCCAATATACATGCTTGGGATTTGTGTAGTTTATTTAGCTAATCTCTATTTTATAGGTGTTAGCTAGATTTACTTTTTTTCTTTTTCATGTAAATTTTGCAATTAGGATTTTAGAATGATTATTATGGGGATTAGGTTGCTGACAAAGAGATAAAACAATAATGTATCACAGGTAAATAGTTGCCCAAGTGTGCTATATGTTGGCGAGGGTTCCCACTGCCATCAAAATTATTGAAAGAAGGAGGCAAAAAACCCTTAGGATATTGGATAACATATAATTCCTCTGGGTATGGTCTATCCTTTGGAACTGATGAACCACTTCAGGCTTGCACCAGCGCTTCCCTCACTTGTTGTTCAACCATGAGTTTGATATCTTTTTTTGTATGGAGGTACTATCCACGACCTTCCTATATAAGCTAGTATTGCCCTTCTCTATTAGAGGAGAGCTCTTGGGTTGATCCAAGACATGCAATAACTTGGCTACTCTGTGGTAGGATGTCTGGGCTTGATTCTAAAGTGCTAGAACTACCACTAAAAAATTTTCAAGTCTCTTCCCCATCCTATCGATTTGCTCATCTTTCTGCTTGAGTTATTGAAGGATGTATTGGGTCGAATGGGTTGTATCATCCTGTTCAGTCGCAACACCTTCTGAACTCCAATGATCCCAAAGGAGAGAACCTCTGGTATCAACCATATGCACCTTTATTGAGTCTTCCAACAAATCACCTTCATTGGGATCAAAGCTAACCTTCTCCTCTTTGAGGTCAAACTAGTCATATCCTAGGATTTCCTTCTTTTTAGTAAAATAATGTACTAAGATATCATCCAAGGAGTCATTATGCACAAATTCTAGCTAATCGATGGTGGGATCATTCATGAATGGAGATACATCGACATCCCTGGAGTGGCTACCCTTGTGAGGGATACACTCACTAGAAGACATGTGCTCATGCCAAGCCATGAGTGGAGTGCTACATCTATCATCATGGGGATAATAAAACTGTCTCCTTCTCCTTATGCCCTTGTTATCTCCATGATCGGTTGAGGTGCTGGTGGTGGTGATGGCACAACTATGACACAATGAGGTCGCCACTCCCTCTTCACTGCAACTGAAGTACGAGGTCAAGCAAAAGAACTCACCCTCACCTCAGTCAATGTCCTAAATGAAGTTGGATCCCTTGGTGTAGCTGGATCACCAGTGGGGCTTTCTTCTCCCCCTGATGCTGCTCTCATGGCTTTAGATGGAATTGTAGATGATGGAACCTACACTGGGGATGGTGAATGTGGAGTAGAGTGGTGTGATGAAGATAACACTGACTCCCTCTGTGCAGGAGCTCCCCTTCTATGATGGGTAGTACAATCAATAGAATACTATCAGTGTGATCGGTGTGGGTAGCTCGCCAATCGGGAAAATCTATAAGGATAGAGGCTACTAACTGCCTAGCATATCTTTGCCTCTCTCTGCTAGTAATATGAACTATTACTTCGGCCTCACTGGCCTCTCCTACAGGATGCTTGGGCACCAAACTCGACATACATAGCCAATTTGGCATAGAACTATCAGGCCAACATATGACCTCCTCCCATCTCTACAGTGTCTCATCTTGACTGGAGGTGGAGGTAATACTGTAATCCTCCTAACATCTTCCTATCCTTCAAAAATGGAAAGGGGATGGAACTTATTCTGAATGAGCAAAGGAGAAACTACCCTGAGTAACCTCTCTTCTACAATGTGAGAGATTGCCTCCATCTCCTTAGCAATGTACACATGGTTTCGTTTGATCTTACAGCTCTTATTGTAGCAATGAGTTCTGCTAGGTGGAGCGATGGAGCAGAGCCTACCTCAAAGGTGGGAGACTATCCCACAAGGTATCCTTCCCTTAGAAGGTGAGTGGGTACTAGCCCACATTAGGAAATTATGAACAACATTGCATTTGCTGCTTTGAAACTCCTGTAGAACCTCTACCACCTTGCTCTTCAGTGAGAAAAATTCATAATATGAGGGCATCTCAATATGGATGACTAGCTTCTGCCCAATCACCATTTTCCTACTGACAGTGGGGAGGGTTGCCCCCTCACAATTAATCCTGGCTCCCTCGAACCCTAGGACAAAATGTATCGATGAGAAATCGGTTTGGGGAAGGGCTGATCAAGGCCAAATCC
Source organism: Cymbidium sinense (assembly GCA_021442155.1). NCBI lineage: Eukaryota > Viridiplantae > Streptophyta > Magnoliopsida > Asparagales > Orchidaceae > Cymbidium > Cymbidium sinense. Next base: position 19,543,022 of record CM038232.1, on the reverse strand, counting down.
ATCCCAAATGGGAAGGTGAACACATAATTTGAGAATCCATTTGCACCTTGTATAACGAGAAAAAGCGAGGCCCAGAACTCTACAATTGTTGAAAATAAACTCAAATCAAATTATTTTGTCTTGATATTATGCTGACCTTTTAAATTTGATTTAGAGTTTGAACCCACACTCAACAATTTGAATATGTTAAGTTGGGCTCATTGAATTTAGGAGAGAGATTTTGAATAAATTGTAGGAGAGATTTTGAATTCATTTGAATATATAATCCATATTCAACAAATTTGTGTATGTTGAATGGGTTCAAATATTTTGGAGAAACTTTTGATGCTTCCATGGTTAATATTTGAATTTGATTTTTAAGTTTGGGGACCCTTTATTTAACAAATATAAGTATGTTAAATAGAGGGTCAATTGATTTTGTTTGAGATTACTCATTTAGTAAATTTTGGTATGCTATTTAAAAATAATTGCCCTTTTGCTTGTTTTGCCCATGATGTGTATCATGTGTGAATTTAGAAATGGAATTTTTACTTAATAAATTTGAGTATGCTAAATAAAATCCAAATGTGTTTGATTTTTATTTATTTTGATTTTGAAAATGGGACCTTTACTTAACAAATTTGTGTATACTAAAAAAAATACAAATGTGTTCTAGTTTTGAAAATGGGGTCCTAATTTAGCAAATTTTTGCATGCTAAATAAAATTCAAATGTGTTTTGATTTTTTATTTTTGAAAATGGGATCTTTACTTAGCAATTTTTTGTTTGCTAGATAAAGCTCAAATGTGTTTCATTATTATTTTATTATTTTTATTTTTTTTAATTTTGAAAAGGGGGTATTTACTAAGAAAATTTGTGTATGATAAATAAAGATCCAAATGTGTTTGGTTTTAAAAATGGGATCTTTACTTAGCAAATTTGTGATTGCAAAGTAAAGTTCAAATGTGTTTGATTTTTATTTTGATTATTGAAAACCTGATCTTTACTTAGCAAATTTGTGTCTCCTAAATAAAGTCCTAATGTTTTTTTTTTTTATTTTGATTTTGAAATGAGATATTTACTTTGCAAATTTGGTTATGCTAAATAAATCCCAAATGTGTTTGCTTTTTGTTTTTGGTTTGTTTTATTTTTGGAAAGGGGGTTTCAAATTAACAAATGTGGTATGTTAAATAGAATCCAATTTTTTTTCAATTTTTTTTTTAAAAAAATGAAACTCTCATTTGACACATTTGGGTATGTAAAATGGAATTCCAATATATTTTGATTTCCATGATTTTTGTGAAAGAGAATTCCTTTTAACAAATTTGGTATGTAAAATGGAAGTCAATCATATTTTATTTTTCAAAGATGAAATTTTTGTGTGTGATTATTGCTTTTTGAAAAGAAAGAAAGTCCAACTTAACACATGTGGAATGTGTTAAGTGAAGTTTCAAGTGGTGTGATTTTGTTTTTAAATGAAACCTCCATTCAACAAATTTGGATATATTGAATGAAGATGCTTATTTTCAAATTTGTGCTATTTGAAAGAAAGAAACTCCAACTTCAACATATGTGAGATATATTGAAATGGAGTTTCAATTTTTATGACATGATTTTATTTGGAAATGAAACCTTCATCACTAAATTTGGGTTTATTGAATGAGGATGTTCATCTTCAAATATGTACTTTTTGAAAAGGCGTAAACTCCAAGTTCAATATATGTGAGATATATTGAATGGAGTTTCAATTTCATGTTATGATTTTATTTGGAAATGAAATCTTCATTCAATAAATTTGGGTATATTGAATGAGGATGTTCATCTTTAAATATGTACTTTTTGAAAGATGATTTGGATTTTGGTTTTGAAAAGAACCCACATGTAATAATATTGAGGATTGTTAGATGGGGTTGAGTTATATATTTTGTGAAAAATTTTGTGCAGTATCTTATTAAGTGAATTTTGGGAAAGTGCTTTTGAAAAGTTATATTTTTATAAAGGATTTATTTTTCTTATTTGTAGAATGAACCTTTCCTTACCATAGAAATGGTAAAAAGGTTCAACAAGGTTTTTAGTCATCTCTTTTGGTTAAATTTTATTTTCACCTATTGGGTGACCCAATAGGGGTTTTAAGACCCACACTGAGTGAGGTCCTAAAACCTAAAGGATGTTGGCTAGCTTAGTTTAAGAATGAAATGAGCTAAGTGCCAACGAAAGGGAAGGATAGTCTCAGACTCATGTGAAATATAAATCCACTATTGATACTTGAAGATGATCATTTACAAAACATGGAGAGAGGAACCTTCCCAGATGAAAATCTTGTGCTGTTTATTTTCAAGAATGAATGTGATATTGTTAGGACACCACGTAGATCCGCAGATGTAATTAATAGGGTGATCGAGTATGACATTGAGGAATGACATACTATCTTGAGCGACAGAAATCACCATCTTACAATGGACCTAATCACCTAATAAGGACTCCTAAAGACAATGGGTCTTCGAATGTACCAAAGATCTTTCCCCTACTTTACATGGAAAAGTAAAGCAGGGTTTATTTAAACTTGGTTTATTAAGTTTCTTATGGAGGCAAGCCCCCATAGTTAATGATATCCTAAGAAATGAGATTCTTTAATAATACTCTCGATTAAGATAAATGATCATTTTCTTCAAATATTTTAAAGATAGGACTATCAACAAATTGGTTATTTTTTTAAAATCAAGTGGGATTGATCAAAAGAGGGAGTTATTATTGAAACCAAAGGAAGATGAGTAGGGGATGCTCATGATACTAGGAAACCTAGTGAGCATCCCAAACTATCCTATGGTTGGGCTTTATATTTTTGAAATTTGAAAAAAAGTTAATTCTTTGAGTTGAATTTTTATTAGAACACTAGGGCTTATAATCCATCAACACAAGATCGTGGAAATGCCTAAGAGGCGAGGATTTATGCTTGTAGCCCACAAAGGAAAATAATAATCTCAGATCCTAAATCTAAGGAGCTTTGGTGAGGGCAAGACCTAAATCTCTAAGGAGAAAATCAATATATGGTTTACCTCCACAAGAGAGGATAAATCACCCGATTATTGGACTTACAACTTCTTGGGGGTGGCCGCCAACTAACTCCTCCTATGATTTTAAATACATGTAGGAAAGTCTTATGCTTTGCAAGATGGCTAATGTTGTTTGTTTAAAAAGGAGACTAAGTACTTAAACACACTCCCTAAGACATTAGATCAGGAATGACATGAATAAATGACTTAATCTAATGCAAATTTTGTTAAGTTTTATTTTGATTTTTAGACATTTTCTTTTTGACACAAGCTATAGGATTTCATATGCCTAATGATGAGAAGATTGGTTAAGGTCTAAAATCAAAAAGAATGAGGTGTGTTTCTACCATGGCTCTCAAAGGTCAAGCCTTTTTTTTTTGGTAAAGATGGAAGCCCTCCATTAGCAAGACTGAAGCAATATGATTTATGCATGATGTGAGGAATACAATATTTAGCTAAGGGGTTGATAAATCTTTTATTATCTTGCTTTATGTCCTCATCTTTAAGTGAGGATATGAGTTATTTAATTTAATTTTTTATTGATTAATTGAATAGAAAATTTATTTTTTTAAGAGTCTAATATCATCCAGGTCATTCAACAACCATCAAGCAATTAAGAAACTAGAAAAATCATGCCATCCTAATTGTGCAATCATAAACAAAATATTGATCAATTTATAAAATTAGCACAAAATAATAAGAGGTCGTTGTGGTCGGGCTCCACCGCACAACCCACAAGGAAATATAGGTAGCTGAGCTATAGCCTTATACAACCCGGATTACAAAGGAATTCATGTTATGGGGTCTTTATTCTTCATTTCCTCAATACTTCATTTTGATTTTGCTCCATTTCTTTCTTTTTTTTTATTTGACTTGGGATGTAGTTTGCTCCAAGGCTTTACATGGTACATAAGACATGGTCTTATAACCAATGTTCATCTAATTTCTCCCATAACATTCATTACAAATCTTAATTACAAAATTTATATTAAAATTGAAAAGATAAACCTAACTAAACCTACAAAATAGAGATTAGCTAAACATACCACACAACTCAAGCATATATGAATAATTTGGACTTAGCACCTCACACATGGGTAACCAAGTCCACTGTCCTAATTTGGGTTATGCTTAGTGGTATAAGTAACCTACATAATAAAAGCATTTATATTTTTTTTATTACAAGCCCCAACCCCTAAAACTTGATTAGGCTAATATCGGTCTAACATCCAGATAATGCACATACACCCTAACATCCAGTCTAAAAAGAATTACATCATAAAACAAAATCTGGCATCAAACCATGCACCGCTCTAACATAGAGCAAGAAATTATGACTTAGCCTAATGTGTGTGTCATTTAAGGCTTGTGTGGCATGTCTTAGCTAGGCTTTAAGGTTGAAATTTTCTATGTGTGAAGGACTCACTTTAAAGGGTGGTTTCATTTTAAGTGATTTAGTTGATTTGTCAATTTTATTAGGTGATTTGATTTGGTTTGAATGAACTTACACTTAGTTACTAAATGTTATGAGGAGAAGAAAAGAGAAGAGAACTTCTCTTTCATCCCTACCTTAAAACATTTCTAAGGTATATTCATTAATGAATTTCCTTTAGTGAATGATTAATCATGTTTTTTAATCAACCCTAAGTTTAGATTTGCTCTTATACAACCCAAATTATAAATGAATAATTATAATTAAAAAGGAATTCATGTTATGGGGTCTTCATTCTTCATTTCTTCATTTCCTCATTTTGATTTTGCTCCATTTCTTTCTTTCTTTTGATTTGACTTGGGATGTAGTTTGCTCCAAGGCTTCACATGGTACATAAAATATGGTCTTATAACCAATGTTCATCCTAATTTTTCCCATAACATTCATTCCAAATCTTAATTTTAAACTTTACATTAAATGGAAGAGATAAATTTAACTAAACCTACAAAATAGAGATTAGTTAAACATACCACACAACTCACGTAGTTATATGAATAATTTGGACTTAGAACCTCACACATGGGTAACCAAGTCCACCTATCCTAATTTGGGTTATGCTTAGTGGTATAAGTAACCTACACAATAAAAGTATTTATATTTTTATTACAGTGCCTCTTAAGCATAACCCCCTACAGAAAACATAATTAGGCTAAGATCGATCTAACATCTAGAAATTACACATACACAACATCCGTCTAAAAGCATTACATCACAAAATAAAATATGGCATCAAACCATGCACTGCCCTAATATAGAGCTAGAAATGGTGACTTAGCCTAATGTGTGTGCCATTTAAGGCTTGTGTGGCATGTCTTAGATAGGCTTTAAGGTTGAAATTTTCTAAGTGTGAAAGATTCAATTTAAAGGGTGGTTTTATTTTAAGTGATTTAGTTGATTTGTCAATTTTGCTAGGTGAATTGATTTGGTTTGAATGAACCTACACTTAGTTACTAAATGTTATGAAGAGAAGAAAAGAGAAGAGAACTTCACTTTCTTCCTTACTTTAAAATATTTCTACGATAGATTCATTGATGAATTTCCTTCAGTGAATGTTTTATTATGTGTTTTAGTTAACCTTAAGTTTAGATTTGCTCTAAATAACCCTATTAAATAAGAAAGGCATCTTAGGATTAGTTAAGGTGGATTACTACCACATAACACACACCCATTTATTTCTTTCCACCATGTATAACATGCATCTAAATGATCCTAAGCATACCTATACATGTAATGCAAATTTTAGCACACTTTGATGATGAATGCTAAGAGATATGATTTGAAAATTTGGGTGTTCCATTGATGCATGTTTTATTATGTAGAAAAGGGGGATTTCTCATCCATTAACAAAATACACATCCACATGTATAAAAGACATAAGTGAGTATGACACCATTATTTTCTACACCAGGGGCATAAGATACATGACCTACTTAGCTACTTAAAATCACCTTGGGATGTCGGACTAATATACACTTTTCTTAAATACATATAAATGTACAAAAAGGATCAAATAGATAAAGAATCATGCAAAAGATTTTTGTGTTTGATTTGGTTGTATAATTTACATGTATAATGTGAGGATCCTTCTTAAGTCATAACATATGAGTGCATAGGAATATATTTAAGTAAGTGTTATGTTCTTTTCAAATGAACAATACACTTTGCAAATTCTATGCAAGTCCATGTTAAGAGAAGAAAACAATCAAAAACACATCTTATGCTATAATCACATGCAAGCTTATAAGTACTTATAAGTAGCATCACTTCATTCATTATCTTTAATTTATAGGTTTTGAAAATATTTTTTGTTTAATAGTGATATTAGCCACCCATATTCTTAACTTTAGCCAAAACATGCAATTTGACATAAAAAAACAAACATTTTATTTAATTGATTTTTCAAAAGGTATGAATGCATGATTTCATATGGAAAATAATATTTAGCATGCTTAGAAAAAAAATAAAGAGATGTAAGCACATGAATTCATTCACTCTAATTACTTCCTAAGGATAATCCTATAAGATATGATTATTTTTAAAGTGAATCAAAATTCTTTAAAAAAAATTTTTTTTTTTGGATTTGAATTGACTTAGGAAATGTGGAAAGAGTTTTCCGGTCCTAACCCATTTCCCCCATGTGTGAATTGGTTTGGTTTAATTTTAGAACAATTAGGTTGATTTTATATTTTATTTAGATTAAGGTATGAATTAAATCCATTAATTACCCCTTACCTACACCACTTTAACATAATTAACCAACCAATTATAAGCCAACATATGATATGTAACCACATATAAATTAAATCAATAATGCAGCTAAGAAATAAAGCGGTCTAATATAATTGGCTCACAATTATTGGTTAACTAAGTTCAAGGGTTTAATTAATTACTTTTATAACCATCCTACACATGCAGCTTGATTATAATTTCCTTTGAAATCCTCTTAAGTTATTGAACACTTAAGAATCTACCCAAAAATTAAGTGACTAAGTTCTCGAGTGATTTAGTTTTGAGTTTTATTAATTGAATTAATTAATGAGGTGATTAAGCCATTAATAAATTTGCAAATTAATTAAGTGTTTATCCAAATGAAGTAAACTTAGGAAAAAATATTGGAAAAGAAATCTAAATCTCATTCCCTAAGTTCATTCACTATTTCATGATGATTAGCAAGCTTAATTAATAAATTTATCATTATTTAACATGTTAATTAATCATTTAATTAATTAAGAGAGGGATTAAGGATGAAATAAGCAATTGTCCTAATTAATACAATAATAAATTCCAAGAAAATCATGGGAGGCAGAGGTCATCCCACTAATCAACCTTAGAAGTTTGGAATTAATTGTTGAAGTAATTAAGGAGTAATTAGTCTAATTACATTTCTAATAAAACTCAAATTGAGTGAAAATTACCATTCAAAATCAATTGATTTTAATTTTATATTATGCTCCTTTGAATTATCTTTAAAATGAGTCTGAGTTTGCATTTTTTTTTGGATTTTTTTACAATTAGTTATGAATTTAGAAAGTTTCTTCATTAAATTTGGATTAATTAGAGCTAATTAACCCCCCAATCCTGTCAGGCCATGGTGGCTAATGTGGCGCGCTTTCCACATGGCTCGATGGGATAGGTTATTTAAGTTGTCACATCCACCTGATGAGTTAGCCGCTTTGGATGTGCTTTCTCCATGGGTCATCCGATCTAAGATTAAACGATTGAGATTAATCCTGTAATTTAGAATTAAATCAGAGGGGATCTAGCATGGTTTAATCATAGCCATCTATTCTAATCACATGGAACGGACGGCGTGTGATCCTTCTTCTTCATGAGCGATGAGAGACGAACATCGTTTGTCTCTCCCCATTGAATTCGAGCTCACCCGAGCTCAGTTTGGGATCGAAATGATCCCACACCTTTGAAAGGACGGGGATGCACATCCAATGATCAAGATATCAAGAGATGACACTTTTCTTCAAAAAGGATCAAGCAAAAATTCCTCAGGCTATAGTTTCAAGCAATTACCTTGTGAGGCTATCATAGGCGCTTCACAGGAGGTAGCTTAGCAGTAGACAAAGCCATGTTGAAGGTATTGGATCTTGATTTGAAGTGGATGGTTCAGTTGACCCAGCTCCCCTTCAATGATGATTGGCTTGAATTAAGGTGATGCTTCCTGTGGCTTGGAGACTTGGGAAATGACTTGGTTGAGCTCGATGAGGTCCACTGATGGTGTGTGCAAGGTTAATTTAGCTTTGGTGGAGAATTGAGTTAGTTGGAATTTAGATTCCCTCCCCATTTTAGTTTTGAGAGTGAGAAGGAGGAATCAATGAAGCTTGGGAAGGGCTTGGAAAATCTTGGGAGCTTGACTCACTCTCTTTAGCTCTATGGAAACCAATTCTTGTGGTTTGAGTGAGGAATATATCTCCCCTTGAATGAAACTGAAAAAGCAATATTATTTTGATCAATGGGTGAGATTGTTCATTTGAGTTCAAACCCATTGGGTCATTTAAATTGAGGAGAGTGAGTTCATTTTAGTGAGAATTCATTTGGTATAGTACCAAATTCCATGTGGACCACTAGAGGATGCCAAGTGGCTTGAAAAGACCAAATTCAAATGGTGATCAGATACCCCTAAGTAAAATGGTCATTTGGCCATGATTTTGATTTGGCGATTTGAAATGATTCAAAAGTGGGTTGGGCCAAATTTCAAGTTATTTATTTAATTTGAATTGATTCAATTTGACTCATTTAGGTTAAGTTGGGTCAAATTAGGCTAGGTTGACCAATTGGTTAATTGGGTCAAACCATGGTTAGCAAGTTCAAATGATCACTTGGAGCCTGGATATCATTGGTTTGGTTAATTTGGTTTTATATGATTTTGGTTCATTTAGGTTCATTTTGTTCAAATGGGTCAAGTTGACCAATTTGACCCATTTGACCCAATTGGATTAGGTCATGGGTTGGTTTAAGCTTGGTTGATCATTTGAAATGTATTTCAAGCTTTGATTTCAATTAATTTTTATTTCATTGATTTCAAGTTGATTTGACCTTTTAGGTCAAGTTAGGTTCATGGTCAATTGGGCTAAGTTGGGTCTAATTGGTCAATTGGAGCTTTGGTCAAGTTCAGCAAGTGATTTAGAATGAATTTGACATATTGGTTGGAATCAATTTGGCTTAGATCAAGATTTGACCTATTTTACTTTTAGGCCAATTTGGGTCAACTTAGGTCAAGTGGCCAATTAGGCTTGGTTTGGCTCAATTGATGGCTTCATCAAGTTCAATCATTGATTATGGATTGGTTTAGATCATTGGTTTCAATCAATTTTGGTTATAGTGAATTATAGCTTATTTAGGTTTCATTTATGCTAAGTGTTGACTTAGTCAAAGGCTAGATTTAACTTGGTTTGACCCAATTTGAGGGATTGATCATCCTAGGATGAATGCTGCTCACAATGTGAGGCTTGGATGGGCTAAGTTCAATCCAATTTGGGTTGGATTAAAACTTGGTTCAAAAAGTTACTTCAGGTCACTATGGGTCAAGTGAGCCTAAATGGGTCAATTGGCTTGATCAAGGCTTGATTCCAGTTTGGTTGAACTCACATATGGACTTATGATTGAAATATAAATCCAATTGCAAGTGATTTGGAGTCAAATGGGGTTTGGTTCATTTGATAATTGTAAGTTCAAAGGATGAACATGGGTTTGATTTTGGTTAGTTTGATTTTAGTTTGATAATTGTATTTTATGTTTATATTTGAGCATATGATTGAAGAAATGATTGTTTGAAGAGATAATCCAAGTGTTTGGATTGATTTGAGGATGGTTTGGCTAGATTCAAGGATTTGAATTGAAAGGGTATAAGTTGTATTTAGGTTTAATTCAGATTTGAGTTTTTAATTTAGTTTTAGTTATTTGAATTTATATTTCATTTATATTTGTAAATATAAATGAGAATATAAATGGGTTATGAGAAACTCTTTTGAGTTTGGAGTGATTTAGATTTGATTTGAGCTAATTCTATAAGATGGAATCGAAGGACTTAGGAAATATTTTAGGATTTGAATTCAATCATGGGTTTCAAAAATTATAATTTGGAATTGATTTATGATTTGATAAAATCAATTGAGTTGAAATTGATTTAAGATTTGATTTAGATTGGTTTGAAAGAGGGAAGCAAGGATTGGGATTAATATATAGGGTAAGCAAGTCTCTAGAGTTAGGTTATGTATTCACTTTCTCTAGAGTTATCTTAAGACTAAGAACTATTGTTAGAAGAGTCCTATGTTTTAAGATGAGAGGTTGCTTACTCCAAAAGTGAGGTCAACACTGCACCATCAAAATACATCTCCTAACAATGGATGCTAGTGTCCCCTAAGTTCATGATTTGTTCATCGGGGAGGTCATCACTAAGAGAGGGATCAGCAGGAAGGGGTGTGCTGCTAAGAAATCCGCTAGTGCCTATCCTATCACAACATAAAAGAGTATGAATGTGATATCGAACTGTGAGAGAATCATGGACCAATGTGCCAACCGTCCGGATAACATCGGTCGTGTCATGAGATACTATAGTGGATTAATTCTTGAAATCATGTTTACCTTATGAGAGGGCATGTAATGTCGTGGCTTTTAGGATGCAAAGATAAGAGCTAGGTAATGCTTCTCAATAGACGGGTAGTTTGCTTCAGGAGGGATCAGACGATGGCTGAGGTAGTGGAGAGCGTTCTCCTTCCCTTCATCGGTAGTTTGGGCCAACAAAGTGCCAAGGGAGTCTTCCAATGCAATAATATAGAGGATAAGTGGCTTGCCTAGGATAGGGACTGCTAGAACTGGTGGCTTCACCAAATGCTGCTTGATGTCTTCAAATGCATGCTGACACTTATCCCACGTGAACTTAGCATCCTTTTTGGAAAATGTTAAAAATGGTTTACATCTCCCCGATAGATCGGAGATAAAGAGCCTTAGATATTCCAACCACCCTTAGAATGATTTGAGTGTACTTAGACTTTTAGGGGGTGGAATTTATAAGATAGCTTTGATATTTTGTGATTCTATCTCTATTCCCCAGTGTTAGGCAACAAACCCAAGGAACTTTTTTGAAGCTACTCTGAATGCACACTTCAAGGGGTTCATTTTGAGGTTAAATTGTCTTAACTATTCAAAAACTACTCTCAAGTCAAAAAGATGGTCTTCCTTTTCTTTTCTTTGACTACTAGATCATCAACATAGAATTCAACTTGATGATAAATGAGTTCATTGAAGATCTAAGCCATGCCCTGCTGGTATGTATCACCGGCATTTTTAAGGCCGAAATACATGACCTTATAACAATATATTTTGATTGGGGTTCAGAAAGCAGTATTTCTTTCATCCTCAGGGCGTCATCTTGATTTGATTGTAGCCAGATGACCCATCTATGAATGAGAATACTGCATGCGATGAGGCAATGTCCGCCATTTATTCTAGTATAGAAAGTGGAAATCCATCTTTAGGACATGCCTTGTTCGGATCCCTAAAATTGACATATGCAAATTTTTTTCTTCATTCTTTTCTTAATTGGCATGACTGCTAACTTGGTAGATTATTTTTCTTTCCTAATAAAGCCGGCATCAATCGGTTTCTTGAAAAATGACATGTTGTTCAATTTATAATCACATGCACGAGAGCTTGCTTGATAGGGTTAGCTTTAGGATCTATTGCTAGTTTGTGGACTACTACATCAACAGATAATTTGGGCATCTCTTCATAGCTCCATCCAAAGTAGTCCTTAAACTCAGTCAATAGCCTAACTAAGTAATTGGTTTCTTCTTTGTTCAGCAAAAAACTGACGTTTATGGGGTGTGGATCTTCTTCTTTCTCGAGGTTGACTTCTTTGAGCTTGTTGATGGTTGAATGGATTTCTTCTTCAAATTATGGAGGTGCATCTTTGATTTAAAGGTCATCTAGATCATCTGAAGTTTCTAAACACACTTCCTCATAAGAGTTAGTGTGGTTTGAGAAGAACCTATCAGATTCTAGATGATTGGTGACAACTAAGTAGTAATCATCGTCATTGACTAGACCCACTATATCGAATCCTAGTCATGGTCTTGATTGTGCATCCCAGCCTTTGTTGCCCCAGAGCTTCTCAAAATATTCTGACTTGTGCCTAGACCATGTGTAAGTAATCAAACCTTTCTTTACAAGATTATGAACATAAGGCAAGTACCAATCAAAAGGTAATTCCATTAAATCTTTATGAATTATCCTCAAGTTCTACATCTACTTCTGGACTTGAGGATGATGATCCCAATAGGAATATCTTTGGCTTGACATCCATGGAAGATCAATGACTTCCTTAACTATCAGACCCTCAACTTTTTGGGAAGAAAGTGGGGCTAGAGCTATGGTTCCCAACTTCTGCCTAATAGTTTTAAATAATCTTGATTCGAATACATTTATGCTTTGCTTAGAGGCCTGGTCTTCATCACTGTCTGTCTAGAGTGTCACCTCTAATGAAACCCAGTGAGAGGGGTTGGCTGGTATGCTAATCACATGAGACTAATCCTCCAAGCTGGATTCTAAGTCTATGTGAATATCAGGCGTACTCCTATGAACTGGAACATTTCCCTTGTTTACTGGCTGCCAACTAGAGGGTCTTCCACCTCTGGAGCTACCTCTATATCTAGCTCTACCTAAACCTAGTAGAGGTTGAGTCATTCTACCTATATGTCCGTATGGTGGAAAGTGTGGGTGGAATGTGGCATATGGCTCCACCTCATCCTCGATGTCCCTTTCTCGCTCCCATATACTTTCTTTTTTCTTTTCTTTTTCTTTTTCTTCTTTTTTCTTTTTCTTTTGTATTTGAACATTTTCCAAGTTTGCAAGAATAGGTGTTTTGATTTTGAAGAAGATAGTAGGTTGCATCATTATATATAGTGACCTCTCTAATTGAGAATGGTTTTTCATCTCCTTTCATAAAGTATTTGATTTCATCTCTTTGAAACTTGATGCACTGATGAAGTGATGATGGAACCATCATGTTCTAATGTATCTATGGCCTACTAAGCAAAGTAGTAAATGATGTATTTCAATCAATTATATAGAACTTGGCTTCAGTTTTCCAGTCGCTTATTTCCAAAGGTAACACTATGGAGCCTAAAGCCCTCTTGCCTTGTTCATTGTATCCTCTCAACATCATCTAATTTTCTTGAAGCTTAGAGATGCCAATCCTCAAGTAGGCAAGGATTTTCAGGCTCATAATATTCACCGATGCACCTAGATCAACCAACACCCTAGAGAAGTCTAAATTTGCCCATATCCATTATAATGTAGAGGGGACGGTTGTGCTCCATATCCCCCACAAGAAGGTCTTCACTGATGAATGTGACTCCCTGGGCTTCTCTTGAATAATGTGCCTCCACTTCAATAATGGTCAACTAAGATAAGCATATTTATGGATCAAGAAGAGCTCAATTAATGATTCTCTCATCTCTTTGGATAAGAAAAAGGCATCATATATGCTTAGTTTAGCTGACAACTTTCTAAGGTGAGCGAGGACATTATAATCAACTATGGGCTGATCCTCCACAAGCATATCCATGGGTATAGCATGTTGTGGAGGGGCTTTGTAATCATTTGAACCAATGACTTTCTTTCCCTTGTCTTGAGGTGCTACCCTAGGAGGTAGAACTTTTCCACTATGTAGGTTGACTTTGGTGACTTCATGAGATGGTTTAATGGAAAGTTCTACCTACTCATCAGGTTCACCTATAGCTTCTCCTATAGGACCCTCAAAATTGGATGATTCCAAGTCTATCTCGAGATGTGAACCCACATTATTTAAGGAAGCAATGACCGTCTCTAAATTAAAAAGAAGATTATCAGAGTTGTTATAATTATTAAGACTTGAAGAGTTTTCTAAAGGAGTTGAATCAAATAACCTATCGGTGCATATATAATTCAAACTAGCTTTATTTCCATGATTTCTTAGATTTAAAAGGATGTACATAGTAAAAATCTGATAAAATAAGTGGGGTGAGATTTGATGCCCTCATCTGCTGATACAAGATGTCTACTAGAAGAAGGACTAGCTGAAGTAGGAATGTCGGCTGAAGTAGTAGCTGCAATGATGGAATGGAGGCTGGACTCGATCGGTGGTTGTGTTACTTGGCTATCTTGAGCAAGTATGGGCTGCAACTAAGCTCCCACTTTCCTCAAGTTGTGTTTGGCAACTTGCAAACCTCCCTTGATGTTGGAGGTTTGTGCTACCTTAGGCACTTATAAGGAAAGTTTTTTGATTTTAGAAATAATCTTTTTAGAGGTTCGAGATAAAGAGATATCCTAACCTTATTTTGTTTTGAGAGGATCACATGTATCCCCAAAGATTACTCTAACAAAATTGGATGGTTATTCTACTGAATATTCCTTAGTGATAATTATAGCACCTGACTTGTAGCTATGCTCAAGCCACTCCTTAAATGTAAAGAAATCCTGCAAAATATGGCCTAGCATGCGGTGGTAGGGGCAAAAGTTAGAATCATTACTCTTGCCCACTTCCTCCGACTTCCTAGGCTCGAGTAGCTAAAAATCAAGTTTCTTTAAGAGGTTCTTAAATATTTTCCTGACTACCTCCCTCTTAAAGGAATAAGGTTTGTTTAATTTATCCAAAAGAGTAGGTGCATGATATAACCGGGGAGGGCGTATGTACCGGTGAGTATGTGGCGGGGAGGTGGCGAAGGCCATAGCCGACATCCGATAAGATAGTCGATGTGGTGGTAAAAGAGGAAGAAGCAAAGGCTGTGGAGCTTGAGGTCTCTCATGCTTATCCCTGGCCAGTTGATTCCCCTTGTCCACTGCTGCTACTTCCCCTGGCTTCTTTTCATAGGCTTTCTTTAGCTTTGGCTTTAATGATTAATCTTGAAAAGGCAACTGTTTTGCCTCTCCTTGCAGGCTAGCTACTTTGTTAATTAGCTTCTCAAATGTCTTAATGGTGAAACCTTTAAGCATGAAGGCAACTAGGCCATGAATATTCTTTAATAGAATTTCAATAGCATATTATTCAGACAGTTGTGGTTCACATTTCATACTTAAATTATGCCATCGAAGAATATAATCAATGAGGGACTCATCGAGGTGTTGTTGAGCCACAATGAGGTTGCCCATAGTTACCCTTTGTTGTGCTCTAGCAAACCTCTTAACAAAGAGTTGCTCCAACTCAGCAAAAATCTTCACTAAATCATTGGGGAGTTCAACATACCAATCAATAGCTATACCTACTAGGCTGCTGACAAAGAGATGGAACAATAATGTATCGTTGCCACCAATATTGCAACAGCTGGCCCTAAAGTGTGCTATATGTTGGTGAGGGTTCCAACTTCCATCAAAATTATTGAAAGAAGGAGGCACAAAACCCTTAGGATATTGGATAGCATCAAATTCCTCTAGGCATGGTCCCTTTGGGCGATAACCACTTGGCTTGCACCAGCTTCCCTCACTTGTTATTCAACCATGAGTTTGATATATGTTTCCTATATGAAGGTACTATCTACTACCTTCTTATTCAAGCTAGTACTACCCAGTCCTATTGGAGGCAAACTCTTGGGTTGATCCAAGACATGCAATAACTCAGGCTAACCAGTCTCCATAATGGTAAGATGTACTGTTAGGGATTGATTCTAAAGTGCTAGAACTACCACTAATAAATCTTCAAGTCTCTTCCCCATCCTATCAATCTACTCATCTTCTGCTTGAGTTATTAAAGGACTGTTGGGTCGAATGGGTTGTATCATCCTATTCGATCACAACACCTTCTGAACTCCAATGATCCTGAAGGAGAGAACCTTTGGTATCAACCATATGCACCTCTACTGAGTCTTCCAACAAATCATCTTCATTGGGATCAAAGCTAACCTTCTCCTCTTTGAGGTCAGACTAGTCATACCCTAGGATTTCCTTCTTTTCAGTAAAATATTGTGCTAAGATATCATCCAAGGAGCGGTCTAATTATGCGGTAAATTCTTATGGCGTCGATGGTGGGATCATACTCATGAATGGAGATACATGACCACCCTAGTTGAGCTAGCCACATGAGGGTTATGCTCACTGGAAGACACATGCTCATGACTGTCAACCGCTATGGGTGGAGTGTTTCCTTTGGGGTTGATCTATCACCATGGTGATAATAGAACTATCTCTTTCTCCTTATACCACTGTTATCACCATGATCGATTGAGATGTTGGTGGTGGTGATGGCATGACTACGACACAACAAGGTCTCCACTCCCTCTTCAACTCAACTGAAGTAGGAGGTCAAGCAAAAAAAACTCGTCCAAACCTCAGTCGATGGTCCAAATGGAGTGGGATCCCTTTGTCGTAGCCGGATCACTAGTGAGGCTTTATTCTCCCCTGACGCTGCTCTCATGGCTTTAAATGAAACTGTAGAAGATGGAACCTGAACTGGTGATGGCGAATGTGGAATAGAGTGGTGTGATGGAGATAACACTAACTCCCTTTATGCGGGGGCTCCACTCCTATGATGGATAATACCAGTCAATAGAATATTATCAATGTGATCGGCATGGGTAGTGCGCTGATCGGGGAAATCTATGAGGGCGGAGGCTGCTGACTGCCTGGCATATCTTTGCCTCTCTCTTCTAGTAATATGAACTGATACTTAAGCCTCTCTGGCCCTCTCCTAATGGATCTGGTCGCCTACACTGCAAGGGATAACTTATCATAAATTGAACTGGGCACCAGACTCTGACTATCCATAAGCCCTACCAATTTGGCGTATAACTATCCTGAGGCTAATATATGACCTCCTCCTATCTCTAACAGATATCTCATATTGAACTAGAGGTAGAGGTGATACTGTATACCTCCTAACATCTTCCTCTCCTTCAAAATTGAAAGGGGATGGAAATTGTTCAGTGAGCAAAGTACTACCACAGGTAACCTCTCTTTTGTAATGTGAGAGATTTCCTCCATCTCCTTGGTAATTATGGAGCAAGACCCTACCTCAAAGGAAGGGGAGATTATCCCTAAAGCCAAAGTAGCCTTCCCCTTGGGAAGCAGTGGGTACTAGCCGCAATGGCGGTTATGGGAACAACATTGCATTTGCGGTGGAGCGTGGCTGCAGGAACCTACTTTCTTGGTGAGGAAAATTTAGAATCTAAGGGCATCTCAATATGGATGATTGGCTTCTGCTCACTCACCACATTCCTACTGATAGTGGTGAGGGTTGCCCCCTCACAAGTAATCCTGGCTCCCTCGAATCCTAGGCCAAAAGGTATCAGATGAGCAAAATCAGTTTGGGGGAGGCTAGCTCGATCCAAGGCCAAATCCATCCCAAAGGGGAAGGTGAACACATACTTTTGAGAATCCATTTGCACAGTACTTAACTAAGAAAAGGTTGATTGAGACTGAACTGGAACTCTACAATTGTTAGAAACAAACTCAAATCAGATTTTTTTGTCTTGATATTCTGCTGACTTTTTAAAATTGATTTATAGTTTGCACCTACTCAAGAATTTGAATATGTCAAGTGGGGCTCATTGAATTTAGGAGAGAGATTTTGATTAAATTAGAGGATATATTTTGAATTCATTTGAATTTAGAATCCATATTCGACAAATTTGTGTATGTTGAATGGGTTCAAATATTTTGGAGAAACTTTTGATGCTTCCATTGGTTCATATTTGAATTTTTATGTTTGGGGACCCTTTATTTAACAAATTTGAGTATGTTAAATAGAGGGTCAATTGATTTTGTTTGGGATTACTCATTTAGTAAATTTGGGTATGCTAAATGAGATATTTGAAAATAATTTTCCTTTTGCTTGTTTTGCCTATGATCTATATCATGTGTGAATTTAGAAATGGAATCTTTACTTAGCAAATTTGTATATGCTAAATAAAGTCCAAATGTGTTTGATTTTTGTTTATTTTGATTTTGAAAATGGGATATTTAATTAGCAAATTTGTGTATACTAAATAAAAATCTAAATGTGTTTTGGTTTTGAAAATGGGGTCTTTATTTAGCAAATTTTTGCATGTTAAATAAAATTTAAATGTGTTTTGATTTTTTATTTTTGAAAATGGGATCTTTACTTAGCAAATTTGTGTATGCTAAATAAAGCTCAAATGTGTTTGATTTTAATTTTGATTTTAATTTTTTTTTGAAAATGGGATCTTTACTTAACAAATTTGTTTATGTTAAATAAAGATCCAAATGTGTTTTATTTTGACTTTGAAAATGGGATCTTTACTTAGCAAATTTGTGTATACAAAGTAAAGTTCAAATGTGTTTGATTATTGTTTTGATTATTGAAAATGTGATCTTTACTTTGCAAATTTGAGTATGCTAAATAAATTCCAAATGATTTTGATTTTTATTTTAAAAATGAGATATTTACTTTACAAATCTGTGTATGCTAAATAAATCCTAAATGTCTTTGACTTTCTATTTTTGGTTTGTGTTATTTTTGGAAAGGGGGGTTTCTAATTAACAAATGTGGTGTTAAATAGAATCCAATTTATTTTCAATTTTTTTAAAATAGAAATAAAACTCTCATTTGACAAATTTGGGTATGTCAAATGGAATTCCAATATATTTTGATTTCCATAATTTTTGCAAAAGAGATTTTCATTTAACAAATTTGGGTAAGTAAAATGGAAGTCAATCATATTTTATTTTTCAAAGATGAAATTTTTGTGTGTGATTATTGCTTTTTGAAAAGAAGGAAATTCCAACTTAACACATGTGGAATGTGTTAAGTGGAGTTTCAAGTGCTGTGTTTTTGTTTGAAAATGAACCCTCCATTCAACAAATTTGGATATATTGAATTGACATGCTTATTTTCAAATTTGTACTTTTTGCAAGAAAGAAACTCCAACTTCAACATATGTGAGATATATTGAAATGGAGTTTCAATTTTTATGACATGACTTTATTTGGAAATGAAACCTTCATTCACTAAATTTGGGTATATTGAATGAGGATGTTCATCTTGAAATATGTACTTTTTGAAAAGGTAGAAACTCCAACTTCAACATATGTGAGATATATTGAATGGAGTTTCAATTTCATGTTTTGATTTTATTTGGAAATGAAATCTTCATTCAATAAACTTGGGTATATTGAATGAGGATGTTCATCTTTAAATATGTGCTTTTTGAAAGATGATTTTGATTTTGATTTTGAAAAGAACCCACATGTAATAATCCTGAGGATTGTTAGATGGGGTTGAGTTATATATTTTGTGAAACATTTTGTGCAAGTATCTTATTACTGAATTTTGGAAAGTTCTTTTGAAAATGATATTTTTATAAAGGATTTATTTTTCTTATTTGTAGAATGAACCTTTCCTTATCATAGAAATGGTAAGGAGGTTCAATAAGGTTTTTAATCATCTCTTTTGGTTAAATTTTATTTCACCTATTGGGGGACCTAACAGTGGTTTTAAGACCAACACGGAGTGAGTCTTAAAACCTAAAGGATGTTGGCTAGCTTAGTTTAAGAATGAAATGAGCTAAGTGCCAACAGAAGAGAAGGATAGTCTCAGCCTCATGTGAAATACAAATCCACTATCGATACTTGGAGACAACGATCATTTACCAAAGATGAAGAGAGGAACCTTCCCCAATGAAATCACCAAAAAATTTTTGTGGTGATTATTTTTGAGAATGAATGTGATGTTGTTGGGACACCATGTAGATCCATGATGTACTCATTAGGGTGATGGGTATGACATTGAGGAATGATGTACTATCTCGAGATAGAAGTCACCATCTTATAATAGACATAATCACGAGGACTCTTGGACAAGTGGGTCTTGAATGTGAGATCTTTCCACTACTTTACATGGAAATGTAAAGTAGGGTTTATTTTAAGTCAGGTTTGTTAAGTTCTCTATGGAGGCAAGCCTCCATAGTTAATTACATCCTAAGGAATGAGATTCCTTAGGAGTACTATCGATTAAGATAAATGTTTGTTATCTCCAAATATTTCAAAGATAGGACTATCTACAAATTGATTATTTTTAGAAAATCAAGTGGGATTGATCAAAAGGAGAGAGTTATTATCAAAATCACAGAAGATGAGTAGGGGATGATTATGATACTAGGAATCCTAGTGAGCATCCCAAACTATCTTATGGTTGGGCTTTATATTTTTAAAATTGAGAAGAATTATATGTTTGAGTTGAATTTTTAGTAGAAATCTAGGGCTTATAATTCCACAAC